>CM024758.1:23576378-23625888 GCA_014218235.1 Colocasia esculenta
CTAACTGCCTCCTATCACGATGAAACTGTATCCTACATCCCAACCTCGAAGATGTCCCCAAGGAGGAAGACGCAAATGAAGTCATAGTCTTCATGGTGTGCTGAAAAGCACTCTATTGCTGCCTCTACTAAGGCGGACCCACCTGCCCCTGAACAACTCTAACCTGCTCATGGGTCAGCAAAGTGTCAACCTCTAAAGTTGTCGCTATATGATAGGTTGCATTCAGATCAGTGACGCGTGCAACTATCAGTGCATGCCTGAGCTCTGGCCTCACTCCTCTCACAAACTGTTGGGTCCTCAAGCTCTCATCTACCATAATCTGTGGCGCATAGCGCCCCGACTCTACAAATCTAGCTCTGAATTGGACCACTGTCATCTCGCCCTATGCCAAGTCTAAGAACTGGTACAGCCTCTCTGTCTTGACATAAGAGGGGTAGAAGGCTCTCTCAAAAACTATAACAAACTCCTACCAAGTCATTGCCTGAGTGGGCGAGACTGAAAAGTGGTCTCCCACTTCGAAGTCCACTAAGCCAGTGCCTGGCTCTGCAACTGGTAGCTCGCCAATAGAACCCTCTCCTCCACTGCACACTCCATGGAACGGAAGGTCCGCTCCACAGCATCCAACCATGATCGGGCTACGTCAAGGTCTGGCTCCCCCTTGAACTGGGGAGGCTGAAACTGTAAGAACTCCTTCAACACCCTTGTGTGACCTCCCTAAGGTGCTGGAGCATCACATTGCTGGGCAACCAGCTGTGCCATCCCCTCAAGGAAGCGAGCTCTAGTCAATCTCAGGTATAGCTCGGGGAGGGGGAGGTGGTGGCGCAACACCACTGTAACGCCCCGACGCGGAATATCGGAGCGGAATTACAGTTATTAAATAATACATAGCGAGAAATAAATGCAACCCATTCCACAAATGGAATAATACCAAATAAACTCAAATTTCAATAAAAACCACCAAACTTCATTACATTTACTAATATCTCATCAACCTCATGAACTAACTATTACATCACGTGCCAGAGCCAAAAAACTGGGCCATAGTACTTTATTGAAAATCTAAACTAATACATAACTATCTGACTCATTCTATACTACTAAAGCTATGGTTGCTGAAATAGGGTCACTCCTGAGCATCATCCTCAATCCCATCCTTTTGAGTCTGGTCATCGTCAAACTCACTGAAACATATTAAATAAAAACACAGGATGAGCGAATAACGCCCAGTAGGACTTAATATCTCATGAACACCAAGCACGGTTTAAATAATTAATATCTTAATGGCAGGTTAACTAGAGAGAATAGTCATGTAGATCAAGCAATGAAACGAATAAACAATTGATCTGGCACAGGGAAAATAGTTCAACGAGAATGATAATAGAATGGCCACGTAATGATATATCATGTAATTGCACAACGTGCTCTAGTAACGATAACAAGTGTACTGGTATAGCTAGTACTTTGATTGTCATTGATAATCTTGATAGTATGCTGGCACTGGATGCATGACGTAACACATCCTTTGTCATTTTAACTCCCATGGGCACTGGCACTTTTCGGGCGCTCCTCCCAGGACCTGATCGAGCCCATTGCACTGGCATTAGTCATTTCTTTATCTTAGACAAAACAAGAATGGCCAATAGAGTACAAGAAGAGATAGAGAGTACTAGACGAGATAGATGAGAGCGTAGAGAGAACGTGAACAAATGAGAGGATATAGAGAGTAGATGAGATAGGGGTATTATCGTAAAATCACGTTAAACATCGATAGTATGGTTGCACGGCACAACACTGTGGGCCGGCAATCTGGTAGAAGTCACCACCGCCCACTAGCCGTGCTGTGTACACAAGCTAGATGGTCCGGCGTGATCAAAAGATAAGGAAAGAACACACTAAAGCTATGGATCATACTGATCCCTAAGGTGTCACGAGTTTTAGGGTACAACCAGTCGTCGAAAATGGACGTACACCAAAGCCAAGAAGACTTACGGAGGCCTTGACAAGGAGTCTCTGGCCCAGTCGAGAGTATTCCCGATGGAGAGGTGGTCCAAGTCAAAAGGAAGTGTATGGAAAACGGGTCTGTCGTGCCTCGAGTGCTCGAAGGCCGAGGGAAACGGTAACGATGTACAAAATGCGCATATAAAACGAAAACAAGTATATAATTAAATAGGAAAATTTAGTCATTTATTTCACTAATTTACCAGATACATTATTGCATAAATTATCAGGGTCAAATGGCAATTTAATAATGTTATGTGTGTGTAAGTGTAAAGAAATCATGAGATGATGATAAATCGTGCAAATGTCCTTTAAATAAATAAATTTATATCATTATTGTGATTTATTAATTTACAAGTCAAATTAACTATAACATGGTTTAATCATGGCTAATAAAGGAGTATAAAGCCTAATCAGTAGGGGTATATGCGAAATTAAACTTTATGTCCGCAATCTTTGAATTGCGGCGGGCCTACCTGTCGCGATTCAAGTCGCGACGGGCGGCTCAGATGCGATCCGCAGACCGGGCCGGCCTTAGCTCGAACCAGGAGGGAAACACGGCGGCGAGGCACGCCACATTCAAGACGTGACCAGGCGGCCGACCGTGACCCATCTGGTAGCGCGGCGGGTCGCCCCGCCGCGATATCAGAAAGGGGTCCGGCTCCTTCCCTTTTTTCCAGGGTTAATACTGGTTGATACATGGCACTTCTAAATTCATTATAAATTTCCATGAAGATCCAAAAAGCATGAAACTAGTTTTAAACGAAAGTAGATTTATAGATCTATCAACATGCACGATTAATTTGAAAATAGACAAGGTTTAGACATGCTGTGATCAAGTTACATTTCGATGACCTAAACATGCGCAGTCAAGGTTCAACAAATTAATTAAAGATGGATAGATGATGAAAATTAGCCAAACCAGGGGCGTTTGAAAGCTAACATGATGTAGTATTTATGAGATTTTTCTCATGGCAGGGATCATGTATGACCGAGTTTAAGAGTAAACATGGAGGGTCAGGTACATGGAACTGATAGGGATTCAAACATTAATTTCCCTCATGAGAGATCGAAATAGAGCGAAGCCAGAGGGCTTTTGCTCGGGAACATGAAGTCTTCCTAGGGTAATTTTTACATGGATTTGGCTTGAGAGATTGCCTACCTTTTGTCGAAAACAAAGAAGATCTCTAATTTGGAGATGAAAACGAGATGAAAACTCCTTTGTCCAAGCTTCCTTCTCCAAGCTCCTCGTCCCAAATCACCTCTCCTTCGTCTCCCAAAGGTCACAGCACACAAATGAGGGTTGAGGGGTCGGATTAGGGTGTATTGGTTGCTAATAGAGTACTAGCCATTCTAAGAGTCCTCCTTTTCATTAAATCCGAATTTTCCATAATTATCACCTTCCCTCCTTGCAATTATCTCCTTCTTTGGATGGGGGAGAGGTTACTTTCGTGGGTAATGAGTTATAGTAAGGTTAGGACTCCTCTTTTAGATATATATGACCTATTTAATACTTATTTCACCCCTTCTAATTTACTATTATTTAAAAATGCGAATTTCACTTAATTAAATCCCATCCCATGATGGGCTTGCTAGTTATAGGTGCCCTACAAGCCAATTCACGTGAGTGATGGCACTTGTAATTATGTATAATATCTTTTAGTAATATATAATGGTATTTTCTCACTGTATATTACATGCGTATGTATACTGTGATGTCCATGGGTCTGTGCAATGGGAATTGGATCATGATAATGAGGCCGATCCTCTTTAAACACTAATCCTAAATATTCCTAGTCATAGGTTACTCAAAGAAGGACATTGAGTTGACTGGAAAGACCAGTGTGCCATATACCTGTCCATATGATGGAGCAGCTGGTCTCATAGCTACTTGTGTGGAGACACTAGGGATATGGTGCAGGTGCTTATTGGAGAATGAGTTCACTGAATGATCCGTTCTCGAAATGCTATATGGTTAATGATACCTGATTGTCAGATGGAGATTCCGTAGTCTCAGTTGTGTAACTGGTCCTAGACTTGAGACACCAAAGATGTCTTGTTCGAGTAATCCATTCTTGATACTGGATTTATAGGTCTGGATGTTCCAGGTCAGTATAGCCAGTCATTGAGAATGGTAGCCAACCTTACGAAGGCAATTATGTGTCAATAAAAGATCATCCACTCTCGGTATCATGAGAGGAATATCCCATATTGTCTTACTCAGGCAAATCCTGGCTAGGGTCAATTGGATTTAGTGAGAAGGAGTTTCGGGAGAATCCGATAAGAGTTTGACATTAAACAGATTCCATATAGACCTGACAACACCAGCCTAATATATGGTCTCTGGGATAATAGATGGATGAGGACTACAGGTAACGGTAATTGTGGGCAGACAAGTCCAATTGATTCCTGTGAGGTGTCCCTTGTCATGATTACATGACGACGTGTCCTTGTAAGGTGTCCCTCTTGTCATCATGACATGGTGAGGTGTTCCTGCGAGGTGTCTCTTGTCATGATTACATGACGAGGTATCTCTGCAGGTGTCTCCCTTGTCATCATGACATGATGAGGTGTCCCTGATGAGTTATCCTTTAGGCTCTCTATAAATAGAAGGGGTTCTCTTTGGAGTTATGGCTAGAGCTCGAGAAGAGAAACACCTACTTCATCCCCCCTTCCCGTCTCTCCCTCCTGTGCTCTCCCTAGGCAAGAGGAGAACTTGGAGGGCCGATCCGTCTGTGTTGCTGCTACTTGCTGCTTTGGTCGCTGTGTGGTGTTGCACGACTAGGAGGAGTGGCACCACCGGTGTAGGAGGGGTCAGCGTCATCGCCGATCATCCACTGTGTGGATACCGCTAGAGGGAGTCTCGCGAGAGCTCCTTCAAACAAGGACTAGTTTGTACGCTTCAGGGGATATACGATCTCCCCTAGGTGAGATTGTCTCACGCCTTATTTGTATGTATGTTTACATGCCCCTACATCATAGCCCGATCAAGTACATAGATGGAAATCGATTTTTTGTTTTACTTCCGCTGCGCATGTGATGCCCCAAGTCGATTTCCAACAGTGGTATCAGAGCCAAGGTTAGGCTATGATGTTCGGGTTTTGATATTTTGATCAATTCAGATCGATTAAGAGTTAATCTATGTATTAGATTAAGAGTTAATCTAATAGTTTTATTAGTTAAAGTGTTTAATTAATTTCTAGTAGCTTATATATATGCATGTGATGTGTATATTGGGGCGGATGATCATGGACATATGTGGGATGGTGATTCATTGGGGTATGCGAGCCCCCTTCTCTTTCTCATTAAAATCGTTGTGTATTTCTACCTCTCCCAATGGTGTAAATCCCCTTGATATGATCAAGATTTCTTATTGATTAAATGTACATTTATGGGCTGCGTGTCTATAGTCATTTGTATTGTTGTAATTATTTGAAATCACTCTCGGAGGCACGGCGGAAGCATGGAATCACCGACGGAGATAATGACGATGAGGAGGATGAACACCGTGCATGGGATGCGTTGGGAACACACATAGGGCTTAGTGATCAAGTCTTTTGGCTCAGGCTTGATCACGCTAGAATTTGGTCAATGATCATCTGGTGTGGTTATTTATATATATGATTTATATTCATTTCCACACCTACTAGGTACATATTTGCATGTGATGTAAGTATATGCTAAATATATGTGTGGGACGTGTATTATTTAGCTATGAGACCACTCAAATAAAATAAAAAACCCTCTGCTTTTAATATATTAAGTCGGCAAGCGTGTAGCAATAAGATTGACTCACGTGGCCTTCCATCATTATAGGGCAGACGTCTTTTCTTGATATAGAGTGGGTTGGCGGAGTCACTCCGGCTCACCTATATTGGAATTTGATATCTAGCCTACGACATGGAGATGTTACCGGTGACTTAGGACAGGGTATGTTTGGCCGAGTCCCTCGGGAACATATCACCGAATCAAACTCATCTAGTATTGATGGTGTTGACTTAACCAACATCATGGTTGGCGGAGTCCCTCTGGGCCATGGTAATTTGGAGGCCAAATTATGACGGGATCACAAGAGTTGTGATTGACAAGAGTTGCCTACCATTTGGGCTTGGTATGATTGGTCGAGTCCCTCGAGGTCATGCCAAGATGCCAAATTGGATCCCGATCCCCACTAGGAGTTTTCCGGAAACTTCCAATTCACATGCTAGAGGGTGTCATGTGTCTTGCGAGAAAATAGTGGGATAAAATTGAGATAAAAATCCATGTCTTAATTTTCTACAAGTCCAAAAGTCTGCATGTTGTTTATTTCTGCTACATCTTTATTTTTCAGAAAAATGTCGCTTGCAAACCCACTCCGTAGCATATTAGATGTCAATCGTCTCACTGGTCCTAACTACGCTGATTGGCTTCGGAACCTAGAATTGTTCTTACAAGAGAAAATTGTGTATGTCCTCGATGAGATCGTGGCCGAGCCAGTGGAAGGGACTAGTGAGGAAGTTATTTCTCACTATAAGAAGTATAAGGAAGACTCGGTTCTTGCTCAATGTTATATGTTAGCCTCTATGACTCCCGAGCTGCAAAGACAGCATGAAAAGATGGATGCTCAATCCATCATGATGCATCTTCGCACCTTGTTTGAGGAGCAAGGACGGACTCAAAGATACGAGATATCAAAGAGTCTGTTCAGGATGAGGATGACAGAAGGGGCATCGGTTCAGAACCATGTCCTGAAGATGATTGAGTGGATCGAAAAGCTCACAGGTCTGGGACTTTGTCCTCGAGGATGATCTGTGTGTGGATCTAATACTTCAATCCCTTCCAGATTCCTTTTCACAATTCATTATGAATTTCAATATGAACAAGATAGTGGCAACCTGCCTGAGCTCCTTATATGTTGAGGGAAGCTGAGGGTTCCATTAAGAAGGAGAAGCCAGTTCTCCATGTTGATGAGATCACAAGAAGAGGAAGGCACGGAAGACCCTTAAGAAGGGCAAAAGCAAGGCAATAAAGGGGCAAGGCAGGCAAGGTTGCCAAGAAAGACCGGTCAAGGATAAAAGAAAGTGCTTACATTGTGGCAAGGATGGGCATTGGAAGAGGAACTGTGAGGAATATCTTGCAGAAAAGGCAAAGCAGAAGCTTGGAGAAGCTTCAGGTATATTCATGATGATCTCCATTTGTCAAATAATGGCATGGGTATTAGATACCGCATGTGCATCTCATATTTGCAATTCGTTGCAGGTTCTGACAAAGTGTAGGAGACTGTCAAAGGGTGAGGTTGACTTAAGAATAGGGAATGGCGCAAAAGTTGCTGCTATTGCTATCGGCGAAGTCACCTAACTACTACCTACGTCGCACGCTTGTGTTGGATAAATGTTACTTTGTTCCCTCTATCATTAAAAACATCATTTCCATTTCATGTTGACTAAAAATGGATATAAGTTTGTTTTTGAGAACAATGGTTGTTCACTGATTTTGGATGATGAGATCATTAGTAAGGAATTGTTCAATGGTGTTTACATTAGATGTTGCTTCACATGTTATGAATGTTAGTATGTCTAAAAGAAAGAGAGATGAGGTGAACGAGGCTACCTATAGCATTGTAGGCTAGGTCATATCCATGCGGGTAGAATTCAAAGGTTGTAAAGGATGGATATTTAGACCCATTTGATTATGAATCATATGCAACCTGTGAATCTTGCCTTCAAGGAAAGTTGACCAACTCTTCATTTAGTGGAACTGGAGAGAGAACTTTTGAGTTACTAGAAATCATACATACTGATGTATGTGGACCTATGTCCATACAAGCTATAGGAGGATATCTTACTTCATTACATTCACTGATGACTTCTCAAGTATGGACATGTGTACTTAATGAAGTACAAGTTGAGGCCTTTGAAAATTCAAAGAATATAAGAATGGAGTAAAATCAGACTGGAAAGAGTATTAAGATTCTTCGTTCAGATCGAGGAGGAGAGTACTTGAGTACAGAGTTCACCCAGTTTCTAAAGGACCATGGGATTCTATCCAATGGACTCCTCCTCATACACTCAGCTCAATGGTGTATCAGAAAGGAGGAATCACACACTGTTGGATATGGTGCGATCCATGATGAGTTTTGCCAACCTACCCATGTCATTCTGGGGATATGCCGTACAAACGCAGCTTACCTTCCGAACAGAGTTCCAACTAAGATGGTAATGTCCACTCCATATGAAATATGGAAAGGGAAGAACCTGATCTTAAGTTATTAGATTTGGTGCTGCCCTACCCACGTTAAGGACACAATCCTGATAAATGGAATCAAGGTCATAACGGTGCATATTCGTGGATACCCCAAGGAAACTTGTGGGTATTATTTCTATCATCTCAAGACCAAAAGGTCTTTGTTGCCAGAGAGCAGTGTTTCTGAGAAGGACACATTCTTGGTGGAAACAGTGGGAGTGTGATAGAATTGAGTGAGGTTGGGGAACCTAGCTCAAGCACCATTCTGCAAGAAGAGTCTGTTCAGGTACCTATCACACAAATTCCAAATTTGCGTAGGTCAAGTCGAGTTCCTATCCCTCCTGAAAGATATGTGGGACATATCAAGGGACAAGACTCTGAAGATATTGATCCTCAAACCTACGAGGAGGCTATTATGAGCATAGACTCCAAGAAATGGCAAGAGGCCATGAATTCTGAGATGGATTCCATGTACGCCAACAAGGTTTGGAACCTAGTTGATGCACCTGAGGGTATTGTACCCATTGGGTGCAAATGGATTTTCAAGAAGAAGATTGGAGTAGATGGAAAGGTAGAGCCTTTAAAGCAAGGCTTGTGGCAAAGGATATCGTCAAAGGCAAGGTATTGACTATGACGAAACTTTTTCGCCCGTCGCCATGCTAAAATCTATCAGAATTTTATTGGCTATTGCAGCATACCAAGATTATGAGATCTGGCAGATGGATGTAAAAACCGCATTCCTCAATGGCAAACTCAAGAAGAGGTGTATATGATACAACCTGATGGATTCGTTTCCGAGAAAAGTCCAAATAAGGTGTGCAGATTGCTTATGTCTATTTATGGACTAAAGCAACTTCCCGAAGTTGGAACATAAGGTTTGATGAGGTAATCAGATCTTATGACTTCGTTAAGAATGAAGATGGCCTTGTGTATATAGGAAGGTAAGTGGGAGTGTTTATCTTTTCTTGGTGTTGTATGTGGATGACATTCTCATCATTGGAAATGATATTGGAATGCTATCCACAGTTAAGACTTGGTTATCAACACTTCTCCTGAAGGACTTAGGGGAAGCATTCTACATTTTGGGGATTCGGATCTATAGAGATAGATCTAAGAGGATGCTTGGCTTGTCCCAGTCCATGTACATAGACACCATAGTCAAAAGATTTGGCATGGAAAATTCCAAAAGAGGTCTCATACCACTGACATGGAATTTCTCTTTCTAAGAGTATGTCTCCAAAGACTCCAGAAGAAAGGGCATACATGGATAGAATACACTATGAGTCTGCTATAGGATCTATCATGTATGCAATGTTATGTACTAGACCAGATATAGCGCATGCTCTAAGTGTTACGAGCAAGTATCAGGAGATCCAGGTTTAGAACACTGGAAGGGTGTAAAGTGTATCCTTAAGTATTTAAGAAGGACTAATAATCTTTTACCAGTATATGGAGGAGGTAGCCTCAAGGTTGAAGCTACACGACTCAAGTTTCCAATCTGATATCGATGATAGTAAGTCTAACTCAGGGTATGTTTTTACCCTGAATGGAGCAGCAGTAAGCTGGAAGAGTTCCAAGCAAGAGACTACTGCTAACTCGACTACCGAGGCAGAGTATATTGCTGCTTCAGAAGCAGCAAAAGCAGCTGTCTGGATGAAGAAGTTCATCACAGATTAGGAGTGGTGTTTGGCCTTGAAGAGCCAATTTCTTTGTTATGCGACAACAACGGGGCGATTACTCAAGCAAAGGAACCTAGGTCTCATCAGAAGTCTAAGCACGTTCTAAGGAGGTTCCACTTGATCAGAGAGATTGTGGCTCGTGGCGATGTAGCAGTAAAAAGAATTTCATCCGATGATAACATTGCGGATCCACTGACAAGCCACTGACTCAATTGTTTTTGAGCGACACCGAGGTCTGATGGGAATCAGACATGTTGGTGATTGGTTTTAGGTCAAGTGGGAGATTGCTAGTTATAGGTGCCCTGCAAGCCAATTCACGTGAGTGATGGCACTTGTAATTATGTACAATATCTTTTGGTAATATTATAATGGTATTTTCTCACTGTATATTCCATGCGTATGTATACTGTGATGTCCATGGGTCTGTGCAATGGGAATTGGATCATGATAATGAGGCCGATCCTCTTTAACACAGATCCTAAATATTCCTAGTCATAGGTTACTCAAAGAAGGACATTGAGATTGACCGGAAAGACCAGTGTGCCATATACCTGTCCATATGATGAAAGCACTGGTCTCATAGCTACTTTGTGGAGACACTAGGGATATGGTGCAGGTGCTTATTGGAGAATGAGTTCACTGAATGATCCGTTCTCGGAATGCTATATGTTAATGATACCTGATTGTCAGATAGAGATTCCGTAGTCTCAGTTGTGTAACTGGTCCTTAACTTGAGACACCAAAGATGTCTTGTTTGAGTACTCCATTCTTTGATACTGGATTTATAGGTCTGGATGTTCCAGGTCTAGTATAGCCAGTCATTGGGAATGGTAGCCAACCTTACGAAGGCAATTATGTGTCAATAAAGGATCATCCACTCTCGGTATCGTGAGAGGAATATCCCATATTGTCTTACTCAGGCAAATCCCTGGCCACGTCAATTGGATTTAGTGAGAAGGAGTTCTCTTGAGACTCCGATAAGAGTTTGACTTTAACAGATTCCATATAGACCTGACAACACCATGCCTATATTTGGTCTCTGGGATAATAGATGGATGAGGGACTACAGGTACACGTAACTGTGGGCAGACAGGTCTAATGGATTTGATCACTCGTATCATCTGGGGATTATGGCATAGTGGCCTAGTATGTTCATAATCGATGAGTTGAGTGAATTATTATGAGATAATAATTCACTAAGTCAGAAGAAGTTCTAACGAGTACAACTCACGGCCAGCTCGATATTGGGCCTAGAGGGTCACACACAAATGGTGGATAATGCGATGAATAGAGGATTGGATAAAAGTTATCCAATAAGCCTTATTTAACCCATTATGGACCTATTGGGTAAGACCCAATAAGCCTTGATAAGGATCCATTAAGGGAGCATACCAGTATCATGCAACCTCACCCCTTTGAAAGGAGGACACCTCATCATCATGAACCATCTTACACGATGAGGTGTCCCTTGTCATGATTACATGACGAGGTGTCCTTGCAAGGTGTCCCTCTTGTCATCATGACATGGTGAGGTGTCCCTGATGAGGTGTCCTTTAGGCTCTCTATAAATAGAAGGGGTTCTCTTTGGAGTTCATGGGCTAGAGCTTGAGAAGAGAAACCACCTACTTCACCCCCCTTCTCGTCTCTCCCTCATGTGCTCTCCCTAGGCAAGAGGAGAACTTGGAGGGCCGAGCCCTCTTGTTGTTGTTGCTACTTGCTGCTTTGGCCGTTGTGTGGCGTTGCACGACTAGGAGGAGTGGCACCACCGGTGTAGGAGGGGTCATCGTCATCGCCGATCATCCACTGTGTGGATACCGCTAGAGGGAGTCTCGCGAGAGCTCCTTCAAACAAGACTAGTTCTACGCTTCAGGGGATATACGATCTCCCCTAGGTGAGATTGTCTCACGCCTTATTTGTATGTATGTTTACATGCACCGTACATCATAGCCCGATCAAGTACATAGATGGAAATATTTTTTTGTTTTACTTCTGTTCGCATGTGATGCCCCAAGTCGATTTCCAACAGGGCTCCTCTTTATTAGGCCCATTATTTTGTAATTGAGCTATTTACACAACCCATTAGGGTTTTAACTTAATGGGCTTGCTTAATTCCTCTTTTATTTCACTTATTTCTCATTCATTCTAATTAAATCTATTTTCCTCATTTATTAAAAATAGAAATTTTATTTTATTTGGGTTTTAAAAATCAAGGATGCTACATCCCCCCCTCTTAAAAAGAATTTGGTCCCCAAATTCATATGATCATAAGAGGAAGAATGACTTACTGAATAACTCCGGATAATTCTGTCGCATTAATGCTTCGGGATCCCACGTGGCCTCATCAACTTCGTGGTTTCTCCACAATATCTTGACCACGGGTATAGATCGATTCCGAAGCTGTTGTATCTTCTTGTCCAAGATCTTCACTGGCCTTTCTTCATAGGTCAAATCTCTGTTTAGACTAATGTCGTCAAAGCTAATCACATGTGACGGGTCATACACGTACTTCCTTAGCATTGACACATGGAATACATTATGCACTGTAGAGAACTGGGGAGGTAGTGCTAGTCGGTATGCCACCTCGCCAACTCTATCCAACACTTCGAATGGACCTATGAATCTTGGTCTCAATTTGCCTTTCATCCCAAATCTTTAGAATCCTCTTGTCGGGGATACTTTCAGCATCACATGATCTCCAACTTGAAATTCTAAATCTCTCCTTCTTTTATCAGCATAGCTCTTCTGTCTGGACTGAGCTACTTTTATTCTATCTCTGATAATCTGTATATCCCTGCTAATGCTCTGCACCATGTCTGGTCCCAGCCATTGTTGTTCACCTACTTCATTCCAGCACAACGGTGATCTGCAGCTTCTGCCGTACAATGCTTCAAACGGTGCCATTTTAATGCTGGCCTGATAACTGTTGTTGTAGGCGAATTCAATCAAAGATAGTTGTTCATTCCAATATCCCTCAAAATCTATAGTGCAAGTACGAAGCATGTCTTTCACAATCTGATTTTTCCTTTCTGTCTGTCCAACCGTCTGTGGGTGGAAAGCAGTGCTGAAATTGAGTTTGGTACCCATGCTGTCTGAAGTCCCTTCCAAAATCTAGAAGTGAATCTGGAATCACGGTCTGAGACAATGGATACTGGGACTCCATGTAATTTCACAATTTCCTTTACATACAAAGCTGCTAATACATCCACACTCCGGGTGCTCTTAATGGCAAGGAAGTGTGCGGACTTAGTCAAACGGTCCACAATGACCCAAATACCATCGAGTCCACCACGAGTTCGGGATAAACCCATGATGAAATCCATACCGATGCTTTCCCATTTCCACTCGGGTATGTCCAGGGGTCTAAGTACACCTGCAAGATGACGGTGCTCGGCTTTCACCTGTTGGTAAGTGAGGCAGTGTGCGGCATGCTCAACCACCTCACGCTTCATGTTTGGCCACCAAAATGACCTTTTCATATCCTGGTACATTTTGGTTGCGCCTGGATGAATTGTGTATTTGGTATGGTGGGCTTCATCCATTAGTTTCCTTTTCAAACTCTTCATTGTCGGGCACACATGTCCTGGCTGGAATAATATCCTTCCATCTTCAGCGATGGAGAAGTCTAGCTTGTTGGCTATGGTCTCTATGACTCTGACTAGGAATGGATCATTAGCCTACTGCTCTTTGATCTCGGCAAAAATGTCTGCTGTGCACTAAGGTTGGCAACTATGATCTTATCGCTTCTCTGCTCGATGTTTTGATCAAGACTGGCGAATTGCTCTAACAATTGCATCTCGCCCATGACTAAGCATGATAGTGAAGCTACTGGCTTTCTACTTAATGCATCAGCTACTGCATTACCTTTGCCTGGGTGATATTGGATATTGAAATCAAATCTTTCAAGTACTCCAGCCATCTCTGTTGTCGCATATTTAGCTCCTTCTGAGAAAACAAGTATTTTAAACTCTTGTGGTCGGAGTAGACAATAAAGTGCTCCCATATAGGTAATGTCTCCAGATCTTAAGTGCAAATACCACCGCAGCCAATTCTAAGTCATGGACTGGATAGTTGACTTCATGTGGCTTCAACTGCCTTGAAGAATATGCTATTACCTTTTCATTTTGCATTAACACGCAGCCTAACCAATTCCAGATGCATCGGTGTAGACTGAGAATCCTGCTCCTTCGACTGGTAATGCGAGGACAGGTGCAGATGTCAGCAATTGCTTGAGTGTCTGAAAGCACTTCTTGCACTCTTTGCTCCATACATATGGGTTCTCTTTCCGCGTAATGTTGGCCTTTTGGTACGGCAGCAAGCTAACCTAGAGGGGGGTGAATAGGTTTTTCTGAAATCTGAAATAGAAACTTAAACACAGAAAATTAACACTTGAAAGTTGGTTAGATTAGTGTGATAAAGAGTAGCAGTGCGGAAGCAAATAAACAATCACACAAATGACACAAGGAATTTATCCTGGTTCGGCCCTTCCCACATGGAAGTCTTACGTCCAGTCCCCAAGCAACCTCTTGGGATTTCACTAACCAAGGGTACAGTCCCCTGACACTACAACACCCAGCACCCCAACTGGTCTTCTTCTCTTTCCCGGGCAAGAAGGCAGCCCACTTCTTTTACAGGCTCAGAAGCAAACCTCCTGGTACAAACCCCAGTGCGGTTCTGCTAGACACTAACCCCTAGCTAGGTTCTATACTGTATACAGTCCTATAGCTGGATAGGAATCTTTCTTAGAAAAGAAAGATCAGACCGAGAGCTATTACAGATGAATCACTAAGAACTCTAGCTCACAGTCACAAAACTCTCCCGAAGATTACAATGAGCGCAGAGAGAGAATGAAGAGAAAGAAAGCTTGAAGGCTTGAATGCTTCAGATGCTTGAACACTTCTTCTGGGCTCAAGCACTTTCTCCTCTTTTCCTTTGAGTGTATGTGGCGTTCAGGTCCCTCACTGGTTATACACTCCTTCAAAGATATTCAGGAAAGCTCTCTTTCTCTTCTTCAGCCATGCTTCATTATTTATATGAGCGGCTTTTGAATAGATTCGTTGAAGAGATCCGTTGGAGTTCTAACTGTTGCTCATCTTCTCTTCATTTGTCTTAATCAGACTTTAGTGGTCTTCGAAGTCTGTAAGCATAGAAGAGAGTGTTAGCATAAAAGAGTATTTACAAGGATAACAGTGCATGCTACTGTGTTTCTGCTAACATGATAAAAATAGCAGTTCATATCTTTTTCTGACAAGACTCTGAACATGCATGCAGCTTTATTCTGTCAGAAGATTTTTGACTTTTCATTAGGCGCCAAACATATTTGAAATATAAAGGCAATCTGTGTTTGAACAGAATCCATGAAGAAATCGTTATAAGCATGACTTATGAAATCGTTATGTAAGAATGAATCGTTTGTTCAAGTGAATTGTTGCATGTTTATGAACAAATCGATCTGCACAAATCGTTATGCATTCATAAGTCGATGTGAAGTTATAAGCAAGTCGATGTGAAGAACTAATCGTTGTTCTCACCAAAGAAATCGATGTGACCAAAGAAATCGATGTGAGCCTTAATGAATCGTTATGAAAGGTAAATCGATGTGAGGGCAAATCGTTGCGCTCACCTATCAAATCGTTATGAGCCTTAACGAATCGTTGCGAAGGCAAATCGATGTGGTCACTTAAGAAATCGTTACGAGACCTAAAATGATGTGAGCCTTAATGAATCGTTATGAAGGGAAAATCGATGTGAGGACAAATCGTTGTGCTCACTTATCAAATCGTTATAAAGCCCTAAACGAATCGTTATGGCGGTTATAAAATCAATTAAGACCAATCGTTGTAGTGCTTATAAAATCGATGAGATAAATCGTTGTAGTGCTTATTAATTTGGCACTTGAACTGAAATCGATGTATATAGATTAGACATCGATTTTATCAGTTTAGTGCACCTTATCAAATCGTTATAGCAATCGAATCGATGTATGAATTCGTTCTACTCATTATCAAATCGATGAGAGACTTATCAATTGTTATGAGATTGATGCGACACAGATGAAACATGATATTCAATTTAATTACTCATAATTTTTATTATCATCATAAGTTTTGTTATCACCAAAATACAAGACAACAGAGAGTGGTTCAACAATCTCTCCCTTTTTGGTGATGACAAAATTTATGTGAATTTCTGACACAAATATATGAAGCATAGAAAAAGCAAAAAATTCATAGACCATATAATTCTCCCCCTTTTTGTCCCTAACCAAAAAGGAAGGATCTTACCATGCATTCTCACCCCTTTGAGAAAATTTCTTACCATTGAGGGATTCAACAATAATAGATATTTAATGATAACTCCCCCTTAGTGAAGGCTCCCCCTGAGCATGAGACTCCCCCTTTATGTGAGGCAAGTCAATCTTGTTGCTCTTGACCTTATACATGTTGATTGTCAAGTCTTCAAGATTTTTATCTGCATACATCTTAAAAAAAACTTGCAAACATTGTTAGTAGCAATGAAGTTTACTGAATATAACAAATAGAAATGTAAGTTTAAAAACAGAAATGTAAGCTTTTTGATAGAAACTAAAACTAAAAGATGATTTTGAGTTTCCTCTAACCATGCTCATTTGAATGCCTTTTTCTTTTGTTCATCAAGAGTAGATAGGCATTTTCTTCTTTAATGTTGAAGCTACCTGAGGAGTTGTTCACTGAAGGTGTCTCCTGAGGTGTTACTAGGAATTTATGAGCATTATCCTCAGCTTCTTCTTCATCGGAAGCTTCTTTAAACGCTTATTTCTTCAGAGATATCCTTTTAAAAAAGATATGAGGCTCCCCCTCAATCCGAGGTTCCTCCTTTACATCTTCTTCCTCATGTGGA
The DNA here is from genome assembly GCA_014218235.1 of Colocasia esculenta. Lineage (NCBI taxonomy): Eukaryota > Viridiplantae > Streptophyta > Magnoliopsida > Alismatales > Araceae > Colocasia > Colocasia esculenta. Next base: position 23,593,154 of record CM024758.1, read on the forward strand.
AGGATAACTTCCTGAGGTGCTTCCTGTTGCTCCCCTTGAATGGTGACAGTAGGAGAATATGGAGTTTTAGCTTCCTGTCTTGTTTCTTTAAACGCTTGAGCAGTAGGTACTTCATCTGTAATGGTATTCCTTCATATGTGAGCTTCAATTTGTCCGACATATCTTTAGCAGATATACATGCAGATATTCTACTAAACTCTATTTTGGATAAAGCACAACATAGATAGTTTTTTGCTTTAAAGTTTAAATATAATTTAACTTTATCTGCTGCTGTAATAGCAGTAGTACCTTCAGCAGGCAATAACATAATCACCTACCTCAATTACCTGCCACAGATCAAAGTCTGTGCCTCGAATAAAGTATTCCATCCTCATTTTCCAGTATTGGTAATCCTCTCTCCATCAAAGAATGGAGGTTTGGTGACTGATTGACCTTCAGCATATCCTTGAGTTACCATGGATCTTTGCTCTAAGATCGTTGGATCTTATTTAAATGTTCAGAGACCCGCTCTGATACCACTTGTTGGCCCTTTTGGTACGACAGCAAGCTAACCTAGAGGGGGGGTGAATAGTTTTTTCTGAAATCTAAAATAGAAACTTAAACACAGAAAATTAACACTTGAAAGTTTGGTTAGATTAGTGTGATAAAGAGTAGCAGTGCGAAAGCAAATAAACAATCGCATAAATGACACAAGGAATTTATCCTGGTCGTCCCTTCCCACATGGAAGTCCTACGTCCAGTCCCCAAGCAACCTCTTTGGATTTCACTAACCAAGGGTACAGTCCCCCTCAAGGACACTACAACACCCAGCACCCCAGCTGGTCTTCTTCTCTTTCCGGGCAAGAGGCAGCCCACTTCTTTTACAGGCTCAGAAGCAAACCTCCTGGTACAAACCCTAATGCGGTTCTGCTAGACACTAACCCCTAGCTAGGTTCTATACTGTATACAGTCCTACAGCTGGACAAGAATCTTTCTTCGAAAAGAAAGATCAGATCGAGAGCTATTACAAGATGAATCACTAAGAACTCTAGCTCACAGTCACAAAACTCTCCCCAAAGATTACAATGAGTGCAGAGAGAGAATGAAGAGAGAAAAGAAAGCTTGAAGGCTTGAATGCTTTAGATGCTTGAACACTTCTTCTGGGCTCAGGCTCTTTCTCTCTTTTCCTTTGAGTGTATGTGGTGTTCAGGTCCCTCACTGGTTGTACACTCCTTCAAAGATATTCAGGAAGGCTCTCTTTCTCTTCTTCAGTCATGCTTCATTATTTATATGAGCGGATTTTGAATAGATCCGTTGAAGAGATCCGTTGGAGTTCTAACCGTTGCTCATCTTCTCTTCATTTGTCTTAATCAGACTTTAGTGGTCTTCGAGGTCTGTAAGCATAGAAGAGAGTGTTAGAATAAAAGAGTGCTTACAAGGATACAGTGCATGCTACTATGTTTCTGCTAACATGATAAAAATAGCAGCTCATATCTTTTTCTGACAAGACTCTGAAACATGCATGCAGCTTTATTCTGTTAGAAGATATTTTGACTTTTCATTAGGAGCCAAACATATTTAAAATATAAGGCAATCTGTGTTTGAACAGAATACATGAAGAAATCGTTATGAGCATGACTTATGAAATCGTTATGTAAGAATGAATCGTTTGTTCAAGTGAATCGTTGCATGTTTATGAACAAATCGATCTGCACAAATCATTATGCATTCATAAGTCGATGTGAAGTTATAAGAAAGTCGATGTGAAGAACTAATCGTTGTTCTCACCAAAGAAATCGATGTGACCAAAGAAATCGATGTGAACAAAGAAATCGATGTGAACAAAGAAATCGATGTGAGCCTTAATGAATCGTTATGAAAGGCAAATCGATGTGAGGGCAAATCGTTGCGCTCACTTATCAAATTGTTATGAGCCTTAACGAATCGTTGCGAAGGCAAATCGATGTGGTCACTTAAGAAATCATTACGAGACCTAAAATGATGTGAGCCTTATAAATCGTTATGAAGGGAAAATCGATGTGAGGACAAATCGTTGCGCTCACTTATCAAATCGTTATAAACCCTAAATGAATCGTTATGGCGCTTATAAAATCAATTAAGACCAAATTGTTGTAGCGCTTATAAAATCGATCAAGATAAATGGTTGTAGCGCTTATTAATTTGGCACTTGAACTGAAATCGATGTATATAGATTAGACATCGATTTTATCATTTTAGTGCGCCTTATCAAATCGTTATAGCAATCGAATCGATGTATGAATTCGTTCTACTCATTTATCAAATCGATGAGAGACTTATCAATTTGTTATGAGATTGATGCGACACAGATGAAACATGATATTCAATTAATTACTCATAATTTTGTTATCATCATAAGTTTTGTTATCACCAAAATACAAGGACAAACAGAGAGTGGTTCAATACGTAAGACGCGTAAGAGGTACAGCTATCTTTGAGAAGTCTTTTATGAACCGTCTGTAATATCCAGCCAGTCCAAGAAGCTTCTTATCTCTGTGACATTGGTCGGCCTTTCCCAGTTCAGTACAGCCTCTACCTTGGAAGGATCGACAGCGATACCATCCTTGGAAATAACATGGCCTAGGAATGACACCTCCTCGAGCTAGAATTAACACTTGCTCAATTTGGCGTAGAGCTTGTGTGCCATAAGATCTGCAGAGCGATCCTCAGATGCTCCTCATGCTCTTCCTTGGTCTTGGAGTATATGAGAATATCATCATAAAGACCATGATGAACTTGTCGAGGTAGGGCCGATAGATGTTGTTCATAATTGCATAAAAGCTGCAGGAACATTGGTTAGTCCAAAAGGCATGACTACAAATTCGTAATGACTGTACCTGCTCCTGAAAGCCGTCTTGTATATGTCTGCATCTTTAATCCTCATCTGATGATATCCTGATCTAAGGTCAATCTTAGAAAAATATTTGGCTTCTGATATTTGATCAAATATTCATCGACACGCGGCAGGGGGTACTTGTTCTTGATAGTGAGATTGTTCAACTGCCTGTAATCGATATATAACCTCATGGATCCATCCTTCTTCTTGACGAACAGCACTGGTGCTCCCCAAGGAGAAGTACTCAGCCTGATAAATCCCTTTTCTAGAAGTTCCATCAATTGCTCTTTCAATTCTTTCAATTCAACGGGGGACATCCTGTAGGGTTGCCGTGAAACCGGTGTAGCTCCAGGTGTGAGGTCAATTGAGAAATTGACATCTCTTTCAGGTGGTATGCCTGGCAGCTCATCGGGAAACACATTGGGGTATTCTTGCACTATGTGGATGTCTGATATCTTACATGCTTTCTTTTCAACTATTATGGCAGCAAGAAACGCCATACTTCCTTTCCTTATCATGTTCTATGCTTTGATGGCAAAGACGAGAGACAAGCGCCTCTTGTGTCTACGTCCCGTAAAGGTCAATTTAGGGAATTCACTAAAGGAAATTTTCCCTCTTCTACAATCCACGATAGCCCCATACGTGGATAGCCAATCGGCTCCCAGAATAACATCGTAGCCCTCCATGGGCATACAAATCAAGTCGGCTCTAAGGTTGAGTTCCTCAATCTTAACATCAGCTAATGGAAAGTATTTGTTGAGTTGAGCCTTTTCTCCTAATGGTGTTGTGACAGGCAATTCAAATGGCATAGATGCAGGTCTTTCATTTAATGTATCAGCAAAGGCTTGTGATATGAACGAATACGTTGCGCCAGTATCAAACAAAACAAATGCTGATTGAGAAAAGACTGGTAGTGTACCTTCCACCACTCCACCTTCCTCGGTGGTGTCCACTTCTTGCAAGGTCTGCAGTCGGCCTGGCTTCTTCTGTCCCATAGGACGCTTTTCATTTTCTTTCAGTAATGGGCATTCAGAAATCCGATGATCTCGGCTCCCGCAACGAAGGCATGCACATGCCTTCCTCCAGCATTCTTCTGTAGTGTGACCAGGCTTGTCACAGTGCTTGCATCTCGGTTTGTTATTTGGGGCAGTAGGAGTGGGGACTTTAGGTTTCCTCTCTTGGCTTGTTCCATCAGTGATACTTAACGGCCTTTTCTTGCCGTTAGTAGGCTTGCTCGGCGCTCCTGAGGTCTGCTCCTTCCTGAAAATTCTACCCTTGATGCGCTCGGTGAGTTCAGTCGCATCCTCCAGGCACTGTGCTCTCCTGACCATCTCCAGATAGGTCTGAATATAAATGGTGCCAGTTGTGTGATATAAGCGGTCTTAGCCCGTTAAGAAAGTGCTTGACCTTCATTCTCTCTGTGTTAACTAGATGATTGGCGTAGCGAGCCAATCGGAGAACTGTGCCTCATATTCAGCAACGGTCAGGTTCCTCTATTTCAGAGCGGCGAACTCGGCGGCTTTCCTTTATTGAACTCTTTTTTAGGAATATTTGGAGTTGAATTGCTCCTTAAACTCATTCCACGTGAACTGTGCATCTGCCCTCGTAGCTTCAATGGACTCCCACCACGCACGGGCGTCCCTTTCAAGCTGGAATGTGGCAAGTAAAAGCTTATCTCCATCCGCGCATTGTATAACGCAGAAGATACGCTCAGTTTCTTTGAGCCAGTTTTCTGCCTCATCGGGGTCGATGGCACCGCTGAATCGGGGTGGATTCAGGTTGCAGAAAGCTGCTGAATAGTCTACTGCATATCGCGGAGTTGAGCATGCTCCGCTGCCATCGTTGATGTTTAAGTTCCTTCAAAAGAGAATATTTAATGTAAGTTACTAAGTTTTCACTAAGGTTGTGCGTGTGTGAGTTCATTTTATCTTATTACCCAAGGTTCTACCCATCTCACATAGGTATGGAACTTAGACTCTAAGTCAAGTCAGGTCAAACCTAGATCATCTTATACTTAAGAATAACCTAGGCTCTGATACCACAATACTATAATGCCCCGACGCGGAATATCAGAGCGGAATTACAGTTATTAAATAGTACAGAGCGAGAAATAAATGCAACCCATTGCACAAATGGAATAATACCAAATAAACTCAAATTTCATTAATAAACCACCAAACTTCATTACATTTACTAATATCTCATCAACCTCATGAACTAACTATTACATCACGTGTCAGAGACAAAACTAGGGCCCAGAGCACTTTATTGAAAATCCAAACTAATACAAAACTATCTGACTCATTCTATACTACTACTAAAGCTATGGTTGCTGAAATAGGGTCACTCCTGAGCATCATCCTCAGTCTCGTCCTCTTGAGTCTGGTCATCGTCAAACTCACCTGAAATATATCAAATAAAAATGTAGGATGAGCGAATAACGCCCAGTAGGACTTAATATCTCATAAACACAAGCACGGTTTAAATAATTAATGTCTTAATGGTAGGTTAACTAGAGAGAATAGTCATGTAGATCAAGCAATGATAACGAGATAACAATAGCATCTGGCACAAGGAAAATAGTTCAACGAGAATGATAATAGAATGGCCACGTAACGATATATCATGTAATTTGCACAACGTGCTCTAGTAACGATAACAAGTGTACTGGTATAGCTAGTACTTTGATTGTCATTGATTAATCTTGATAGTATGCTGGCACTAGATGCATGCCGTAACACATCATTGATCATTTTAACTCCCATGGCACTGGCACTTTTCGGGCGCTCCTCCCAGGACCTGATCGAGCCCCATTGCGCTGGCATTAGTCATTTCTTTATCTTAGACAATCACAAGAATGGCCAATAGAGTACCAAGAAGAGATAAGAGAGTACTAGACGAGATAGATGAGAGCGTAGAGAGAACGTGAACAAATGAGAGGATATAGAGAGTAGATGAGATAGGGGTATATCGTAAAATCACGTTAAACATCGATAGTACGGTTGCACTGCACACCACCGTGGCCGGCAATCTGGTAGAAGTCACCACCGCCCACTAGCCGTGCTGTGTACACAGGCTAGATGGTCCGGCGTGGTCAAAAGATAAGGAAAGAACACACTAAAGCTATGGATCGTACTGATCCCTAAGGTGTAACGAGTTTTAGGGTACAACCAGCTCGTCGGCAATGGACGTACGCCAACGCCAAGAAGACTTACGGAGGCCTTGACAAGGAGTCCCTGGCCCAGTCGAGAGTATTCCCGATGGAGAGGTGGTCCAAGTCAAGAGGAAGTGTATAGAAAATAGGTTCGTCGTGCCTCGAGTGCTCGAAGGCCGAGGGAAACGGTAACGAAACGCGCATATAAAATGAAAACAAGTATATAATTAATAGGGAAATTTAGTCATTTATTTCACTAATTTACTAGATACATTATTGCATAAATTATCAGAGTCAAATGGTAATTTAATAATGTTATGTGTGTGTAAGTGTAAAGAAATCATGAGATGATGATAAATCATGCAAATGTCTTTTAAATAATTAAATTTATATCATTATTGTCATTTATTAATTTACCAAGTCGAATTAACTATAACATAGTTTAATCATGGCTAATAAAGGGGTATGAAGCCTAATCAGTAGGGGTATATACAAAATTAAAGTTTCTGGCCGCAATCTTTGAATCGCGGCAGGCCTACCCGTCACGATTCAAGTCGCGACGAGCGGCTCAGACGTGATCCGCAGACTGGGCCGGCCTAGCTCAGACCGGGAGGGAAACGCGGCGGCGAGGCCCGCTGCGTTCAAGATGCGACCGGGCGGCCGACCGCGATCCATCTGGTATTGCGGCGGGTCGCGCCACCGCGATATCAGAATGGGGTCCGGCTCCTTCCCTTTTTTCCACGGTAAATATTGGTTGATACATGGCACTTCTAAATTCCTTATAAATTTGCACGGTGATCCAAAAAGCATGAAACTAGTTTTAAACGAAAGTAGATGTATAGATCTATCAACATGCATGATTAATTTGAAAATATACAAGGTTTAGACATGTTGTGATCAAGTTACATTTCTATGACCTAAACATGTGCAGTCAAGGTTCAATGAATTAATTTGAGATGGATACATGATGAAAATTAGGCAAACTAGGAGCGTTTGCAAGCTAACATGATGTAGTATTTATGAGATTTTTCTCATGGCATGGGATCATGTATGCCCAAGGTTAAGAGTAAACATGGAGGGTTGGGTACATGGAACTGATAGGGATTCAAAGAATTAATTCTCCCTCATGGGAGATCGAAATGGAGCAAAACTAGAGGACTTTTACTCGGGAACATGAATCTTCCTAGGGTAATTTTTACATAGATTTGGCTTGAGAGATTGCCTACCTTTTGTCAAAACAAAGAAGATCCCTAATTTGGAGACGAAAACAAGATGAAAACTCCTTTGTCCAAGCTTACTTCTCCAATCTCCTCGTCCCAAATCGCCTCTCCTTCGTCTCCCAAAGGTCACAGCACGCAAATGAGGGTTGAGAGGGTTGGATTAGGGTGTATTGGTTGCTAATAGAGTCCTAGCTATTCTAAGAGTCCTCCTTTTCATTAAACTCGAAATTTTCCATAATTATCACCTTCCCTCCTTGCAATTATCTCCTTCTTTGGAAGGGGGAGAGGTTAATTTCGTGGGTAATGAGTTATAGTAAGGTTAGGACTCCTCTTTTAGATATATATGACCTATTTAATACTTATTTCACCCCTTTTCTAATTTACTATTATTTAAAAATGCGAATTTCACTTAATTAAATCTAATCCCATGATGGGCTCCTCTTTATTAGGCCCATTATTTTGTAATTGAGTCATTTACACAACCCATTAGGGTTTTAACTTAATGGGCTTGCTTAATTTCCCTTTATTTCACTTATTTCTCATTCATTCTAATTAAATATTTTTCTCATTTATTAAAAATAGAAATTTTATTTTATTTGAGTTTTAAAAATCAAGGGTGCTACAACCACTGTGCTCGTCTTGCGATCCAGGCAGAACCTGCTATGGTGGCGGGGCATCACGAGTCTCCTTCTGAGGTCCTTGTGGTGGAACACCTCGGCCAAGCCCGTTAAACCGATAACGTACTTGATCCGAGTTCGCCTCCCGCGAACGGGCCGAAGCCTCGCAAGGGATACCAAACCACAGTCCGTGTAAACACAAAGGAACACACCATTTTATATATATATTTCACAAGTTTACATAGCCATATCTCCACAGAACTGAAAGAAAGTACAAGAGCCTGGGGCATACCCCAAGGTACAACTGAAACAAGTAAACCAATTAACTACTCTACACTGCTGGAGCTGCTAATACACAGCTGGAGGTACTGACCCTACACCGCTACGACGCGGCTCTAAACTGGACAACGGTCGAGAAATGTCCTCCTCACTCTCACCTGTGGGGGTAGGGGTGAGTCTTGCTAGTCACTGGCTCAGTAGGGAACTCCCCCAACACCAAGCAAAACCAAACACAGGTACGAAAGCAATAAACAGTACTAACAATTTATAGAACAGCTAAGCAGGATATGAAAGCTGTAAAAGTACTCACCGTCTGCCAACTACGAAAACAACTGTAATAATTAAACGGCAAACCAGTACAAGTGTACAAGCTAAAGTAGAGACAGCCAAACACGAGTCACGTGAACTGGTTCGCGACACCAGAGACTGACTCGGACAAGCTAACACAGGTCTACCTCTCAGTCTCGTAGCCAAGAACGAAAGGTCCAGCTGCCGCTCCACGTGAAAAGGTCAAGCAACTGTGGAGACCAACTAAACACCACCACCTGCAGACCACACGATCGCAGTCCCATGCCTAACACCTGTCGAGACCCTGGCCTGGGCCCTCTAGAGTGAGGCACTGGAAAAGGACTAGCTTGGGACCAGTGTCGACTACTGGTGTCCGTACCCCCAACTACGAGCGCGCTACAAGTGACTAAAAGACAAGTACGGCAGTCACTGTCCCACTATCGTCATTCCCTCAGCCGGACATACAACTCAAACACAGGAGTGAGGGTGTCCAGGTCAGACGACACAGACCTCGACGGTACAGCACAAGTACCGGGACAAAGCCCCGAGCTAATAGCCTGGCTCACAAGAACCTGGGGCACCCAACTGGAGAGGTACCACGGTAGACGTCGTACTACTCGCCACGTACACAAAACCCGTGCACGTCACACACAAACCATGTGAAAACTCACGTAAACCACGTGCACTAGTAGTCCACTACACGTGAACACCACACAAACACGTAAAGAACTAGCCAACTACGTACCCAGTATGCTAATCTCAGTAACCACGAGCACTAGGTGCATCACGATTATCGTTGCACCGCTCGATACCAACAAATACACAATATATCAATATTTAAACCAAAAGCATTCTGACGGCAACATCGACTGCCATCGATGGGATATAAACGGCAAGGTATCTGGCCATTAATCTCCCAGCTGAAGAACCTGGCGTCAATCGATGTTGACGCCAAGCTCCTCAATTCCAGTTCTCACAGAAACCCTAGGCCGATTCCACAGTATCCTCGGCCCTAAAAACCACGGAAAATATGAGGGAACTCCTCCTCTAACATGCATGCAACTAAATCATGCAAAAGCAACATGTTTCATTCTTTAAATTACTCAAACCACCCATTATCCCACAAGGTGCAACTTAACCCGAAAATGCATTAAACATGTTAATTCATGTGGTTAAGTCGTGTTATAATGATCCTAAAGAGTTAACAGGGTTCGTTCCCTAACTTAGAATGCACTTAAACCTCTTAAACTCCTCCGATTCTCACCAAACTCCCCGCAAGCTCCTACGGCAATTACACCACGTCCCGGCGTTTCCTGGCACAATTGATCACCGCCACAGGTTCCACGATCCCCCAATTATCCTTTTACAGCTCTTGGAAGCATTGGGGAAGCAAGGACATGAAATCCAGGCAAGGGAGAGGGAGAAATGAGCTGAGGAAACTGTCCTCGGGCAGACCTATATTCTGCAGGTCTCATAGGTTGGCGTCAACCCTTATGCCGTTTAGGGAAACCGCCACCATAAACGTCCATATCCCTTGTCGCCAAGTTCATAGAGTAAACGTCAACTTACCTGGACGCCAACAAGTCAACGACAACCCCTGGCCGCCAACTCCTACTCAACTGCAGCAGGTCCTATTTCATTTCAGGACCCAACCTACACCACACCTACACACACACCACACGTCTACACCACACTGGCCTCACACTGGCCTTCATAACCATTACACATATGATCTGTAAGATCCGAAAACATGCGACGTTACATTACTATCATCTAAAAAGAAAATTTCGACCTCGAAATTCATAACATAACTCAAAGTTAAACAACTTAAACATACACACTTTTACAAGTACTATCATTTAAAAGAAATACAAAAGCTTATTCAAATAGATAGGGATACCCTTTAGCCATTTCCTCGGCTAACTCTCAGGTATCCTCACCACCTAACCTATTTTCCCATCTCACTTTAACTGGCTCAATTTCTTTATTTCTCAGCTTCTTTATCTTCGATTTGTGATCTGCACCGGATACTCTGGCATGGTCATATCCGCCTCAGGTCACCACCTTGACAACTGATTATTTGAGCTGGTTCTTCAATACACTTTCTTAACATAGAACATGAAATATATCATGGACATCTGCAAAATCTGCTGGCAAATCAAGCCTATAAGCTGTTTCCCCAATTCTTTCAATCACCTGGAAAGGTCCCACATACCTTGAGTTCAATTTTCCGGTCTTACCAAATCTCATAATACCCTTACTCGGGGAAACTCTTAGGAAAACAAAATCTCCCACTTCAAACTGAAGTGGTCTTCTCCGAATATCTGCATAACTCTTTTGTCTGCTTTGAGCTGCCTGCAATTTTTCCTTAATAAGCTTCACCACTTCTGTGGTTTTCTGATCAATTCAGGACCCACTAATTGCCTTTCTCCCACTTCATGCCTGTTCAATGGGGTTCTACATGGCCTTCCATATAAAGCTTCATACGGTGCCATCCCAAGACTGGTATGATAACTATTATTATAGGCAAACTCAACTATTCCCAAATGATGCTCCCAGCTACCTCCCCAAACTAAACAACAAGCTCGCAACATATCTTCAATCGTCTGAATAGTCCTCTCTATCTGACCATCTGTCTAGGGATGATAAGCGGAGCTATATCTCAGCTCAGTACCAATTACTTTCTGCAGACTTCTCCAAAAACCAGAAGTAAATCTTGGATCTCTGTTAGACACAATAGTCTTCGGAATACCATGCAATGGAACAATTCTTTCAACGTAATCTTTGTTAATTTGTCCATTGTCCAAGACATACTTACTGCCACTAATCTGCATACTTTAGTCAACCTGTCAACAAATACCCATATTCCATTATGCCCGGAACTCAATCTTGGTAAACCTGCCACAAAGTCCATAGCAATATCATCCCATTTCCACTGTGGGATGGGCAATAGTTGCAATAAACCTCCAGGCTTCTGATGCTCTGACTTAATTTGCTGACACACCGCACATCTTGAAACAAACTCAGCTATTTCCTTTTTCATATGAGGCCACCAGAAATGCTTCCTCAAATCATGGTACATTTTAGTACTACATGGATGGATAGTGTACCTAGATTTATGAGCCTCCTCCAACACTCGCTGCTTTACCTCTCTTTCAGCTGGAACAAACAACCTGTCTCTGAGCCTAATCACACAATTATCATCCATAGTAACTCCTTCCATTTTTACAATTTTAGCTAAACTTATATCTACTCTCTGAGCCTCAACAATCTGCCAATACAAGGACGGTTCTACAGCACTAGCAGCTAGTACTGCCCGTCGCTGACTACTGGGCACATACAAGGAGTTCTCCACTATCTCTTCATACAGCTTCCATTCTTTAATCATCATCAGATTTACATATGCCTTTCTGCTTAAGGCATCTGCTACAACATTGGCCTTACCCGGATGGTAAGCCAAACTGAAATTATAATCTTTCAAATACTCCACCCACCTACGCTGACGAAGATTCAAATCTTTCTGCGAGAAGATATACTTCAAGCTTTTATGATCTGTAAAGATCTCAAATCTCTCGCCATACAGATAATGCCTCCACATTTTCAAGGCAAATACAACTGCTGCCAATTCTAATCATGAGTGGGGTAATTCTCCTCTGCCAGCTTCAATTGCCTGGACGCATAAGCTATCACTTTGCCATGCTGCATAAGCACTGCGCCAAGTCCTCTCCTTGAAGCATCTGCATAAACCACAAAACCACCACTTCCTGCCGGTAATGTCAATATGCGTGTTGTTGTAAGCCTTTTCTTCAATTCCATAAAACTTTTCTGACATTCACCAGACCACACAAAAGGCACACCTTTTCTGGTCACTTGGTCATAGGTGCCGCAATCTTAGAAAAATCTTGTATAAAGCGCCTATAATAACCTGTTAATCCCAGAAAACTTCTAATCTCAGTTATTGTCTTAGGCACTTCCCATCTCATCACTGCTTCCACTTTACTTGGGTCCACTGCTACTCCTTTAGCTGAGATGATATGACCCAGAAATTGAATTTCTTTCAACCAAAATTCACACTTACTGAATTTAGCAAACAACTGGTTATCCCTTAACAACTGCAGGGTAAACCTCAAATGAGCTGCATGCTCCTCTTCAGATGCTGAATAAATCAGATATCATCTATAAAGACCACAATGAATTGGTCCAATACAGATGAAAAATTCTATTCATCAGATCCATAAACCTGCAGGAGCATTAGTAACCCAAATGGCATAACCACAAACTCATAGTGACCATATCTGGTTCTGAAAGTTGTCTTATCTATATCCTCCTCTTTAATTCTCAACTGATGGTACCCGGACCTTAAATCAATTTTAGAAAATACTTTCGCTGAATGCAACTGATCAAACAGATCATCTATCCTCGGCAACGGGTACTTATTCTTAATGGTCACATCATTCAACTTTCTATAATCAATACACATACGAAAACTTCCATTTTTCTTTTTCACAAACAATACCGGCGCTCCCCACAGGGAATGACTCGGCCTAATAAACCCTTTCTGCAACAGCTCTTCTAATTGCTTTTTCAATTCTTTAAGTTCTCTGGTGCCATCCGATATGGAGCTTTAGAGATCGGCATGGTACCTGGAAGCAACTCAATGGTAAAGTCCACCTCTCTATGTGGAGCTAAACCAGGCAATCTTCAGGAAAAACATCAGCAAATTCCTTAACCACGGAACTGCTTCCACTGACTGACTAGCTTCTACCAGACGTACCGAGGCTAATAAGCCACACATCCAGCATTTATCAACTTTCTAGCTTTAATTGCAGAAATTAAAAACTTAGAGGTATAAAAAGGCATACCTTGATATTCAAATATTGCACCATTAGGATGACAAAACTGATCCTTTTCTTTCTGCAATCTAACATTGCTCCATAAGTCTCAAGCCAATCCATACCCAAAATAATATCATAATTTGACAACTGCAGGGCATACAATCGACCCGGCATCTGGTTCCCTTCAATCATAACAGGAGCTTCATCTATATAACTCGAAGTGAGCAAGAACTCACCCGAGGGAACCTCCACTACCAACTTACAAGACTTTTCCTCTAAAGGATGAGTCATGCAATCCAGAAATTCTTCGGAAATGAAAGAATGAGAGGCACCCGAATCAAATAAAACTCTTGCTGATAATCATAAAGAGGTAAAGTACCTTCTATCATATTCGATGCCTCCGCATGGGCTCGGGTGATAGCCATAACCCGGCCTCTTCCTCGCTGCTGTGGTACTCCTCTGCCACGACCTGCCTATGGCTGCTGAAACTGCTGAGGCTGCTGTGCTGCGCTGCACACCTCTTCCATATCCATACTCTCTTGGATAGGGGCAATTGCGGATGAAATGCCCCGGCTGATTGCAATTATAACATCTATACCCTGGTGGAGTAATAGGCTGCCTGGCAGCTCTGCTCTGCTGCGACTCCTCCACCTCTGGTCTACCACGACCTTGCTGAAATTGCTGTCGACCTCCCCATCCTCTTCCTTTACCTTTAAATGCTTGCTTAATTTCTGACCCCATTTACCAAGCCTGATGAAGAAGGTCCTGCTGGTGCTTTACCATTACTCGCACCCACTGACTGCTGTGGTAGCCGAAAACTACCTGAGCCTTACTCGCTCACCTGACGAGTCCGAATAGATCTTTCCAACGTAGCTGCCCTCTGAGCTGCTTCTTCTACTGTCTTACACATGAGAGGTACTATTGCATCCTGCAACTCCACTCTCAAACCTCTAATGAAATACTCAACCATCATATTATTATCTGACTACATAAGCGCATATCGGCTAAGTACCATAACCTCATCTGGTACTCTAAAACTGAAGAGTTACCTTGCTGGAGTGTCCGAAACTGCTCTCTCTTTACCTGCTGTACTTGAATCGGAAAGAATGTATCATTAAATACATCAAGAAATTTCGACCAAGTGATAACCTCTTCTGTTCTACCTGCAAAGGTGGTCTGCATCTTCAATCGCCACCATTCCAATGCAAAACCCCGCAACTGATAAGCAGCTAACACAACTTTATCTGCCGCCGGACACCTTATGGTCGCAAAAACTCTTTCAATCTCATGAACCCAGTGTTCCGCTGTATCTGGATTCGGCCCTCCTGAGTAAGTAGGCGGCTGCAATCTCAGAAATTTCTCCACCTGCATCACTGTTCCTCTGCTAATAACACTGGTGGTGGTGGTGGCACAGGTGCTACAAATGCACCTCTACTCCTGGCGGGACTGGAGCAATAGGTACAGTCTCTCCATCCCCAGGTGGCACTGCAACCGTTGGTACCGGCGCCTGCTGATCCATTCTTGCCCGAATATCCGTGAGGCTTTCCCAGATCCTCTCTATCATACGCTAAGTACTTTCCTCTGGATCATCTCCTCCACCACCCCAATCTCTTCTATCAGCCATTCAAATTTCTACATAACAAAACATCAAACAAAAATCAAAACAACAAATTATCAGAAACCAGGGTCCCTACCAGCAGTGTACAAAGACCGAAATAAGGCTATGTATCTTTCTAGTTCCCTTATATTAACACGGACCTTGCTCTGATACCAACTGTGGCGGAACACCTCGGCCAAGCTCGTTAAACCGATAACATACTTGATCCGAGTCCGCCTACCGCGAACGGGCCGAAGCCTCGCAAGGGATACCAAACCACAGTCCGTGTAAACACAAAGGAACACACCATTTTATATATATTTCACAAGTTTACATAGCCATATCTCCACAGAACTGAAAGAAAGTACAAGAGCATGGGGCATACCCCGAGGTACAACTGAAACGAGTAAACAAATTAACTACTCTACACTGCTGGAGCTGCTACTACACAGCTAGAGGTACTGACCCTGCACCGCTACGACGCAGCTCTGAACTGGACGACAGTCAAGAAACGTCCTCCCCGCTCTCACCTGTGGGGGTAGGGGTGAGCCTCCCTAGTCACTGGCTCAGTAGGGAACTCCCCCAACACCGAGCAAAACCAAACACAGGTACGAAAGCAGTAAACAGTACTAACAATCTATAGAACAGCTAAGCAGGATATGAAAGCTGTAAAAGTACTCACCGTCTGCCGACTACGAAAACAACTGTAATAATTAAACGGCAAACCAGTACAGTGTACAAGCTAAAGTAGAGACAGCCAAACACGAGTCACGTGAACTGGTTCGCGACACCAGAGACTGACTCGGACAGCTAACACAGGTCTACCTCTTAGTCTCGCAGCCAAGAACGAAGTCCAGCTGCCGCTCCATGAAAAGGTCAAGCAACTGTGGAGACCAACTAAACACCACCACCTGCAGACCACATGGTCGCAGGCCCATGCCTAACACCTCTCGAGACCCTGGCCTGGGCCCTCTAGAGTGAGGCACTGGAAAAGGACTAGCTGGGGACCAGTGTCGACTATTGGTGTTCGTACCCCCAACTACAAGCACGCTACAAGTGACTAAAAGACAAGTACGGCAGTCACTGTCCCACTGTCGTCTTTCCCTCAGCCGGACGTACAACTCAAACACAGGAGTGAGGGTGTCCAGGTCAGACGACACAGACCTCGACGGTACAGCAAAAGTACCGGGACAAAGCCCCGAGCTAACAGCCTGGCTCACAAAGAACCTGGGGCACCCAACTGGAGAGGTAACCACGGTAGGCGTCGTACTACTCGCCACGTACACAAAACCACGTGCACGTCACACACAACCACGTGAAAACTCACGTAAACTGCGTGCACTAGTAGTCCCTACACGTGAACACCACACAAACACGTAAAGAACTAGCCAACTCTGCGTACCCAGTACGCTAATCTCAGTAACCACGAGCACTAGGTGCATCACGATTATCGTTGCACCGCTCGATACCAACAAATACTCAATATATCAATATTTAACCAAAAGCATTCTGACGGCAACATCGACTGCCGTCGATGGGATATAAATGGCAAGGTATCTGGCCGTTAATCTCCCAACTGAAGAACCTGGCGTCAATCGATGTTGACGCCAAGCTCCTCAATTCCAGTTCTCACAGAAACCCTAGGCCGATTCCACAGTATCCTCGGCCCTAAAAACCACGGAAAACATGAGGGAACTCCTCCTCTAACATGCATGCAACTAATCATGCAAAAGCAACATGTTTCATTCTTTAAATTACTCAAACCACCCATTATCCCACAAGGTGCAACTTAACCCAAAAATGCATTAAACATGTTAATTCATGTGGTTAAGTCGTGTTATAATGATCCTAAAGAGTAACAGGGTTCGTTCCCTACATTAGAATGCACTTAAACCTCTTAAACTCCTCCGATTCTCACCAAACTCCCCGCGAGCTCCTACGGCAATTACACCACATCCCGGCGTTTCCTGGCACAATTGATCACCGCCACACGTTCCACGATCCCCAATTATCCTTTTACAGCTCTTGGAAGCATTGGCGAAGCAAGGGCATGAAATCCAGGCAAGGGAGAGGGAGATGAGCTGAGGAAACTGTCCTCGGGCAGACCTATATTCTGCAGGTCTCACAGGTTGGCGTCAACCCTATACCGTTTAGGGAAACCGCCACCATAAACGTCCATATCCCTTGTCGCCAAGTTCATAGAGTAAACGTCAACTTACCTGGACGCCAACAAGTCAACGACAACCCCTGGCCGCCAACTCCTACTCAACTGCAGCAGGTCCAATTTCATTTCAGGACCCAACCTGCACGACACCTGCACACACACCACACGTCTACACCACACTGACCTCACAATGGCTTCATAACCATTACCCATATGATCCACAAGATCCGAAAACATGCGACGTTACATGCCTGCTCAGCAACCTCCTCAACATGGCGTTGCCTCGATGCCATAATGAACCTATACAAAACATGCGCACAAATTCATATACAGAGTTACTCCGGCATTGCTTGCTGACACCGTACTCTTAATGCTCTGAGTTACCAACTTGTGACACTTCCTTATACATCTCGAAAGACTAGGCTCTGATACCATCTATAACGGCCTAGGATCTGAATTACTAGTTATCCATTAGTAACCCTAACCCTGAACCGCCACCCACGAACCAAGCTCAGAAGGGTTAATGGGAATATCTGAGGAGAACATATAAAAAAGTGCACAAACCACAAGCAGAGAAAAACTAATATACACTACTATATATAACATCATGGTACAACTCAGAACAGATCCAACAAAAGTAAAGAGTACATCAAGTACGTACACAAAAGTACGACTCCCATCAGCTAAGTAGGACCAGCATCAGAGTGACTCGGCTCCTCAACACTTGGAGCCGACAACGAACCACCTGAAAGGGAAGGGAGTGAGTCTCAAGAAGAGACCTAATAGGGACACTAACCCCCAACGGTAAAACAGTACAAAAAGTGTAGGAAAGCAAAGTACGATGAAGTAACACGGCACTAAAAACACACAAAAATCGGTGGCAAGACGCCCAACGCCTCACAAGAGTGCGCCAAAAGACTGGAACCTCACAGGCTCAACAGTACACGACTCAACACAACAACAGTCACACACACAAGAAAGTAGAACCAACTAGGGCCTGTGGCTTGGCGCCTCGACACCACAGAGTCCTCAAACCCTAGCCACGTGTGCACACTCAGACACTCGCCATCGCGTCTGGTTCTCGACCGTTTTTTCCCTTTGTTGAACTCAAACGGTGGAGAAGGGGCCCCACAGAAATTGGCTCGTAACCACCATAAGGGGCACGCAATGGACGGAGTCGCACTCAACACCCAGGCTCACCGACGAAACAACTCAACGCCAGTCATCCAGACGGAGCCCAGCTCAACGTCCGAGAAGAACACAATACAAACACAAGCACAGCAAAGTACGACACACGCACAAACGGAGACGCTCTCGATGTCTGACACATCGTGCCAGGAGGTAGACACCACATGTCTAAGCCTCACACATGGAAAGGGGCTCGGACTGCTGGGGCTTACCTCTGAGGTTTACGGAAATCTCGATTGTCATCAACTAGTGGTAGATGACAGAGTCTACTATCGTCTACTAGAGTAGACGGCAATGTCGACTGCCGTCAACCACACCTTGACGGCAAGTGATCTTTCCGCCAAGTTCATTCAGAAAAGCTTGACAGTAGCAAACATGCCATCATGTTCTTTGGCTTCCTGCAACTTTTACGGCCCTAGGCTGGTCCACAAGGGCAATCTACAGAAATCACGATCTGATGATGGGAAATGCTTTCTGTTATCAGATAACACCATAATGATATCGGAAAAAACCGATCCAACGCTTGGATCGAGCAACACACCCTCAAATTCCTAGCATGGAAAACCCTCCCCAAAAATTGATTTTTCACACAAATCACATGTATTTCATTCTCATAGAAGGATCAAGGGAGGTTTAGGGGTAGGATCCCTACCTCAAGATGCCCAAAAACACCAAGAAAAATCTCAAAATCGCATTTTTTTCCTCCAAGCACCCCGCGAGGATGAACTCCCAAACTACATCGTTACTGCACTATAATTCCTTGAAATTCTGCTACTGGTCATGATTGACTGTGAATATCTATATTTAAAATTGCTTGAGATACTGGACCGGGCACAGAGAGTGTCCAAGGGCTATAATCTAGTCCTCATGGTAGAGAGCCGAAAATATATTGTTAAGCTTGGGGTATAATGATACTGACGTTGTATCTGCACTGGGAGTACTTGCGTGTATAAATGCTAGATGCATAACCACTTTACGCGTGCTCATGATATGCATTCTAAAGTGGCATAGATCCTTAGTGCATATTATGACTCGTGCCTGATTACTGTTACAGTTCACGCTAGTTTGCTCGAGTGATGTGGCCACCTCGTGTGCTTGTACATTATTGCTCTCCTGGTAGTTTTCTGCTTTCTTGATCAATCTTGCTCTCTTGATATTTTTCTTGCCCTTCTATCATAATTTTAACAATTTTGTCATATATGCATTTTTGATAGACTCGTGTCTACCTAATCTTGAAAATATTAATCACTTATATTGTTATCCGTACCTGGAGATGTACATTGTACTAGTTGACTACGTTCATATCTACTTGTTTAATGTCTTAAGAAATATAGATGTTGAAGAGAAGCACCAGGAGGCTAGTGACGGGAACAACTCTGAGTGAAGAGTAGACAAACTATAGTGTTATGTGTATTTGATTTGATGAGAGTTAGACTTATGTATTAAGAAATGAAGAGAAAGAATAATATGTACTTTTCCTTTTCAATTGAATTATAGTTGAATTGGAGTTTTTATAGAAATATTATCAGATCTGACTATATTAGAGATAAAGAGTTTGAGATTTTTAATCTCCACACTATTAGTGTTTTAAATGATTGCTAGTTAGAAACTTATTTTCCTATTATTCATGTCTCGGTGAAAATTATCTAACTCATTTTCTTTCCGCTACAATAAATCCCCGGGACGTGACAAATGTCGTATGTGTGGAGTTTTTCTCTTTTTATCTGTAAGTTCTACGTATTTAGTGTTGCGTAATATACAAAATATTTCCATTGTAAAAAAAAAAAAAAACTCACTTCCAGACAGATCACGGCTCTATCTCAATGCATGGAGTTTCCGCCGCCGATGTGATCAGCTGAAATGTAGATTAAAGATTGAGGCACCCTCAACAAACAGTACGTCGATCTCCGTGTTCCGCAAGGCGACGTGTAGTGGTTCAACTAATTCGACCATTTCAATTCAAATTATTCAAAGCGCGGCACGGCCAGTCCGCAGGTTGAATTCTCTCTCTCTCTCTCTTCCTTCTGCGTGGTTTCGTTCTCTTCACGGCATGCATGCAGTCGCCAATCTCTTATCTTCTGATGTTCTCCCCGCATTAACAACTTAACAGTAAAAAACAACATAGTGACCCCCCATTCGTCCTATATAAAGCCCTCCCTCCTTCCTTTTCCCCCATGCATAAGATCCTCCCAAGATCCTCATTAGCACATAGACCCGAAGCCCAGGCGGCAGCGAGCGATATTCCCAAGCTCCCCCTCCTGCACCCCTCATCTCAGAGGCGTCCGATCTCCGGCGGTTCAACTGGTGGGCTTAGCGGCAGCATGGCGTCCAGCGTCGGGAGGGGCTTCGTTGTAATCGCCGTTCTTTGCATGGTGACGCTGATACTGCTGAGCACGCCGTCTGCGGTGGAGGCGAGGGCTCTGGGAGGGAGAAGGGGATCGGCGAGCAGCTACATCGACTCCTTGCTGGAGCTGCTGCCAAAAGGAGACGGCTCACCGTCGGGGCCGTCCGGCTGCTGCTACGGATGCACCAGCAACAGACCTTGTCCTTAGCCCCGCCCAGCTTCTTCGTGTCCAATCACCACATGACGCGATTCTTTTCCTTCAGTGAGCCCTTTTGTATTGTAACATACAAAGTGTACAGCAATATTTCATGGACGATTAATTGTGAGGTTTATATATAGTTGATCAATTCTTGGTTATTAACTTAGTTGCTCCGGAAAGCCAGGAGCAACATACCAAAATTTTGGGAAGAGTGGTCACCAACCGGAAGCTCTGGTTTTCTTCCAAATATCTTAATTGTCGTAACCTTACCAAACTTGATCTGTTTTTTTATAGGTGAAATTAACCATATTAAATGCTAACCACATGCGAACCCGTGTTTCATTGGGTCCGCCTTGGCTGATCTTGTCACTTTGTATACAATAAAGGAACGAAATTGTAGGGTTGGTGTCTGCTAGATAACCATTACGATAAAGAAACAAAATTGTAAGCTAGGTTGTGTGTACCAAAATTTAGTAAGCACTTGTGCTGTCTTGGGAGTAATATGCTTTCGCAACTTTGCATATTATCTATCAAATGACCAGCGAGAAACGGAAGTACCAGCTGGGTTCAAGGTTCATATATATATTACCTATAAAAAAATCCGTCTACCTTTTGTTCTCGAATATTTTGTCCTACATATGCATGAAATTAATTCCTTTCTTTCTTTCTGCTAATTTCTTTCTCCCTTTCTATATTACTTCCAACATGCAGATTCCAGGAAATAATTAGTCCTTATTGCATACGTTTCATTGCTGGTTATTTACACACGTCTTTCGTGGGATTAATTAATCGTCCATAACCCTGGTCGTGGTTCTGACCAGTCTAACTACATAACTTATTAATTGGACCCGCTATATATAATATATATATTGTTTGTCATATATATGAACTCATCTTAGCGCGCGCTCTACCCCCGAACCCACCCTTCAAACACACAAAGAAGAAAGCTGCGAAAAGCTCGTCAATGTAAGTTTCTAACAAGTTAATTATAAATTTTTTTAGTTAAAAAGCAAAATAACTATGGAGAAAATTTTAATTTCAAGGTAAAAACGAAAACACTTGTCACGAGGACCATCTTCAACACTGTACTGAATCTTAAAAATGATTTTCTCGCCGTATATATGTAGTTTCTATTACAATGAATCACCCTGCGACCCACATACATTATCCCCAATAGGTACTTCTTCTGTGTTGTAAATCTTTAGATTTTTTCATGTTAAAAAAATATATTATGTGAGAATCTTTTATAAATTGTATTCACATATATATCTTTTTTTTTGAAACAAAATAGATTTAGAGACTTTACTATGGCCAAAATCAAGAACATGTTCAGATATATTTGTATATACACATATTTTTAACTTCCGTTGCCGGTAAATTATTCTAGCCTATAAAGTCTCTAAAGATATATATTTTCTATCTATAAAGAGATATACATACAAATATAAACTTAAGAAGGGATCTTATATAATTAATCTTCTGACTAAAAAATATATGAAAAAACCCAAACTTTCTCGTGCCATGACCGACCGGCTATAGTGCCGGGGAGAAACATTTCGCGCGGTAGACGGATTCAGATATCAGAGTCGTGGAAGCAGCCCACGTAAAATAGTCGACTCCCCGAGGGACAAGAAGCATTCAGCTTCTTCTTCTCGAAGCCACCCTTCTGAATCCGCCCACCCCATTTTGACGTGCATTATAAGCTGCCTAGCAAAGAAGAAACAGTGGGAGAAAAAAAAAAAAAAAAAAAGTCCATCAAGTCAGCAGGCGCTATATATACAAGTGCTTTAGGCACCCGAGAAGAGACACGTCCCCCGTGTGAAGTCCATACTCGTGAAGTCGATCCCATCCCTCCCCCGGCTTAATTTGGTCAACTGTAGCGGCTGCTCATAGCGCGTTTTAAAAGTCAAATGACCAAACGTTGAGCTTGCGGTTTGCCTTCACAATGCCCGCGCAGATCCGACGACCCACTGCCGCAGTAGTAGTCCCTCTCTAACGCATCTGTTGTGTTGGCCGTCCTTTTCTGAATCTGTTGCCCTCAATGGGCACGTCACGGTAACGCGAGTTGACGGGGGAAGATATTGCAATGTATACAATATATAGTTCAACCATAATTTATAATACATATTAAAAAATTAATTAAAAATTCTTGACAGTAAAGAAATTCATTCACGAGTCACGGCAGAAAAAAGATACACTCAAAATTCTTACCATTTAATGAGACTTATTTTCTAATTCTCCATTAATATTCTCTGGTAGAGATTTTTTTATTTTCTATTTATTCTCTCAACTCAATTTTGTCTCCTTCTTTCTCTCCCCTTCTTTATGCATTATTTTAAAATAAAAATTAGATATAATAATAAAACAAAAAGTATAGAGTTTAAAGTGAAATAGTATATAATTTAAAATAAATCACACCATGGTCTAAAGTAAATACTTAAAGCATAATAGAACATTTGAAGATTTATGATTAAAGTAAAAAATTATTTATGACATTTGAGCTTTTATTTTAAAACCAAATAACATTTATCTTAAGTCATTACTTTAACACTTACTTCAACATTACTTTAGGTTGGCCACGAGGGGGTGGCCGATGACGGCTACCGGGAGCGGCGGTTATGACCAGCAATCGACTGTCAGACAGTGGCTATTAGTGGTCGACGGCGGCTGACGACGGTTGGTAGTCAATACTCGATTGTTGATCAGTAGCAGTTAGCGGTTGGCAATGACTGATGGACGCAGGCAGTTGACCAACAACGGTGGTAGTCGGTGACAAATGGCAGACGACTAGTGATCGATGGTGGTGAATAGTCGGTCAATATATGGCGGCGGTTGGTTAGTGACGGCGATTGTCGGCCAGCAACCTACTAACAATGGCGACAATTGGGTAGTAGTAAGTGGTGGTGGCGGCTGACCATTGACTTAAAGTAAAGTATTGTTAATTGATTTTAAAATAAATATTAATTAAATTTAAGTAAATACTAATTTGTTTTAAAGTGATATATGTTAAAATAAAGCAATGATTTAAGAAAATATTAATTGATTAAAGTTTTTAAGTAAAGTAATAGTTACTTTAAGACATCTAAACTTTTACTTTATAATACATAAATTTTACCTTAAAAATGTGAATATTTGTTTCAAACATTTATTATTTTGACAAAATAGAAAACTACTAAGTGATGTAGTGTTGTTATTTAATCATATATATAGTTCATAATTATATATATATATATATTATATATATTTTAAAATATATATTATTTTTCATTAAAAATAGTTTAGTTAGGTTTAAAGAAGAAGAGAGAAGATATCTCATGAGAGATAAGGACAAAATAGGAATTAAAAAGATGACTAGAGAGAGAAATGACAAAAAATATTTTAAAGGCATTATCAAATACTAATTTTCAAAAATAGGAATTATAAAATAAGTCTCCCCAAAATTAGAGATTGTTTCATACTAATTTTTCAAGGACTAAGAAATAAATTCTCAGAATGACTTCTAATTAATTGTTCCTATATATATTATTACGTTATGTTGATTATGAGCTTCTGACATTACGCCTCAATCACCAAACCCCACAACCACTACAAGAAATCTTAGTTTTGCCTACAAAAATTTCTTACGGTCCAGTATATTCGTAAGCTATTCGTATGGATAGGCATATCTATACTTACGAACTGTACCATCATAGGGATATTAGACAAATTTTGTTCATGAACTTTTAAGATATATCTATCCCTATGGTGTGGTACTGTAAGCATATAACAAAATCATATACTTACGGAGTGGTTACCGTAAGAAAATAGTAGGTAAAAGATAATCAAAAATTTTCCTTATAAAAAATTTCAAAACACCCTCCAAAATTTTTCGGATCGCGGCAAACTTAACTGTCTCTCTAACTCGAAACATCTGCCAAACTTCCCCATTCGAGAAACACCCCCAAAAACCACACCAGTCCCACGCCTAGCGCCCACACTATGTGATCCCCCTCCCCTCCTTCCCTCACCTACGCCGCAGGCGATCTCCCCACCCCCCCCCCTCGATCCCCCCTTGATGCAGTCAGACGACTTGAGGAGAAGGGCGACTTCGGCAAAGGAGGTACACAGCAGGGTGCCCCCGACCTCCATGGATGCGGCGTCCTTGGGGCCGCTCCAGTTCAGCTTGGGAAAGACGGCACCGCCTAGGGCGGTAATGGATTCCTGGACTGCAGACTCCAGCTCCAGAAAGCAAGGGGGCTCAGAAGGCGGCGAGGCATCAGAGTCGATGTCAGAATCGAAGGATTCATGGTCACCATCGTCGGGGTCCAAAAGGGCAGCCACACCACGAATGTCGTCCCCTCCTCGTTCCACGACACGATGCGCTCAGAGCCCGACATGTCCACCATGTCATACATCTTTGTCAGGAACGGCACCAGGCACTTCCCCGGTGCCGGCGGTATCCCGCCCTGCTCCCCCTGCACTTGTTCTTCCAGCTGGTTAACAACGTCCATAAAGTCCTCCTCCCTGCTCTTCCTCCTGCGTGCGCCACAAAGATCAACTCATGCTAAGGTTGCCATGGCAGCGATCAATGGCACTGCGTACGTCTCCTCAGAAGGCTCCTCGGAGCTTGTTCGTGTTCTTGCACGTGTCTGGGAACTGATAAAGAACGTGTAGGGAGGGAAGAGGAAGAGGAGACGTACGCATCTTCCCTGATGCCCTAGAAATTAATCATGGAAACAAGTGGTATAAGCGTTTCAATAGGATGATGGCCAATCAGTGAAATCGATCTTAGCATGTGTAGATCGACCTTTTATGATATTTTGTAGAAGAAAAAGGAAAGCCTAGTCCGTTTCAGTTCCAGTTAGATTTCCAATTCCTTTATATCCTTGTATTTCATAGAAGTGGAAATTATGCTTTTAGAATACATCATACCAGTGCTTGCTACTCACAGGTATTGTTTCTTGTTGGAACACCCGCTTTAATTTTTCTGGATTAAATTTCTAGAGAGAATTTAGTTGGGTGATTGGTGAATCAGTTCATGTGCACGAGGAAGAAAGCTTTTGATCAAACTGTTAGAGACTGTAAGGATCTCAATCTATTTTTTTAGACTTATTGCATGAGTTTTTCCCCGGTTCAGAAGTGAAGGGAGGAGTTGAACTCATATGGTGGCAGGAGCTATGATTAACATAGATATGCAAAAATTTACCTTTATGAGAACTGTGTTTTGAAATTTTTGGCAGGAAGAGAGAGGTAAACAAGAAGGTTCTGAAGGTCCCGCAATAGAGCAAAAGGTAATTGTTTGATATATCATATTTGCCAATTTGCACATCATTTATTTAATTTACCTGCTCTGGTTCCATTTCAATGATTGATATATCTAAGACTAGTCGCCTGATCCTGCTTTCCAGATTCTTGATGTTACTAGTAATGAACCTTGGGTCCTCATGGATCACTTTTGGCAGACATAGCATAGGCTATACAGAAACTAGTTAGCCCTTTCCCCCTTTGTAGAATAATTTTTTTCATGTCTACAAGTACAACAAAATTATTTAATTGGTTTAATTGTTATGCAGTCATGAATATCAGATAATCATGACGATGATATGGAAGAGGACCAATGACACTGGAAAGAATTGGCGGCATGTTTATAAGGTACTTTGCTTCCTTCATGTTGTGCCACTTTTGTAGTCTTATTGTTTTTTCTTTTATATACTTGATGGTTTTGATTTCTGCTCGTCCATTCAGCATAGAGTACTGTAATATGATAGTTAATTTTGTGTCATAAACTGGCGAAACTTCTGTGTATTCATATGTTGTACCCATTGAGGTTTCTTTCATTATTGATGTGCAGGGACTGACAGTTCTAGAGTACCTGTGGCACATGGATCTGAATATATAGGTAATAGATGAAGTCAGAGAAACATGCACATCAGATTGCGGTAATGACTACCATCTTTCAGTGAAATTCCCGTTGTTCATTTCTTGTCATTGCAACCATATGATGGTTATGTTTAAATGACAAAGCTGAAATTGCATTTTTTTGACCAAAATTTCCAGATTTTATCATATTTTCAGAAATTGACTCAAGTGGGAGGGACCAAGGAAGCAATGTTAGAAAAAAATCTCAATGTCTTGTTGCACTGGTAAATGACAAGGAAAGAATACCGGAAGTTAGACAGAAAGCCCATGCAAACAGGGACAAGTGCGTTTCTTTTTTATTTATTATGATGATTCAGAGTTCATATTCTCAATCCCTACCCTAATTTCACTTTCATGTTAGGTTTATGGCATGCTAATGGCTAGGTCAACTTATGAAAGAATGAAAATAGCTTCTGGAGAAAGACGTCCATTTGTTCTTACCAGAGCTGGCTTTATAGGTAGCCAACAGTATGCCGCTACTTGGACTGGAGACAACCTATCAAATTGGGAGCATTTACATATGAATTACCAATGGTGCTTCAATTGGTAAGTTATTCCCTTTATCTGTTCTTTTTGACATATCAAAAGATGTTCGGAATGATCTGTTTGATGTAGTATTGCAGGTATATAGCAACTAACATACTCTTTGTTTTCTTGCTTAAAGTATTAAAGGACTGGTAACAAGATGGTTCAAGTTGTGATTGTTAGTTAATAATTCTGAATCTTGATTTGCTTTAGACTACTTATATTATATGTATATCTAATTTCACTTTATTATGACTTAGATAGAGTACTGGAGAGAAATCAATTCTTCTCTTTTTCTGGTCAGGTCTACTCTTGGTTGATTTCCTTCATTCAGTGAAGAGTCTACATTGTCTGTCCATCATAGATAAGAAGCATTCTATCAAGATATACTGAGTTCTGCAATTCAAGTTCTTACTATTAAGTGGAAGTTTTATGAATTATATACGGTTACTTAGTGTGGCAACAAGTGCATCTGACAAAAGAAGAGGCACTTGGTGGATAACTATCTTATTCACATGGATGACAAAGAAAATAGTTAGATAATTTGGATATGAAAACTTTATGGAATACTTTTTTTTGTTCTGGAATAAGCTCTCTGAATTAACTTGTGTCCTATAACTGTAACGGTTTGATGACGTATTTCCCTGCATTACTGTTTATTAAGCATATTGTTACTTTTGTTATTACATATTCTCACACAGTACTTATTGACCACATATGGTTGCTCTTGCAGTTTTTTCTGCTGCAACCTGTCTTAGTCAAAGGAGAAAGCATGTGAATGTGAACAATGATGAATGTGAACAACTTGTCTTACTCTTTCATTTACTAACAATTAACTTCCTCTTCTGAACAGTATGTGAATGTGAACAATGATGTTTGATGTAATCTTTCATAACTATTGTTTGTTAAACTTTAATGTTCTTTATATTATTAATGTTTGTGCATTGTGAATGAGTGGGTGTGAATGTGGTGGATCTAAATGTGGATGTGTATGCGTTGATCTAAATGTGGATTATGGATCTAAATGTGGATGCATATGTGTGGAACTAAATGTGGATGTCATGTGTTGATCCAAATGTGAATGTGTGGATCTAAATGTGAATGTGGTATGTGTTGATCCAATTGCTTGTGAATGTGGATCTCTAAATGTAGGTGAATGTGGATCCATCTAAATATATTACTTTTTTTTTCTGGAACAAAACTGCTTATGGTGTACACGGCCGTAGGACACTGCTTGCTTACGGTGTACGTGGCGTAGGGGAACATGCTACGGTTTAAACTTCCATAGGGATGTTCGCAGCTGTAACTAAGTATCCTTACAAAAACTACGGTTAACATCGCCGTAGCCAAAAAAGGATATCCTTATGGTGTTACTTACGGCTACCAACACCATCACTATAGCTATATACTTACGGAGTTTAAAACATCGTAGCCTTAGGCCTTTGCCGTCGGACTTTAGCCGACGAAACCCTATCGTAGGGTAACACCGTAAGCAAAGGCTATGCTTACGATTTTTTGTTCTCTACCTACAGTGTTTGGACGTAAGCAAAGCCTGGTTTTCTTGTAGTGAACATTTTAAATTATCGGTTATTGAGAGGTTCCTGGCACTGAGAACTTCCGAGAAAATGGGAGCTTCCTTCCCGTTTGCATTTCTGTTGTCTTTTTTAGGAAATACACGTTTCGGCCCTTTTTCTCTTCTTAAAGAAATTTGAGTCTCTTTTGGGAGTGATGAAACTAGTCCAAAACTCACAAGGGCTTTAGTCGAATTTCAAGATCTAAGTTTGGGTGGTCACATAAACTAGTGACGATGCAAAGTTTGGAATAGTGTGTGTTAAGGATTGCGGTTGAGAACCTTGGCAGAGGTATTGTTGTGTTTAAGATTTGTGTTAGTAAGTATTAAGAACAGTTGGGTGATTAGTGTTATGGAAAGTTTGGAATAATTAAGTGAGAAGCAGTTAAGGAATATCAGGTTGAGTGGAACAGTAAGATGGATTGTGAAAGGAATATTAATGACTAAGTTGTAATAGTGATGATTTCAGTTTTTAAGAATAAAGCAGTTATGGTAAGGTAATTAGAAAAGCAGATACTAAGATTGTAAAGTCGTAGTGTAAAATAGAGCAATCAGACAGAGCAGATTATGGTACTTAAGGAATGGGTATTCGAATTCTGGTTCTGACAGGGTTTCAGTAAAAAGGTAAATGTGTGTTAAGAAATCATAGTGTAAGTAATACAAGGAGTAGTTAGATAGTGGAATAATTAGGGAAAGTCTTTTGCAGAAATGGTATACACTCGATATGATTGTCAGTACAGTTTAAGCTCAGTGTTATTAATTAAAGGAAGACAGAATGTGGCAGATATATAGAGTGATAATAGTTAGATGATTTAAGAATGTTCAGAGAAAGTTATATGGCAGCGTGCAGAAAGTGATTAAGATGGACAGAGGAGTTTTATTATAAAGGTATTCTAGAGTTTTGATGTGAAAGCTACAACAGATCAGTTAAAGAATAGTAAGCAGATTAAAGTGGGCAGAATAAAGTAGAAAGAACGGAATGTATGGAAATTGAAATTGTTAAAGTCAATAGATGTACAATATAGAAAGGAAAATGTGATCAGTTAAGCAGAAAGTATTTTGGGGCAGATGGCATCTGGTGAGAGAGAGAGTTCGGTAAAGTTGAAGATGAAATATCGCAGAATTGTTGAGTAGTTTTGTTTCCTGATTAAGAGTATAGTGTCACAGCAATGAAAATGGAAATTGTGAAGAGTATGAGTTTGGGTGTTGGGTTAGTCAGAGAATATTATTTGAAGAAAGGTAAGTACGTAAAGAGTAAAGCATATCAGTAGCAGTACACTAGAATTCAGTGTGGCACGAATAGAGTTGAAGCATTAAAGAAAGCAGTTCAGGAATTCTAGTATGTTTCCCAGTGATAATTAATGGAGTAAAGCGATTTGAGAAGCAAGTAAAGTTAGAATTAAGTTCAGTTAGAATCAAGGTAATAGTGAAAGAAGAAAGTAAATGTAAGTAATAGTGGGAGTAGAGTTTATGGAATATTTTATCGAATATCTAGTGTAATCAGAGTAGTGCAGCAAAAGCATGAAAGATCTAATGTTCGTAGGTTATCCGATATTTGAATGATTAAAGGGAAGTTTAAGATTTTTGCATAATTGGGCAAAGAGACAGTGGTTTATGGCTAGATATGAGTTAAGATAGTATGAGCAGAATGGAATAAAGAGGCAGGAAATTTAGTTATGGTAATGTGATTTTCTTTGAGAAGCTGGTAGTTGAGAATGTGAATAAAGTTGAGGTAGATTAACAGTTGGCAGTGAAAGGCAGATAATGGAATGGCACTGGAGAATTTGAGAATTTAACGATAGTTTTATATAGCAGAGTACCTCAGAATGGCAGTATACAATAAAGGGTTTTAAGCAAGTGAAGCAGCCCAGAAAGAAACGTTGCAAACATAGCCAGGAAAATGTGGAAGCAGGTTGAGTCCAAGGAGATAAAGCGCCAACAGCAAGGTAGAATCGCCTAAAGTTGAAAGGCAGAGGAAGAGCAGATTGCAGTAATCGGGCAGTGCAGCTATGAAATGAGTAAAAAGAAAGAAACAGCAGAACCAGTACAGAATTGAGCAGATTGAGTTACTCAGTGCAAGATGATCTCAAAGACAGTGCAGAGGAAGTGTATCCTACTTGTTTTGTATATGGTTTTATTCCGTTTTAGGGATCCTGGCTTTCATGGTTTCATTTCGAATGTCGAGGAAACATTCCTTTTTAGGTGATAGTAATGTAACGTAGTGGCCGTTCGGAAGCCGTGTTTATTGGTTGGTGTGTGTGCTCATGACCAATGTGGGGTCATTGAGCCTGTACATGGTCTCGTGTTTGTGTGGTGTTGTGGCCAGAGGTTTTAGCCCAAATAGCCCAAGGTTCACTGGTTGTGAATGAAACAGGGTAGGCGTCGTGTTCTGAACGCGACGGTCTCATATGTCACGTTCTCCGCACCGCCTTTATGACACGTGGCATGGAAAGTTTTCAGAAGGAGAGGTTGAGGGCGTTGCGTTCTGAAGGTGACCAGCATGCTACGTCGCGTTTTGTTTCCGGTTTGGGATAATTTTGGCCGCCGGCCAAACAGAGGAGGAAGCTCTTTCGACTAGGGAGAGGGCTGCTGCGGCGATTTCCCGGTGACGTCGGCCTTGGAGCTTGTGTTTTGACGTGGGTTTGGCACGTAGGAGCTGCTTGGAGCGTGGAGAAACGATTGAGCCCTTTTTTGTGAGTTCTTCTCGTTGGTAGGGACTTTCCTCATTTTATTGCATCATTGGATTGTTTTGAAGCATGTTTAATGTGTAGATGTGTTTGGTTTTCTGTATAGTTTATGTGATTTGTAGAATTTGTTAGCTTGGAAATGGAGTTTTGAGCTGGTTTCTGGTGTGAGAACGAGATTGTGCAGGTTCTGCCTGAGAAGGTGATGGATCGGGCCATCGTGGTGTCAGGTCGTGACGTTAGGCCACGTAGCGTTCTGGTTGTGAACGTAGCAATCAAGCCGTCACGTTCTAACAAGCTGGTAGACGTCGTCGCGTTCTGGTGTGCAATCGCAGTTTGTCGGGCCGTCGTGTTCTTCTGTCTGAATGAGTGGTGAGCCTGGGCAATGAGGGTCCTATGTGTGGACCTAGCTCAGGTCGTTTTAAGATTTTAAGTTGTTCAATTAAGTGGATTAATGATTAGTAAAGCATGATTAGGTTAATGGATAGTTGGTGGTTAATGAGTGAGTAATGTTAATGGTAATGTTAGTTATATTAATTATATTTTAAAGCTTATGTGATTCATATGTGTGGTTTATATGCATTGGGGTGCATTGCCATGGAGCCTTGAGATGGTCAATGAAAGGCAAGGTTAAAATGTGGATTCCATGTTTATGGTGTGTTATTGCTTGGAGGTCACGTAGTGACCAGTGATGAGACAGATATGCTAAATGTGTTGTGGCAAAAGTTTACGGGGTGTTAAGTGATCGGCGTGGTTTGTGCTTGCCGAATTTGGCAGTCGACGCCTATTTCCGGATGCCTCTCTAGCGGGTACCCAGGTTTTGTGTGAGCCAGGCACGTTAGTGCTCGGAGTTTGTCCCGATAGTATGTGTACCGTCGAGGTCTGTGTCATCTTCCTGGACACCCTCACTCTTGTGTTGTGTTTGCGTTGTACGTCCAGCTGAGGGAAAGATGACAGAGGGCAGCGACTTGTGTTTGTGAGTGTGCAGTCATTTGTAGCGTGCTCGTGGTTGGGGGTATGGACACCAGTAGATGTCACTGGTCCTCAGCTAGTCTGGTTTTCCAATGCCTCACTTTAGGGAGCTCGGGCCGGAGTCCCTAAAGGTGCCAGGCATGGGCGTGCAGTTGTGTGTGGTTTGCAGGTGTGGTGTTGGTTGGTCTCCACTGTTCTTTAGCTTGTGCTTTTGGAGCAGCAGTTGGACCTTTCGTCCGTGACTGCGAGGCTGAGAGGTGGTTCTTGTGTTGTGTTGTCCGGGTTGGATACTGGCGTCATGAACCAGTAGTCCGTTTCTGTGTGGTGACGTCGTTCTTTCCGACTCG
>CM024758.1:23625988-23827148 GCA_014218235.1 Colocasia esculenta
AGAATTCTTCACACAGTGAAGGGTTAGTGGAACCAAATATAATGTCATCCACATAAACTTGAACCTATGATATGATTGCGGACTTTCTTTGTAAAGAGTGTTTGGTCCACCTTACCTCTTGAGTAGTTTTTGCTTACCAGAAATGTGCTTAGCCTGTCGTACCAAGCTCGGGGTGCCTGTTTCAAACCATAAAGAGCTTTGTGCAATTTAAATACATGGTTTGGTTTATGATGATCCTCAAAGCCAGGTGGTTGAGAGACATAGACTTCCTCTTTTATGTAGCCATTCAAGAAGGCAGTTTGACATCCATTTGAAACAATTTAAACTTGTTGAGCATGCATATGCTAACAAGATTCTAACTGCTTCTAGCCTAGCTACAGGTGCAAAGGATTCTTCAAAGTCCACACCAAACTCCTGATTATATCCCTTTGCAACCAATCTAGCCTTGTTTTCACACTTTACCCTCTTCATTGAGTTTGTTCCTAAAAACCCATCTTGTCCCAATTACAGAAATTTCAGGGGTTCTAGGAACTAAACTCCAGACATTATTTCGTTAAAATTGCCCAAGCTCCTCATGCAGCAGCATCATGAGTTTCTTTTAATGCTTCTTCAACATTTTTAGGTTCCACTTGAGATACAAAAGCTAAATGATCCTGTTCAACTATTTGATTAACCTGAGACCTAGTTTGAACTGAGTCATTTATGTCACCTATGACATTCTCAAGTGGATGAGCTTTAGAATACCTCACATTAGTGACTGTTGAAGGTCCGGGTTGATCTTGCATTTGAGGAGGTTGTTCTAGAGGAGGGGTGGCTGGAGGACTTTCAGCTTGAGGTTGATCTTGTTGTTGTGGATCTTGTGCAGGTACTTCTTCTTCATTTCTGAACAGATGTCCGTCATCTTCATCATCGTACCTGCGAAGATATCCACTTTTAGTTTTGAGACATGTTTTAGAGATTGCATTTGGTTTTCTTTGTAGTTCTCCAAGTGCTATATCTTCAGTTTCATCTGCAAACCTGTAAATATTAGAACTGTTAGGCTTGGTTTGAGATTCATCAAATACAACATGTGGAGTTTCTTCCACTGTTCTAGTTTTTAGATTAAACACCCTATAGGCTCTAGAGTGTTCTGAGTATCCAAGAAAAATACCTTGATCGCTCTTGGCTTCAAACTTGTCCAAATCATTTTTATCATTGTTATGTATGAACACTTTTGAACCAAAAACTCTGAAGTACCCAATGGTGGGTTTTTTACCTTTCAGAAGTTCGTAGGGAGTTTTCTTGAATACCGGTCTTACCATGGCTCTGTTAAGAATGTAGCATGACGTGTTTACCGCTTCTGCCCAAAAGGTTCTTGCAAGTTGATTTCGACCAGAAGCGTGC
Source organism: Colocasia esculenta (assembly GCA_014218235.1). NCBI lineage: Eukaryota > Viridiplantae > Streptophyta > Magnoliopsida > Alismatales > Araceae > Colocasia > Colocasia esculenta. Next base: position 23,627,372 of record CM024758.1, read on the forward strand.
GAGCCATCTCCACCAAGGTTCTATTCTTCCTCTCCACAACCCCATTTTGCTCTGGAGTTCTTGGGAGGAAAACAAGTGTTCTATACCTTGGTTCCTGCAAAAATCAGAGGAGTTATTGTCAAATTCTCCCCCGTGAACAGTGCGGATGGAGCATATTTTGTTGACATTTCCATGCTCAATTTTATTGAAAAATTCTTCAAAAACATTCAGTGCTTCGTTCTTGTGAGCCAGAAATTTCACCCAAGTGAACCTAGAGAAATCATCTACAATGACAAAACCATAACGCTTGCCATTGAGACTTAGTGTTCTTGTAGGTCCAAATAGGTCCATGTGCAACAGTTCATAAGCTTTAGAAGTACTCATCGGTGCTTTTGATTTGAAGGATTTCCGGGTTTGTTTTCCCTGTGCACATGCATCACAAAAATTTTCATTTTTATTGAATGGAATTTCAGGAAGTCCACTTACCAGTTTGAGCCTCATGATCTTGTGCAACACATTATAACTAGCATGACCAAGCCTACAATGCCACAATGTAAGCTCGTCCTGTTTGTTTGCTACAAGACACAAATCATTATTTTCTGGATCATCTAAGTCGACCATATAGATGTTATTTATCCTTTTTCCAGAAAACTTCAAACTTCCTGTTTTCTTATCAAGAATTTGACATGAATCAGACTCAAAGACAATTTTATGACCCTTATCACACAATTGACTTATGCTAAGCAAATTGTGATGAAGGCCATCCACAAGAAGTGCATTGTCTATTCAGTTAGAAGTAAACTTACCAACCTTACTTGAGCCGATGATGTGGCCTTTGTTGTTACCTCCAAAAATCACTTGACCTCCGTCTTTTTCCACGAGCAAACAGAATTTTCCTTTGTCGCCCGTCATATGCCTCGAGCAGCCACTGTCCAAGTACCATTTGTTTTGATTGTGGGCTACTAGGCATTCCTGCACATGTGGATCAGACAAAGGTTTTGGTACCCAAATTACTTTGGGTCCCGTTGTATCATTCATGCCAAATAACAAGTGCTTAGGAATCCAAACTTGTTTGATTTTCATTTGGTTTGGGCTATTCCAGCATTGTTTTTCATTGTGTCCAACCTTTTTACATATTTTGCATGATGATGATTTTTGAGCTTTACTTTTTAGGAGCATGCATAGGCATGTTACCCTTTTGTTGCCATGTTAGTTTAGCTTTAGGAGGTTGCTGTTTGTCCTGTCTTGGTCTTGTTGCAAATTCCTTAGATTGACTAGGAACAAACTTGATCATTTTTTATTCTTGTTTCTTACCCTTTGAAGGGGTTTGTTTACTTGAACTTGGGCTGGAATCAATGAAATCTGTTAACAGATTTTTGCCAATTTCCTTTGGCCTTGCATTTTGAAACCCAATCCCATGTTTTGCAACAAAAACATTTGAACCTAAAATTGCATCCAGATTCTGTTTACTTTTGACAAAACTAAATAAATCTTTAGACTTACCTTTTATGCCTTTTTCAGCTTTTTCCAATTTCTCCTTTAGCTTTTCATGCTCACTTTGAAGATTTTCAAGAGAGTTCATTAGATCATCTCTTTCCTTTTGAACTTCTTGAAGTTTAAGTTTCATGCTCTCCATTTCTTCACTGTGTGTTTGTTCATCAAGCTTCATCATTTCAATCACCTTATTCAAGGATTCAATTTCTTCATTATTGCTAGTTTCATGAACAAGGGAAGTGATTTTCTTCTTGAGTGCTTTGTTTTCAAACTTAAATTCACAGAACTTTTCAAATAAGACAGTATAAGCTTCTTCCCATTCATCAACTGAATAGCTTTCAAAGGAAGAATTTACCTCATTTGAGTCATCACTTCTTGCCATGAGACAGTGGACTTCGTCATCTCTGGAGGTAGCTTGACCGTTCTCGTCTTCATCTTCATCACTCCAAGTGGCCACCATTGCCTTGGCCTTCTTGAAAGTGAATTTGTCCTTCTTCAACTTCTTTTTGAGCTCAGGGCACTCTCCTCTAATGTGCCCTTGCTTCTTGCACTCATAACAGACAATCTCAGACTTTTTGTTAGTATCAAATTTATTAGCAAAGTCTTTCTTTTGGAAAGGTTTAGAGTTACCTGTACCTCTCCTCTTGTATTTTAGGAATTTTTTTAATTGTCTAGTGAGCATAGTCATTTCGTCATTTTCACTCTCACTAAACGATTCAGTCACATCACTTTCTTGAATTATCTCCTTTTTGGAAGCTGAAGAACTCTTCCTGGAAGCCTTCAAAGCAAGTGACTTCTTAGGATTTTCTTCAGTTTCCTTTCTTTTGACATTCAGTTCATAAGTCATCAGAGAACCAATCAATTCATCTACTTTCATTTTTGAGATGTCTTTGGAATCCTCAATGACAGTGGCTTTAGTGTTCCATGAGGATGGAAGAGACCGAAGTATCTTCCTCACCAAGTCACTCTCTGAGTATTCCTTTTTAAGACCTTTCAATCCATTTATAATTATCATGAATCTAGCAAACATGTCAGAGATGGTTTCATCATTATTCATTTTGAACATTTCATATTCTGAAACCAACATGCTTACCTTTGATTCTCTTACCTCAGACGTACCTTCATAGATCAGCTCAAGCTTGTCTCACATCTCCTTTGCTGAGGTGCATGTGGAGACCCTTGAGTACTCCTTTGGGTGGACTGCGCACTGCATCATGTTGAGGGCGCTCCAGTTAAGTGTCCCCTTGGTGATCTGGTCCTTAGTCCAGGTATCCTCGTCCTGAGGCAATTCGTATGCTCCTTTTCTGACTATTTTCCATAGTTCGAAATTTTGTGCTCGTAGAAACACCTGCATTCGATTTTTCCAATACGGATAGTCAGTGCCATCAAAGAAGGGTGGCCTGGTCACTGAGTGTCCCTCGGCCATATACCCCTTGTTAGACTCCATTAAACCGTGAATCTCCTGATCGTAAGATCAAATAAGTAAAGCAGTAAATCGGAGAAACTCGGCTCTTATACCAATTGAAGGGTTGCGGAATTCCCTATATGGTAATCTAGAAGGGGGGTTGAATAGATTACTGTCGATTAAAAAAAAGTTTATCACCTTCCTTTCTTTAAAACACAGATTATCAAAACAATATTAAACTCTAAGCTATGTGTGGATGTGTGTGACTTGATGACAGATAGATAGAAAACTACAATACGTGTGTATAGACGCCGTGCCTACCAAACATCTAGCGTAAAAGCGTTCAAACCACGAGACACGCAGATTTACGTGGTTCGAAGTACACAACTCGTGCATCCTACATCCACGGGCCACACACACACGCAGAACAATCTGCTTATGAGCTAGTTCACAAACTACAACTCACACACATGTGTTATCTGATGTGCAACCACGATCAGATCAACACCCACACACATGTATCAAACACAAGGACTGCTTGAAACACCACACACACACACAGATATGAAAAAGTAGAAATAGAGAAGAGTTTGAGAGTTGAAGAACAAATCCAAATTTGTAAACTCTTCTGGTAAAGTCTGGCTGGACTTCAAGCTTCGTCTTGATGATCACAAGTTGATGGAGACACTTGAATCCACGACGTTCAGGCTTCACCTTCCGCTGGAGAGACTTCTCTTCTTGGTTCTGGGCGGTAGGTTGAAGCAGAGCAGCAGAACAAGACTTCTCTTGAGAACTCTTTAGGGTTCTTGCTTGGAGGCTGCTTGTGTACGAGATTTGCTTCAAAATGATGTTTATATATTGGTGTTTACATATGGAGAGACGTGGTAGAAGGAAACACCAAGTTTGGTAACTTTGAAACTTTCCGTTTCTGAAGATTCTGTGCGTCTGTCGACAGGTCATACACCTGCTGTCGATAGGGATCAACAGTGTGCCAAGTTCCAGAAGTCTGGATGTTCTGTTGAAGCTCTCACTGTGTGCATTTGTCGACAGGTGCCTTGATGTTGTCGACAGGCACATATTTTCCAGAACTGTGATTTTCTGACTGTATGCTTCTGTCGACAGGAGGCTTTGTTGCTGTCGACAGGGCTTGTTTTCCAGAACATGTATGTTGCTGTCTGTTGGTATCTGTCGACAGGGTCTTGATGGTTGTCGACAGGTACACTGTCTTTTGACTTTTCTTGATCTTTCGTACTTGTTGTTGGCACATGTCTTGCATAGTATATCTCCTACATTAGTAAACATAGTTAGTGAGATATTATGAACATATATAATCAAGCATTGTACCAAGTTATTGTGACAAGTCATTTGTATGAAGATCTCATGCATTAAACTCAATTCACTATGTTCACATTTGTTTACATTGTTCATCATCAAAAAACATGTTGTATTTATTATTTAGAATGTGAACCCAACAGGAGGCTCAAGGATAGGGGCAGGTACATCACCTTCAGCTGATTGCCCGAAGGGCTCAATATGTTCAGGTGATATATCTTCAATCCTCCGTTATGTAGATGCCACAGGTTCATCATCTCTGACTGCAATCTCATCCTCTTGAACAGATGGATCTTCAGTTGTAGAAGTGTCTCCAATGATTGTTTCTCCTTCATCCATGGAAGTCTTTGACCAAATATTTGTTGTGAGAGAAAAACCACTCTTCTTTAAATTTCTGGTGCGAATGGGCTGTCCCATTTTCTCCAACAATTCGCCTTCCAAATCAACTTAAAAATGTCTGAAAATCCTAGTAAGCAAATGAGCATAGGGAAGGGAGACTGCTAGCTTGCTCTTCTTGTCCCAAATAAGCTCAGTGGCAGATTTCATCTTCTCAATCATAATATGTGCAAAATTAATATCTTGTTTTTGCACAGCCCAAAACATAATGTTTGCATCTCCTTTTGTGCATGAAGAAAAGGTGGCACTGCGAAGTACTATAATCTAGCAAACAATGAAATGCAGTAGCCTACTGAAAGCATTGAACTGATTAATGTCTATCTTTCCATCCCTTAGCTTGTACTATGTTCCTATAATTCCAAGTCCTTTGGCATGAATGTCTACAGAATTAATCAGACTGTGGCCTACCTTAAAGACACCAAACAACCTCTCCAATAGCTCATGAGTGATGCGAATGGGCTTTGACAAGGGAGGTGAGAGCCCCATCTTCTTCAGATTTGAGGCAAGTATAGAAGGCCTTGGCCAGATACGGATAACTGGGTTCAAAAACTGTACGTACCCCTATCCATTTCATCCTCTGAAGGGCTTCAATCACACTGATCATCCCGTGCTTCTCCAAATCTGCCAAATCCACTACTTTGTTCCCACAAATCTTAATCTTCACAGACTGGAATCTCTCAAGCTGTTCTACCATGAGGAAAGCGGCACTGTAGCCACCCAAACTACTGGAACTCTCAGAAGAGGCCATGGAAATTTGCAAGGAAACGCTCTGGAGGATCGTGAAAGGAGGTGGTGTGAAACCCCTCAAGAAATTTTAATGGGAAGAATCAAATCCTTTGAGAATGGAGGAGAGGGATTCTGGAGTCGATGGAGGGTTTCGCAGACCTCAGAGTCGAAAGGGAGCGATAAGAGAGAGAGAGAGAGAATCAGTAAGGGATGAGTTGCCTTCGTAGCAGAGAGAGATAAAGTGACTTTCGAAAAGGCGGGGCATTTATTACATAAAACGACAAAATAGAGGATGACGATAGCGCAAAGATGAAAAGAATAGATTTATTTAATTAAAGGGGGAGAGTTAAAACTTGTTCTAAAATATACTATTTTATTTCAGTTATATGCAAAAACATCTATTACAAGTTGCACATGCCTAATTCCCTTCTCAGATAGGTAATCTCTCTTCAGGTAAGGCTTTTGTAAAGATGACTGCTAACTGATTTTGAGTATCTACGAATGAAATATTAATATTACCATTTGCTACATGATCTCGAATAAAATGATATCTAACCTCAATATGCTTTGTCCTCAAGTCTAGCAACTGGTGCATAGGTTTCATCAAAGTCTATGCCTTCCTCTTGAGAATAGTCTTGAGCAACCAGTCTAGCGTTATTTCTAGTGATAACACCAACCTCATCCAATTTGTTTCTGAACACCTATTTGGTGTCAATCACAAGATGATCTGATGGTCTAGGAAAAAGGGATCAGACCTGATTTCTCTTGAACTTATTTAGTTCATCTTACATAGTTAAAATCTAAGATTCATCAGTAAGTACTTCATTGACTGTCTTCGGCTCTATTTGAGAAACAAATGCTAGGTAATCACAAGGAATGATATTACCTCTAGTTCTTACCCCAATAGATGGATCTCCAATTATGTTATCTTTTGGATGATCCTTTTTATATCTCCATTCCTTAGGAAGATCATTATGAGCAATATCTTTTTGTCGCATCTCTTCCAAGGGTGGATCTTTATTATCTTTGATGGATGCTTCCTTCAATTTCTTGCAGAGATTTTCAGTATCTTCATCATCACTAACAATTTCCTTTCTCAAGGAAGGGTTAGATTCGTCAAAAATAACATGTACAGTTTGTTCAATCAATAAATATCTTTTATTGAAAACTCTATATCCTTTGGGTTTAGAGGTGTAACCCATAAAACTACCTTCATCTGATTTGGGATCCAACTTACCAATATTTGACTTACCATTGTTGTGAATGAAGCATGGGCATCCAAATATTTGAAGATAGTTGATCTTGAGTTTCTTCTGCTCGTATAGTTCATATGTTGTTTTCTTCAGTATGGACCTGATCATAGCTCTATTGATAATGTAGCAAGCTGTATTAATTGCTTCTACCCAGAAATATCTTGGAAGGTTGTATTCAGATAACATAGTTCTTGCCATATCCATTAGTGTTCTATTCTTCCTCTCAGCTACTCCATTTTGTTGTGGTGTTCTTGGTGCTGAGAAGTTGTGTTCAATCCCTAGATCATCACAAAATTCTGCAAACTTGTCATTCTTAAATTCTCCTCCATGATCTGATCAAATACTTATGATGCTGAACTTTTTATCCTTCTAAACTAGCTTGTTGAACTTTACAAAACTATCAAAGGTGTCATCTTTGTGTTCAAGAAATGATACCCATGTGTATCTGGAATAATCATCAACAATAACAAATCAATAATTCTTCCCTCCTAAACTTGTAGTTCTCATAGGTCCAAATAAGTCCATATGAAGCAATTCCAAAGGTTTAGAAGTAGTAACAATTGTCTTGGATTTGAAAGAAGATTTTGCATGTTTTCCTTTTGCACATGGTTCATAGATGTTATCCAGTCTTGAATTCATCTTTGGTAGACCTTCCACTAGATCATATTTGATAAGTTTTCTAATTCCATCCAAGCTGGCATGTCCTAGTCTTCTATGCCATAGTTCAGCATTTTGCTCTTTGTTGGCTGCCAAACAAATGTCTTGACTTTTCAAATCTTCTAGATGTAGTACATACAAATTTCTTTCTCTGCAGGCTTCAAAGATTGTTGTTCCATCCTTGATGATTAAGCATTTAGAGTCCTGGAACTTGATTTGATGACCTTTGTCGCACATTTGACTAATACTGATCAAGTTATGCTTGAGTCCTTCGACGTAGAGAATATCCTCTATCAAAGTCTTGTCTTTGCTCTCAATTGTTCCACAACCAATGACTGTACCTTTACCATTGTCTCCATATGTTACTGTTCCTTCTTCATTCTTGATAGATGAGAATAGCCTTTTATTTCCGATAATATGCCTTGAGCACCAGCTGTCTAGGTACCACTTTGATGCTCTAAGGCTTCCCTATAATGAATCAATGAGATTTAGGTACCCAAGTTCTTTTGGGTCCTGATTGGTTAGTTTCTACAAAATTCCTTTTTGGAACCCACTTTAAGTGTTTAGTTGTACCAATGTTTTTAGTATGACCTAATTTGTTACAGTGAGTGCAACAGACAATATTATTTATTGTTTTGTTAGACTTACTATTTTTATTTGTTTTTATTTTATAACTAGGATCATGTTCTGCTACGAATCTTGGTAATGGATATACTTTGGGATATACAATTGTTTCTTCATTCTCTGGTGGAGTATACCCAATTCCATATTTCTTCCTACTTGATCTTTTTGCTCCTTTTAATATTAATGAAGATCTTCCATTAGTTAACTTTTCAATTGTGGCTGTCAAGTATTCGTTGTCTTTTGTTAATACATTAATTTCACTCTTAAATTTACTTATGGTTTCCTGGATTTCCAGACTTGATATCTTTTCATTCTTAATTTTTACATCTTTGCACAATAACTTGTTTCTTCTTTTTAGTTTTAAGATTTATTTTTCCAATTGTTCAATTTCTGATTTTAAATCTGAGTTGGTTATTTCAAGACAACCATAATTTTCTTGATTGATTTTAATTGTTTACATACATCTTTATATTTACTGTATAGCTCATTGAATGCTTCTTCTAAGCTATCAGAATCAGACTCATCACATGAAGTAAAGGAAGAATCTAAAGTTACCTTATCGTTGATATTTGCCATGAATGCTAGGTTGGCCTTTTCCTCTTCTTCTTCACTGGAGCTTGAATCACTGTTTGTGTCACTTTCATTGTTCCATGCAGCAGCTATAGCTTTCTTCTTGTATTTCCTGAATTTCTTGGTATTATCCTTTGTCTTGAATTCAACCTTCTTAAGTTTTGGACACAGCCTTGAGATGTCCAGGCTTCTTACATTCATAACAGATAGACTCAGATCTTTTAACTTCTTTGCCTTCAGGTCTTTTGAACTCTTTGCCTTTCTTGAAGTACCTTCTTCCTGACTGATATTTCTTCTTGGCTAGAATTCGTTGTAGTCGTCTGGAGAGAATTAAAGGCTTCTTCATCTTCACTGTTTTCTTCACTCTTTTCACTTTCTGACTCACCTTTAGATGTGTTTTCTACAGCCTTGAGAGCATTGCTGTGCTTTTTCTTGCTAGAGGATTCTCCCTACCTTTCCATGTTTATCTCATGAGCCATTAGAGACCCAATGAGTTTTTCCAGAGACATTTCCATGAGTCATTTGCTTCCTCAATGGCAGTAACCTAGGGAGTCCATGTAGTTGGTAAGGATCTAAGTATTTTTCTTGCCATATCTCCTATCTCATATCTTTTGCCAAAACCATCTAGGCCATTTGTGATGTCTATAAACCTACTGTACATTTGAGAGATAGACTCTCCAGAATGCATTTGAAATTTCTCATACTGTATTACTAGTATATCTATTCTGATTTTTCTTACCTTGTATGTTCCTTCATAGGTGAGTTTCAACTTGTCCCACATTTTTTTAGCTGATTTGCAAGCTGATATCCAATTGAACTCCTTCTTACTTAGTGCACAGCACAATATGCTCTTTGCCTTGCTATTTTGGGACATCTGTTTCTTGTCTGCATCTGTCCAACTTTCTTTAGAGTTTAGAATTACCAGATCTCCGTCTTCTATTATGGTCTACAGTTGATAATCTAATCCTTAAAGAAAGAACTTCATTCTTGTCTTCCAATAGTTGTAGTCTTCTCCATCAAACAGTGGAGGCCGGTTGACTGTCTATCCTTCAGCATATTCTTGGGCTGCAATTTATCTTTGCTCTTCAGATTGTGGGATCTTCTTTTTGAAAAGACTTGGCTCTAATACCACTTGTTGACCAGGCTGCAAGCCCAGAGGGGGAGTGAATGCATTGCTAAAAATTTCTTTTATGAATATTCCTGTTAATAAAAACACTTTGATAGAAGACACTAAATTCAATGGTTAGAGTTAGTAAGTAACGAAGATAGAATAAGATCAATCACAAGAACAACAGAAATTTTATCCTGGTTCAGATCTCCTATCACAAGGAGTCCTACGTCCAGTCCCGAAGCAAAGAAGGGATTCTACTAACCAAGGGTACAGTCCCCCTCAAGGACACTTACAAATTCAGCCGCAGCTGACCTTCTCTTCACTACACGAAGAGGCACTACACCACCTGATACAACAGGTCTTCCTTCTTACCAAAGGGAAACAACCACCTACTCCACGCAGGTCTTCTCTTCACAGATGAAGAGGAACACTAAAGAAGAATAAAGTGTTGATGGCCCCTAGACCAAGCTTATAGAAAATGCTTGATCTGAGGCAGAATATGAGAGTCAGGAAGATTACACAGGGTGAATGTCTCTTAGATCTAAAACAAGCTCTCAAAAACTAAAAGACAGCATTGTGTGGAGAGCTAAGAGCTGGAGGCTTTTGAATGAAGGATCGAGCTCTTCTTTCTTGTTGTTCCTTGATGGTTCAAAAAAGTTGTTGTTCATGGAGTCCATAGACTTCTATTTATCTTCTCTGTTGAAGTATCCATTATCTCTTATCTTCAGATACGTTAGATGTGTCTAGTCCAACGTAGGAAACAGGAAACACATGCAATCATTAATTGCTGGGATAGACATAGACAGAGAGAATAATTATCTGGATATCTTCTTTGCTTCTGTCAACGTGACAAATCCAACGTTGTAACGTGTGTGACTACCGAAAACCTACACACAATAAATGCTGGAGCATAGACATCTTAAATGTGTCTAATCTATCAGTCAACGTCACAGGCCATACTTTAGGATGATATATCAAAGAGGAAATTATGTTCTGCCATCCTTTAAAGTTTTACTTCATGTGACGTGAATATGGTAACTTAAAGATATGTCATGTAGAGATATTGTACCTAGCATAATAAATGTTTGAGTGCACAGGATACAACATGGTTTGCGGAAAAGTTTGAAATGCATAGAGATTTGAAAATATATTTGAATATCATAAAGGATAAAATTTATTTAAGACTTATCTAAAATGATTTTAATAATAGTATCCATTAACTGTCTAAAACATAGTTTGTCAAAGGAAAGTCGATGCTCAGAGATAGTCTAAGAAAACTGGCAGTCGATGTCTAATCACAACTGATGTTCAAGAGAAGTCATTGTGAGTGTAATCGTTGTTGGAATGAAATCGATGTTAATATGAAATCGATGTTGAGATACAACCATAATCTATGTTGAAATGAAGTCAATGTGAACATAATCCATGTATAAATGTAATTGATGTTGAAGTATAATCGATGTTGGAGTGAAATCGATGTTCTGGATGAAATCGTTGTTGAACTGAAATCGATGTTTAACTGAAGTCGATGTTCAAGTGAAATCGTTGTTGAACTGAAATCGATGTTTGACTGAAGTCGATCTTCAAGTGAAATCGATGTATTAAGTCAAATCGTTGTTGAACTGAAATCGATGTTTGACTGAAGTCGATGTTTAAGTGAAGTCGATGTTCTAGATGAAATCGATGTTCAAGTAAAGTTGATGTTCTAAATGAAATCGATGTTGAACCGAAATCGATGCTTAAGTGAAGTCGATGTTCTAAATGAAGTCGATGTGGAACCGAAATTGATGTTTGAACGGTAATCGATGTTTAAGTGAAATCAATGAAGAACCGAAATCGATGTTTGAACTGAAATCTATGTTTAAGTGAAGTCGATGTTCTAAATCAAATCGATGTTTGAATGAAGTCGATATTTAAGTGAAATCGATGTTTTTTTAAAGTAGTCATTGTGAACTTTCAATAGTAATCGATGTAGACTTAGGCAAATCATATGCAATTGACTTCAAATAAAAATGAGTGTAGATAACTTACTGAGTTTGTTTTATTTGATATCTATTGACAAGCTTCAGAAAATAATGTTAGTCAATAATTTCCAGAGGTTTGTTAATCACCAAAAATACATATAATATATAAATATATATATATATGGAGATAGGGAGAACATCACAAGGAACACGATCATCTAAGACAATTGACTAGTGTTTGATTATTTATAACACTTAATCGATCAGTTGGTATCAATTAGTTAAGGTTTAATCAGTTAGTTAGACTTAGAAATTAATTAGGACTTAATCAATTAGTTGGGACTGAATTGATTAAGTTTGGGACTTATCAATTAACTTACTCACTTGGATTGCTACAACCGAGATAGGCCGACCTTGGGGGTCTATCTTGAGCTTCCCACTCCAGAGTACGAACATGGCCTACATAGATGGGGTATTGTTGATGTTGGTCTGGAGTGGATCAGTGTGGCATCAAAGGGGTTGGGCTGAGATGATGTCAATAGGGCTGGCCATAGGGCATATCACGAGCCCCCGCTCTGGAGTTAGGTCTTGGTGTTGCCCAGGATATGACGAATCAAGGGGAGTGAGTTATTTCAGAAATTAAACACAAAGCCCTGGAAATAAAGATGATCTGACTAATTATGAAAAGACTTAGGTCAATCGATGACTCTACAAAGATCTAAAGGGACTTAAGTGTGTGTCTTTGCAGTGGAAAATAGTTTGAGTCCTTAGACTTCCAATGCAAGCAATCCTATATGTTTAGAGATTAAAAACAAGCACACACAAGATAACACAAGATTTATCTTGGTTCAACACTGATCCAAATCAATCTTATGTCTAATCCTAGAACCATTTGTCCTAAGATTATCCACTAACACTGACAACTAGTGGTCTTCATCTATTACAAGTTAGAAGTTAACTCAATTCTCTTATGAGTGAGAAACACACTCACTAGACACACACCACAGCAAGTCTTCTCTTATTTACAAGCAAGAAGCAGCTTGCTTCTTTTACGAGTGAGAAGCACACTCACTAGCTACCCATTAGGCCCCTCCTATTATGAGCTAGGATGGATGCTTACTAGTTTAAACCCCAGCAAGTCACCCATAAGTATTTTTCTACCAACTTCTATAGTGCCTCCATACAGGCAAGCAGTGGCTACAATGAAAGCACCAAACATTTCGACACACAGATCAAAAATAAATGTGAAGATGAAAGTGTAGTCGATCGTGTGTGGCTTTAGCAGATCGATGAAGACTGGCTTGTGTCACTAAAGAATTTGTTCCTCTCTTTAATGCTCTTCAAGCTACAACAAGAGGAGGAAGAGATTGAGATGAGCTTAAGTTGAATGTCGATCATATATGAACTTTCTGCATAGCACAAATATCACAACACTTTTCTGCCTTAGCTCGTTTCTTTCTTGCTCACTATGTATGCACTTTCAGTGTCTGTGTATGCTCAGCTCTTTGTACACTTTATTCTTTTAAACACTACTAATATTTATATCTTTAGACTTGCTATTTCTTCATCTTTATCTTGTCTTTAAAATGGCTTGAATAATCTATCAGCAGTGACTTGTATTGTCATCTGTTAGATACATTATTGAGCTCTAATATGGGTAGACTTAAGATCCCTTAGATAGAACTTAGCATCCATTGTTCTTGCTTGCTATCCGTTAGATATTGTAATGACCCTCTCTATCTTGTTACAGTCACATCAACCCACGTCAGAACAAAAAGAGATGCCATAGTGGGAAAATACCCAACACAAGAAGAACAGGTTGAGATATATACAAATAACAAGTATAACAACAATGGAATTAAGTAAAGAATGTGTTACATCAACTAATAATCAATCTCACAGTCTGTATAGTAGTAAAAGAAATAATAATTGTTGCCCAAGCTATAGAGCTCTAGAGGGGGATGAATAGGTCCTAATCGTGATATTAATATGTATTTGTTGGTTTATCAAACAATCATGAAATATTAGTTCAAACTAAATGGAACAGAAGAAAGGCTAATTGTCAGTTCATATAAGTTGATGGTAAAAGGAGTACTCAAATAAGCATGCAAAGTAGAGGACAACCACACAAGCAAACACACGAGATGCCAAGATTTTATCTTGGTTCAGTGTTAAACCACTCAACACATACATCCTGTCATCAAAGGCAATCACCTTGAGATTCACTAACTAACTAGGCCTAAAATACACTAGTAGATACATACCTCCAACTAGTGCTATAGTGGTCTCCTGATCATAATAGAACTTCTCCTATAACCTAGGAGGAAAACACACTAGAAACTGATCTCTAGAAGGTCTCAACACTTGTTGCTACAAGTCTTCACCTATTGCCAAGGTGGAATCAACATCTGTACCATAGGTCTTCTCCTTTTACCTAAGGAGGAACCACAATATCAGAGAACAAGTGCCGAAGGACGAATGTCTATTGATAAACGAGAGTGGCACACTTAAGTGCAGTAAATGAGCTCATAATTAAATTCTACAAAGAAAACACAGTAGGAAATGTGAAGTAGTTGGGTCTTCAATGCTCAGTGGTAAGGATGAAGTTCGTTCTGCACGGTTGAGCAAGTATCCTTCTTTTCTCCAGGCAAGATCCTCTTCAATGAGCTATGTTGTAGAGTACAAGAAGAGGAAGAGAGTAATGGCTTGCTAGAGTTGTGTCTCTTCTTGCATATCAAAGAGTGAATGTTTATAGGAGTTTTTGTCCGTTGAGCTCTCTCAGTTCTTCATTTGAAAGTCTTCAGAGACTTTATAGATGTTTCCTTCTTTGTGAACGTTGTCTCTCATAAAAGAATACATTAGATACATCTTGGAATGCATTGAATGTTGTTTTTTGTGAGCCACGAGAATGACAAGGTTTTGGCATTACTTCTGGTTCTCAACTCCTTATTTTACCTAAACCTCGCACAACATGTCTTATTGTTTTAAATGTGACAACTTTTAAGACCTGCAAAAAAGGTTGTCTATCTAGATAGACCATATGATCCTTCTAATGCGTATTTGGATATGGTGTTAGGATAAATAATAAACAAACCAACTTTTATCCAGATGCTCAACACATAAAAGCACTTTTTAGAAATTCAAATACACATTTAACGCATGTCACTTTGTGGTCAGTAGAACAGATGTATATAAACTATGTAAACAAGTATTCTTGACTTTTATCATATCAAGGAGAATAAGAATAATTTAAATGGTCAAATCATCTCCATTAATGATGAGAATAGTTGAGAGCATTTTTATGGAGATTATAGCAGAGACGCAACAATGAAAATATCAAGACAAGTATTTTAAAATATTATCATTACTTAAGGTAAGGACGATAATATAATTGATTATTTTATTCATAACTAATTATTTTATTATTTTCTGAGTGAGTCTCAAATAACTGATTATTTCAATGAAGTAAGACCAAGAATAATTGATTAATCTAGATAACCGGTTATTGCTAGAGAAGACAATGCAGATAACCGATTAATTTGAGTTCTGAAAACAAACCACTATAATTGAGATGATTAAGATATTTGACTAAAATAATGACGATTCTAGTTGAATATTGTTTTTTTTAATCAACTAAATATAAAGAGGGTGTGCAAAAATAATGACAATGTCTAACCAAAACCATGTCCATAATATAAAGTCCATACTCCACTACATAACATCTCATATACTAAGAAAAGTAAACACTAAATGCCAAGTAGACAAGAAGTCCATGCCACAAACTACTTCTCACCCTCGGAGTCAGTCCTTGCTAGATCCTCTATCTCTAACTACTCTATCTCACCTTAATTTGTCATTAGCAAGTATGAGTCTAGAAAATAGACTCAACAAGTAACTCATGGTCACAACCACATACTTATCACATGCATTCTAACATGGCATAAACATGATAACAATTTAACTTACACTTGACTAAGACTAGAAATTTAGCATATAACACATGATCATGTTTTAACTTAACTATTTACACATGATACCATTTAACATGTTCAACACTATCAATCTAACATATAACATGCATTATAAATACTACTTGATATCATGGTTGTGATTTAACATATCACTACATATGATACTAACACATTAATAATGCATCTACTCATTCATAGCATATCCACAATTAGCTTTACCTGGCTTTCTCATGCTCTTGCACATCATTTTCACATACGTGCACATCTTTCACATTACTTTCACATTCACATGGCTTACACATATTCACTTTCACTTGCACATTGCTACATTGATTGTCACATACACATTTAATTCACAAAGATGAGACACAACCTAAATCACCATAACAAGGAAACATCACACACATTCACATACTTGTCACTTAAGTAATGCAGTGACAAATCTTGATAACTACATAGAACTGGGAGAAGCACTCACCACCCTAACTAGTGGTACTTGTCCACCTCCAGGATTTCCCCCTATTGCCCTTAGGGTCACATAACACATTGAGTCTTCCCATATGGGCTTTTCTATAGTACGGCTCCATAGCCTTCTATGGTAGCAGTGTCTCATTGGCACAATTTCACATTAACACATTAATCTATTTAAACTTACACATATACTACATGCTCTTTTAATTCATGCTTATGTACACATGTTTATGACATGAACACATGTTGTAACCTTTAGAAATTCATGTTACTATCGAACAGTAGCTAAACATGATTAACATAACCTAAACATAGTACTAATTCACATGATTATATCAAATTTAACAAAATATGCTTAATCATGGTCACAATAGCTTCTTAAATTCATAACAATCAAAACTGAAGTCAGAACGTACTCAAAATTTATCACACGTTACTTACATGCAACATATAATACCTCTGATCTTCCAAATTTTTGGAGTATTATAGCTATTTCTGAATTTTAAAATAGATTTTAGGATTATATTACAAAAGTAGTTAAAAATATTACTAATGGGGATAAAAATGAGTTTAATTATAGCGGTTTTGGATATTTATACCTGAAAAGGCTCCATATCTAGACCCGCCCCCACAAACAGACCAAAGTCTCGCAAGAGATATCTCACATACATGTCCAATAAGAATATAAAAGACAACCACATTGTATAAAGATACATGTTAAAGTACATGATCTCATTTACATTCATAAAATTACATTGTCCCACTATATTATTACATTGTCCCACTATATTATTACATGTCCAAAAGAAACGTACAACAACCGGGGTCATATCCCAAGGTGTACAATAAGAGTCAGAGCTCGTACTACTTGGTGGTACAAGTCCACCTCCACGAAACCACGTTTGCTAAACACCTGAAAGTGGGCCTAGGGGTGAGAGCCTCACAAAGTCACAGGCTCAGTAGGGAAACTCCTCAAAACAACCACATTTATAATCCATGTGTAACTAAAGAAAGCATTAACTAACATAAGTCCACTGTTCAGCTCACATGTAACAATTTAAAGGGAACACATCGAAAGCTAGAACCTAAGCATGCTTTCTAATGGACATAAACAAACAACTTGTTATCCACAGGTAAATATCTAACTAATAATAAATATGTACAATTAATAGAAACCACTATAACATCACGATTGACCAGAAGTAAACTGCCAACTAGAAGCTACTCAACATAATAAAACACTGAAGATAAACCACCAGAAGAACATTACAAAAAATGCTAGTCCAACAATACAACTGAGCGGTACTAAGCCAACTATACCACACTCACTACAGCGTAAACCACAAGCAGAGTCGGAAGAAGCAATGCTACCACACGGGTCACGACTACTGGTTCATGACGCCAATATCCGGCCCTAACAAACCAACACAGGAAACACCTCTTAGTCTCACAGCCAAGGATGAAAGGTCCAATTGTGGCTCCACCTCTATAAGTGCCAACAAATTGTGGAGATCAACCAACACACCACCTACAGACAACCACGTTGCAGACCCACACCTGACACACCTCCAAGGGTTCTAGGGCCCTTAGAGTGAGACTGTGGCAACACGGAACTAGCTGGGGACCAATAAGTCTACTGGTGTCCATCCCCCAACCACGAGTGAGCTACAAACGATCGAATATGAGCCAACCACTGTAGACGCGAGATTTAGCCCATCCCCACGAGGACCATGGCCCATTAAGACTTGTTTGACTTCTTGTTCACTCACCTCAGATCCCATGTTAACGTCAACATTGATTGTCGTTTACCCCAGGTTGAGGGCACCACCCCTTGATGTTTACTCAGGTTGGCATCTACAAAGGTTGACGTCTGCATGAGGTTGGCAGCTGCATTGGTTGACATCAACTTGGGTTTACCTGGTTTGTGGAACTGCCCGAGAATCTCACCCACTTGCGCCCCTACCTCGGCCATGCAACACATGGGACCATTCCCAACGGGCAAATGGGCCACCTTGGCACTCCCTTGACCTAGTAAAAGTCCTATGTGGCCCCTCCTCATTGGCCAAGCCTTTCTACTTGGATTGCCACTTGTACAAGTGTGTTTTCTCACACTTGAACATCCTATGCTCCCTAGCTCCGCCCCCACTGCCTATATATGAAGCTCCTTGGCCTTCTTCGGAAAAGGGGAGATGATGGATGAACCTAAGCTTTAGTGCCTAGAGAGAAGAGAGAGAAAGAGCCACTTTGAGCCTTGAGAGCTTCCACCTTTCCTTCCTCTCTGCCTCTCATCACTTGGAGTGTCCAAGAGGCTTCACCATGAGCTGGAGAAGTTCACCAAGCAGCCTTAAGAGGCTACAAACGAGGATCATCTCCCTCTTCTCCTTCTCTTTTCCTTCTTCTTTCTTTAGTCTTACATGCTAGTCACTCCTTACACCCACACATCAAGCACGTAGTTCACACTCCCATACACCTAAAAGCAGTTTTCCAAACCAGAAATGGAAGGAAGAAGGGTGGTCATAGCACTTGGCCACCCCTCTTCTCAAGCCCGCAACCGGTACGCAGATCGCCTTTTGGGTCATTCTCCTTTACTTCTGAACACTTCTTTAGGCATAGGTAAGGCCCTGGTGATCACATCCCGTTCACTTGCTTGCTAGTTTCCTTATTTTCTTCCCTTTTTCCTTCAGTCAACTCAGTCAAATGAGGGTCAACACGAAAAGGGGACGAAGATGGGATCAACCAGCCAGCACACACATCACCCTCGAGAGAGCAACGTTTGGGGGGATCCGGAGACAGAAAACCAAAACGTTCATAGCTCTCCTCTGGCGATCACGGTGGGACCGACACTGTTGTTGTGGTTCTGAAGGTTTCAGCCTGCACACAGGTAGACATCAATCGTTCTTGACGTCTACCCAGGTAAACGTCCACCTCCTGTGTCGTTTAGTTTTTCTTAACGTCAACTCATTGTGCCATCAATTTCTTGCTAGCGTCCATCGATCATGTCGTCTACCTGTTTCTGAGGAACTTGACGTCTCATGTGTTGTCGTTGTAGGATCGAATGGGTGGATGGATCAGATCTAGAAGGGGGGTTGAATAGATCTAACACCAATTACTGCGGAAGCTCAAGCAATTTAAAATTACTTCAAATCAGAGATCAATTCACCCAAACAATTTACTGATCTGAAGTGTGATTAGTGTGTGTGAGCAAATCGATTAGTAGTGTGAACGAAATCCCTATGCATGCATCTAGCGTAATACAAAGTCAAACCACAATTCAAACCATTGCACAGAGGATTTTTAGGTGGTTCGGAAATCACCTCCAGTGACTCCTACGTCCACCCCTCACACAGTGAGGCCACACTATTCAAAACCTTGAGTACAACACACACTGGAGCACGATGACTCCAAACACCCTTGAGCACGACGGCTCAACACACAACCTTGAGTTCAACAACTCACAAACTGAGCGCGACGGCTCAAACAATAACCGGAGCACGACAACTCCAAATTAAGCACGACGGCTCAAACCACACCGTGAGTGCGACGACTCACAACCAGAGCTCGACGGCTCTCAAAACACAAGCTAGATCAAAGACAACAGAAATCAAATCCTCTAGCAATGATCTGATTCAAGACAAATTCATACACAGAAATTTGCGCAGAACTTCCACTATAAGAAAAAGCGCATATAGAGACCGATTTAGAGACCGAAATTTTCGGTCCCTATTCGGTCCCAAAATAGGGACCGAATAGAGACTGAAAATTTCAGTCAGTCCCTATTTTGGGACCGAATAGGGACTGAAATTATTCGGTCCCAAATATAGAGATCGAATTATTTCGGTCCCTATTAAGTCCCTGAATAGGGACCGAATAGGGACCGAAATAATTTGGTCTCTATATTTGGGATTCGGTCCCAAATATAGAGACCGAATTATTTCGATCCCTAAATATAGAGACTGAATAGGGACCGAAATAATTCGGTCTCTTATTTGAGACCGATTAATTCGGTCCCTATTCGGTCCCTAAATAGGGACCGAATTGAGACTGAAATAATTCGGTCTCTATATTTGGGACCGAATAATTTCGGTCTCTATTCGGTCCCTAAATAGGGATCGAATTGAGACTGCAATAATTCACTCTCTATATTTGAGACTGAATTATTTCGGTCCCTATTCAATCTCTATATTTAGGGACCGAATAGGGACCAAAATAATTCGGTCTCTATATTTGGGACCGAATATTCAGGGACCGAAATAATTCGGTCTCTATATTTGGGACCGAATAATTTCGGTCCCTATTTGGTTTCTATTCAGGGACTGAATAGAGACTGAAGTCTCTATATTGGGACCGAATTATTTCGGTCCCTAAATAGGGACCGAACGGAGACTGTAATAATTCAGTCTCCATATTGGGACTGAATTATTTCGGTCCCTAAATAGGGACTGAATTTTTCGGCCTCCATATTTGAGATTGATTAAATTCAGTCACAATTCGATCCCTAAATAGTGATCGAATAGTAAATCAGTCTCTATTTTATAAACCGAATGACGACTGATTTTATTTCAGTCACAAATTCTCAATAACGTGAGAAAGATTTGTGACCAATTTTGTGACATCTCAAATTAATACCAGGTATAGCCCCTAGCATATTTGCAGCAAAAAATCATTTAAAGATTTATATTGTTTCATGTCGGCACCATTTCTGCACATATGTACACTGACAAGGTGTCACTAGATTTTGGTAATAAAATTTAGTTCGAAATTACCATAATTATCAGAAAAATATGTTTATACCAAAAATGTGGATATTGAGAATTTTGATGCACGGTTAATGAGGTAAATATGATTTATCTAGTTTTAGGACAATTTATACTTGATAATATTTTTTCAGGAAAATTTTAAATAAAAATTACCATAAACTTGTTTACGTAAGATTTAACCTACATCTAAATGTGAACATGTGTAAGTAGTGGTAGGTATGTGTAAAAG
The DNA here is from genome assembly GCA_014218235.1 of Colocasia esculenta. NCBI lineage: Eukaryota > Viridiplantae > Streptophyta > Magnoliopsida > Alismatales > Araceae > Colocasia > Colocasia esculenta. The sequence continues at coordinate 23,648,311 of CM024758.1, forward strand.
TGTATATATTTATTATATATATATATATATATATATAGATATATATATATAATATGTGTGTTTTGTGTGTGTGTGTTAATAAAGAAAAGATAAAATAATGTCAAAAAGATTATTAGGTATACTTACGTGTTTTAGCTAATACTCAGTCTTAGCTAGGCAAGTGTTCTTGTGAATTGAAAGATTCTTATTCTTCTTCTTTTCTTCTGATTGTGTTTTAGAAATAGTACTAGTAGTGTCAACACATCTATCCAGTAGTGTTGACCTATCTATCTAGTAGTGTCAGTTAACACTATCTATCCAGTAGTGTCAACACTATCTATGCAGTACTAGTGTTGACCTATCCGTACTCAAGTGTCAACACTATCTATCCAGTAGTACTGTCACCATTATCTATCCAGTAGTGTTGACCGATTTATCCCTTATAGCGTTGACCTATCCCTTCATAGTATCGACCAATACCTTGTAGAGAGTTGACACTTTCCTTCAGAGTGTCAACACTCTCTTCTATTCAGGTTGACACACTCTGTTAATTTTCAAATCAACTTATAACTCATGTCTCCAGTGACTTAATTAGGTCGACACAACCCATATTCTAGGTCGAATAAAAAGCTCTTTTTTTCTTCCAGAATATGGAGAACAATATGGACCTTTCTCAAAATTTTAAATAATTAATCTGAATTCTCAGGTCTACACACACCGAACTCACACTTTAATCGTCTGTGTTGTTATCTATCGAAATTAGGGCTGTAAATGGAACCCGAAATTCTGATTTTTCGACCTGATACTGATAAAAATTAATGGGTTCGGAATTAAAAGATGATACCGATTTCTTATTGGAATTCTCAGGTCTACACACACAACGAACTCACACTTTAATCATATGTGTTGTTATCTATCGAAATTAGGGCTGTAAATGGAACCCAAAATTCTGATTTTCGACCTGATACCGATAAAAATAATGGGTTCGGAATTAAAAGATGATACTGATTTCTTATTGGAATGGGTATCAGGTTTTTTGATAATATATCAGTATCGGATTTGGAACCACTTATTTTCGAAACCGATTTCTGATTAATTAAAAATTAATGAAAATATAAATAAAAAAACCTACGTTAACCCTTCCTAGTTCCTCCCCACTAGGGGTGTTCACTATTCGGTTCAAACCGAAAAAACCAAACCAAATCGATCAATTTGGTTTGGTTTGGTTTGGTTTGTTTTGAAAGTGAAAAAAAAATCGGTTCGGTTTCAAACTAAACCGAATTTGTTAATTCAGTTCGGTTTACAGATCTTATCAACCGAACTAAACAGATAAAACTAAATTTTAATAATATCTAGTTCTTTGCCTGTGCGATGCACGGAAAGTTTTTAAATATTTAAAAATTAATAAATAATAATATTTCAGAAAGTTAACATAGTTAGTTGTTTTTATATATAATATTTTTTATATTAAAATTAGATTGAATTACATGTTTATTCTGAATAATTGTTTACAATATGACTATAAATTTTCAAGTTAGATGTCAAAAAAAATACAACTTTTCCAACATCTTTATATATATAAAAAAGAAACAACATATGTACAACATAATAAGAAGCATAAGATTCATATAATTGTCACCCAAAGAAGACAACTAAACTTTGTTAAAGTCTCATATTTTTCTATGAATTGATGTTTAAATGGTAGCTTTTTTTTTCAGATTCCCTCTACTTGATTTTCAGATGTTTATTGATGTAAAATGTCAAAACATGAAATTAAAAGTGTGTCATCCATCGATTTTGATTTTGAGAAGTGTTGGCAAAAAGAAAAACCAAGATTCTGACCTCACTTAGTTTTAGACTAATGAATAGAAATACAAAGACTCCATTGATAGGAATCAGAATTCAGAAGTAAAGATAACTATAGACAAACTATAAAGGACAAAATAATATGATGATAATGACATTTTAACAAAATTAAATAGTCCGAAAGTTAATAATTTTGAAAACTTTGAATTTTGCTTAAAGAAAAAGAAAATGATGTTGTTGAAGCAAATATAAATAATGAAGAACAAAAGAAGACCTGTTGATGCAATGAATAATTGGACAAAAGCTGAGTAGTATGCTACTTTCTCTACACATAAAAAAAATTGTCAAATGTGTATTTGTCTTTGTGTATGTCTTTGAAATCTAAAGCTGCATATAAAATACAAATGTTGGTATGCACATGAAAACTATATTACCTATAGACATACTTGAGACATTTCAACCATTGTAAATTTATAAAGATCGCAATAAGGATGTCATATAACTGAATGAACATATTTCATATAATTAAGTTTGCTTATATATTACAATGTGTTTGTATGAACAAAAAACAAAGAAGACGGTTCTCTCTGACCAATGCAGAAAGATCATTTTAGAAAGTGTGTGAGAGTGAAGAGAACATAGTTTTTCTTTCGGTTCTAAGTTGCGAATGTAACTTTTTACTAGTCATTGGAGTTGATTTTGTTGCTGGACTAAAAGAATTGAGCTGTGATTATTTTTGACAGGTCTTATTTTATGACTGTTCCTTCCTGCAGTGGTTCGAGTATGTAAATAAACTTATAACATGTTTGCTATTTCAACTATTAAGAAAGGTAGTCCAATGCTTTCCCTAGTTCCTTCATAGATCTTTTGGAGTTGGGAAACAAATATTGCTAAACTGATTTATAATACATGGAAACATTACAATAAACATTACAATATAATACATGCCCTGCTCCTCCCTCCCCTCGTCATCTCGGCCGGCGGCTCCTCGGCGGCGACCTGCTGTTGCAGACGCGGCGCGGCCCTGCCTCCTCCCTCCCCTCATCATCTCGGACGGTGGCTCCTCGGCGGCGACCTGCTGTTGCAGACGCGGCGCGGCCCTGCCTCCTCCCTCCCCTTGTCATCTCGGACGGCGGCTCCTCGGCGGCAACCTACGGCGGTAAGTGTCCGGCCCTCCCCCTCCTCCCCTCCGGCCTTCCCCCCTCCGGCCCTCCCCCCCTCCGGTCATCCTCCCCCATCCGGCCCTCCCCTAAGCCCTCCCCCCCTTCGGCCCTCCCCTCTCCAGCCCTCCCCCCCTCCGGCCCTCCCCCCTCCAGTCATCCTCCCCTCCGGCCCTCCCCTCTGGCCCTCCCCTACAGCAGACAGCCCTCCCCCCTCCAGTCATCCTCCCCCTTCAGTCATCCTCCCCCTCCGACCCTCCCCTCTGGCCCTCCCCTATAGCGGACAGCCCTCCCCCCCTCCGGCCCTCCCCCCTCCAGTCATCCTCCCCCTCCGGCCCCCCCGTCCGCCCCCCCCCCCTCCGGCCCTCTCCTTTCCATCCCTCCCCCTCCTCCCCTCCGGCCCTGCCCCCCTCCGGCCCTCCCCTCTCCAGCCCTCCCCCTCCTCCCCTCCGGCCCTGCCCCCCTCTGTCCCTGCCCTCTCCATCCCTCCCCCTCCTCCCCTCCGCCCTGCCCCCCTCCGGCCCTCCCCTCTCCAGCCCTCCTCCTCCTCCCCTCCGGCCCTCCAGGTAGAAGAGATACTTCCTGAACTGTCTATTTTGATCTGTTTGGCATGCTGTTAGTCTATTTTGATATGTTTGTCCTAATTTACAGATAGACCCATGATAGACTTTGTAAATGGACATTGTCAATGAGTTCTGTTGTATAGAAACATGAGATATTACAGTCTGGGCATGGCAGAGGATAATGGGAATAAGGTCTGCAAGAGTTCTAGCGGGAATGGTTACCCTGACAAGTAGTAGATGTTTTGCCCATACCTGTGAAATGCAAAGGATGCATATAAATCTACCATTTTGGATAACATCAAATTAAGATCGAAGATGAGGCACACCAGCCTTATCCAGAACCAAGCTTCCCTTGACAGCCAAAGGAAGAGAACTGAGACTGCTTAGAATTACAAGCACAATTAGCTAACTGATCTGCCACTTGATTACATTCTCTGACAGTATGAACAAATTTCAAAGACATCAACTCATGGACTTGAAGAAAATCATTCCACCAAGGAACATTGCCAAGGAATGTGAACAGGAGAATTAGAACAGATGTGAACCAAAAACTGGCAATCCATTTCCACAAGAATATCAGTTCTTCCATGGGAAATGCAAAGCTGGAGGCCATGAACCATAGCTCTAAGTTCAGCCAGTAGACTAGAACAGTGACCAAAATAGGCAGAACCAGCTAAAATAAAGGAGCCTTGATGGTCCCTTAGAACTGCAGCACCAGCAGACTCTCCTGGATTACCCTAGAACATCCATCAGTATTTAATTTCCATTCCCCCAGATGTGGCTTCTGCCATCTGACAACTCTGGGCAGTTTAGTAAACACTAGTCAGACAGCCCCAATTTAGATAGAATAATTCTCTGAAGGGCAGAGGAGGGACTTTTGGATCATATATATGCAGCTCTTCCTTACAACACTTGTATAGATGAAGGAATACTAGGGTCAAAACAAAAAACATGGCACTCAAACATGCCTCCTTTCTTTAATTCATTTACATGTATGTGTGAATTTAGTTTCTTATTGCACTTGTTTATCTGTATTGTACTTCTTACTTTAATGCAATTCATTTACATGTGTGTGTGAATTTAGTTTATTATTGCACTTGTTTATATGTATGATATTGTTTTTATTTTCTTTTCATATTTATGTGGGTTATTATTGCACTTGTTTATATGCATGCTTTAGTTTTTATTTTCTTTTTAACACTGCACACACTTCACGAGAGCGTGTTAAGCCCGTGTCAATGAACCTCCCGTTCAAGACTTTGGGATTGATGTGCACGAGTCTTATTTTCAAAGATGAGAACGTGTATATCTAACTCAAAGTCCTGAATTGTCCCATTTTGGACAGTCTGTGAATGTTTGATCGCAGTTAGGTGGTCATTTACTATGTGCTTGTATTATTTGTTGAAAATTTTGGGTGTGTCTACTCACTCCTCTCTGATATACCTTATTGATTTAGATATTTTCTTAACCACTTATTAGTAAGTGTTTAAGAAATATCTTAATCAATAAATATTTTTGGTATATCGGAGAGGTGTGGGGAGATGCTGCCGAAATTTTCAGCAAATAATACAATCACATAGTAAATGGTCATCTGAGTGCGATCAATATTCACAGATGGGTAAAAAGTGATAATCTAAATAATAAATCCTTCCTATTCATTTCAGTTGCGTCGAAGGATGTGTGATTTAGAATTTTAAAGTTATTTGTCTATTGATATTGTTTGGGCGTAGGACAGCAATGGCTTCAGACCGTTCATGGATGTATCGCAGAATAGTTGATCATGTGGTGTCCCAGGAGTTTAGGGTCGGAGTTGAGAATTTTGTTCAGTTTGCATTGGGGAATCCAAATGCAGAAGTAGACAGCCAAGGTGGCATCCGATGTCCTTGTATGATTTGTAAAAATTTGAAGTGGAATTCCCCATGGGAAGTTCAACGCCATTTATACAGAAAAGGGTTTGTTGAAGGTTATATGAATTGGACATGTCATGGTGAGGACTTCTGTCGCACGAGCCTAGTAATGTGGAAGGCACAAGTACGTACGTGGATATGGTTGTAGATGCTGCTGGTCCGGCATTCAGTGTACATGTGGATCCTGTATACGCTGAAGACGTGCCGAATAAGGGAGCCGAAAGATTCTATCAGTTACTTAAGGATGCTGATGAGCCATTGTGGGATGGTTGTCAAAAGCACACTCGGTTGTCAGCGGTGTCACAGTTGTTGAACTTGAAATCTGAATTTCATATTTCTGAGAATTGCTTTGATCGTCTCCTCCTCATCATCAAGAGCATGTTACCTCCAGATCAAAAGCTGCCTCCAAATTTTTATCGTGCCAAGAAGATGGTGAATGATTTAGGACTTGGATATGTGAAAATAGATGCATGTCCTAATCATTGTATGTTGTATGACAAAGAGAATGCAGATATGGTATCATGTTCAGTTTGCCGTCATGATAGATTTAAACCTAAAAGAGGGGTCAATTCTAGGGGAAAGGATATACCTTATGCGTCATTGCGATATTTCCCCCTTACACCCAGGCTGCAGCGGATGTATATGTCTTCAAAGATAGCTGGACATATGAGGTGGCATGCAGAAAGAGTACGTCGGGACATGGATATTATGACTCATCCTGCAGATGGCGAAGCTTGGATTCATTTCAACCATGTTTATCCTATCTTCTCAAGGGAGTCACGTAATGTGAGGCTTGGTTTATGCACTGACGGATTTAATCCATTTGGAGGTTCAGTGGCTTCCTACTCCAGCTGGCCAGTGTTCGTGACACCATACAACCTTCCTCCGAGCATGTGCATGAAGCGAGAGAATTTGTTCCTGTCCTTATTGATTCCTGGTCCAAAAAGTCCTACAAAAATGTAGACATCTATCTAAGACCGTTGATTGATGAATTGAAATTATTATGGACTGAGGGGGTCAATACTTATGATGCATCTAGAAAGCAAAATTTCACCATGAGGGCGGCATTGATGTGGACTATAAGTGATTTTCCTGCATATGGAATGCTATCTGGTTGGAGCACACATGGGAGGCTAGCATGTCCGTATTGTATGGATAATACCAAATCGTTTGTACTTAAACATGGTGGGAAGTCCTGCTGGTTTGATTGCCATCGTCAGTTTTTACCAGCTGATCACCCTTTTAGAAGACAAAAAGATGCATTCCTAAAGAACAGAAAGGAACGAGATGAAGTTATATTCGAGAGGTTGTCCGGTCATCATATGGCAGCACATGTTGAAATTTGCCAGATATCACACAACAGATGGGCAGTACCCGACACCTTTCAGGTTTTGGGAAGGAGCACAACTGGGTGAAGAAAAGCATTTTCTGGGAGCTACCTTATTGGTCGACTCTTCTTGTGCGGCACAATCTAGACGTGATGCATATCGAGAAAAATGTCTTTGATAATGTATTCAACACAGTTATGGATATCAAAGGTAAAACAAAGGACAATGTGAATGCACGCTTGGACTTGTCCATGCTCTGTAAACGTCCAGAGTTAGAAATTGTTGAAGTAAATGGGAAATCAAGTAAACCAAAAGCAGTTTATGTGCTTGGAGGAGGACAAGTAAAGGAAGTGTGTCAGTGGCTGAAACAACTAAGATTTCCTGACGGTCATGTGTCAAATATTGCTCGTTCTGTCAACGTCAGTGAGGGAAAGATATATGGAATGAAGAGTCACGACTGCCATGTATTCATGCAAAGGTTGCTACCTATTGCATTTCGTGACATCTTGCCGAAGCAGCTATGGGGAGCGTTATCTGAGTTGAGTCGATTTTTCACGATTCTATCTGCATCAGAACTCAGGCTTCAGGATGTGCAAACTATCGAACAGAATGTGGTCACCACTGTATGCAAGTTGGAGAAGATATTTCTACCTGGTTTCTTCGATTCAATGGAGCATTTACTCGTACATCTACCATATGAAGCAAAGGTCAGAGGGCCAGTACAACATAGATGGATGTATCCATTTGAGAGGTATATGCAATATGAACTATTTCCTTCGTACAATTGCACCTTACGTAAGTGATAGCTTTTCTAATTGTCTCTTACATTGTGGATGTAGGTGTATGCATGACCTTAAATGAAAGTCTGAAATAAAGCAAAAGTGGAGGGTTCTATTGCTGAGGCATACATTATGGAGGAAATCTCTAACTTTTGTGCAATGTACTTTGAAGCAGACATTCAAACTCGTCGGACACAACCTCCACGTAATGATGATGGGGGGGAATCTGTCGGTTCAAATCAACTCTCAATATTTACTCATCCTGGACGTGCCTTCGGACGTTCTTCAACTCGAATGCTGGATGACAGAGAGTTATGTGCCGCAGAGATATATATTCTTTTAAATTGTTCTGAGCTAGAATGTTATGTTGAGTAAGTACTAATCTCACAATTTAAATTTATATGTAAGTTTTTTACCTTTATTCTACCTATTCAATGTGGTCTTCTATTCATATTGCAGACAATTTGATTCAGAATTAATTCAAAAAAATCCACAACTCACTGATTTTGAGGTTGAAAAATGTTAGAATGTGGAGCCCGAACTCTGAAGCAGATCTCCATAAGGGTCAGGTCGCGGCTAAATTTTGACTAAGTGTTGCAGGCGGACTCAGCATTCGACTACCACAGCCGAAGTCAGAATTGAAGCAGTCGATTGAATGATTCGACTCATGTAGTCGAATGTCGTATGAAGGATTCGACTTATGTAGTCGAATGTCGTATGAAGGATTCGACTCATGTAGTCGAATGTCGTATGAAGGATTCGACTTATGTAGTCGAATGTCGTATGAAGGATTCGACTTCCTCTTTCCCGGAAAGGTTTTGGCAGTTCAGAGACAGGACACTTTTGCCCTATGTGTCTCGTTTGTGGCGCCCCTCTTCTTGTTGTCTATAAAGGGGGTTTTGTCCTCTTTGTATGTGGGGGTTTTTTCTTTTCTTGCAAAGAAGCATTGAAAGCTGCTGTGGCGTGGACGTAGGAAGGTTTCTTGCCTCGAACCACGTAAAAATCTGGCGTTCTTGTGTTCTTCTTCCTACCTCCTTCTATCTCTCTCTGCTATCTACGAGTGGGCAGTGTGAGAGAGTTGTCGCTGGTCTGTGCAGCCGTGTTAGCCTTCCCAACAAAAAAGAACGAGAGAAGTCATTGGCCTTATGGCTAAGAGAACGCGTAAGTGTACACCGTCAAAGAGTATTCAACAAAATTCATTTCACTTTATAACTAGCCTTTTCTACACGCAGGTGCAAGAAGGTTTATTTACTGATGAAAGAGTTCGTCAGGTAGCCTACGGCCCATCCAAATTGCACAGAATTATCCTGGATTTATTATCAATGGGTATAGGTTCATACGAAAGACTATGGGCAGAATAAATCTACCATGAACAGTGGCGTATGTGTAAAAGGAAGTACATACAATGAAAGTGAGTATGACTACTATGGTATTGTAGAGGAGATCCTACAATTGCAATATCTAGGACAAGACAATCATATATTCTTGTTCAAGTGTCATTGGTTTGATCCGAATTCCATTCGAAATGACACAACACATGGGATTGTCGAGCTTAAGCATAAGTCAAAATTGAATACTTATGAGCCATTCATCTTAGCCACACAAGCCCAGCAAGTGTATTATACAAGCTATCCTTCATGTACAAACAAAGAACGAAATGATTGGTGGGTAGTTTGTAGAGTTAAATCAAGACTATTCTCTGATTATGAATTGGACATGACTGATCAGACACCTGAAGAGATCAACGCAGAATTCTTTCAAGAAGACTTTGTTGAAGATGTAGAGTTGACAACTCATATTGGAGAAGACGAATCCGAAGCACCAATGTCCTTGTCTCACGGAAATGAGGTCGAAGAAGTCGATCCACGTGAGATGAAAGACAGTAGTGCTCGTCGTACAGATATTGAATATGAAAGTTCTGGTGAGGAAGAGGAATATACCAGTGATGAATGTGAAGATGATGATGAAGATGGGGTTGAATTAGACATATCGTCATCATCTGAGGAGGAAATGGATATTAATTAAACTATGGTAGAATTTTTTCACACTTGTAGAGTATATTTAAAGCAGCTCACTTTCAATATAAGCAATTGACTAGTAAACATTATGATTTTATGTTCTCTATGAAGATATGGTGCGTGGAGGAAGATCTGGTAGTAGTTCTAGGAGGGGCATTCGTGGGAGGGCTTTGTTCCCCGCATCTGGTATGTATATTTTTCTAATATAGTCATCAGCTGTGTATTTTTCTCTGTATATTATTTATGTGTACTTGTGTAGTGTTAATGCCATTAAAATTATTACAGTTTCTGGTTCTCCTTCGAGTGAGCGGACACCTCCTCTACCTAGCGGACTAGGTTTGTATATTTCAATTTTCAAGTATTTTTTAGTCATTATTTACACATATTATTAATGTTATTAGAATTGTTACAGTTGCTGGTCCTTCTTCTGCATCTCCTAGCGTGCCTGCAGGTATGTATGTTTCAATTTCCAAGTATTTTTGTAGTAATTATTTATATATATTATTAATGTTATTAGAATTGCTACAGTTGCTAGTTCTTTTGCTCCTACCGTGCCTGCAGGTATGTATATTTACAAATGTACTTTTATTGTGCATTCATCTTCCTCATTACTTATGCGTTCTATTCTAGTTACAGCTGTTGGTGCATCCTCCGAGTCTCCTCCTGTAGTAGCTGGTATGTATATGTAAAGTTATACTTTAATGTATGCATTAATTCTGATGCCATTAAAATGTCACATGCTCAGGTCACTCTACACATTCTCCAGATGCACCAGTAGATTTGTATATTTAACTATTAGGGTATTTCTATAGTCATTATTTAGTATTTTTGTACATTACTCATGTTGTTCATCATTATTTTCCAGGTTCGGTGCCAGAGGATGCTGGTAGTCTGCAGGAGGGCAGAGGTAGTTTTTATGAGAGCACTCTACGGGAGGTCTAGATTAATGGGTACGTAATCAACATGTATGTATTTCTTATGGGAAATGAAGTGAATTTAGTTCAAAAATTGACATTATGCAGTTACATCATTGCAGTGATAAAATAGAGCCGACTCAAGCATCTCAATTCATCACAAGAACATTACAAGCACATTTTCCTGGGCCAATTCATAGATTCAATGATTTTCCGATGGAGGTCCAGGAGCACTTGTATCAGATGTTCATGGTATGTAATTTCGTATTGTAATTTAATTCTTATCATATTCATACATGCAGTTCACTAACTCTTATGTATATAGAGCCAGCATCGATTCACGAGTCGTACGGACGAGGCGCGGTCTCGATTTGTATGGACGATGACCGCAAGATCAAATTTCAAGCATTTGATGTATAACGCGAGAAAAAATGCAGAGAAACATTCTCAGAGTGCAGACTCGACTCTTTGGAGGGAGCGGGCGCCTAGTTGGATGAGAGGAGAATATTGGGAAACTCTTTGCAACATCTGGGCTGCAGAGAGATGGCAACAAACATCCTCAATAATGAAAGTTAATCGGGCTGCGAATCCAGAAGCAAACATGCATACTGGTGGGTCTGTCTCTTTTGCGACCCATCAGTCAGATTGGTAAGTAATTTGTCCATTTCTGGTCTCTTTTATATAAAGGTACTCATTTATGTCATGTTTTTCTGTGAAATAGGAGAAGGAGCTAAAAAGGCAGCCGACATTTTCCGAGGTGTTCGATAGAACACACAAGAAAAAAGGAACAGATGCATACATTAGCGATAGAGCCCGAGTGGTTGCAGTAAGTATTAGAAGATATTCACTATTTAATTTTTCACATTAATATGAATATTAACTACTATCGTTTTTTCTGGTTTCTTGCAGGAGTCATACAGCCAACAAATGACAGAGAAGTACGTCGGGGAGGACGAGCAGCCGCCGTTAGATCCTGAGGTATGGGTTGCGGCATCTGGGGCCCCAAAGAAAGGCCATGTGTATGGTTTTGGGCACAGCATCGACATGAGCCGGGTGTTATCTGGAGGATCCAGCTCAGGGTCACAGACCAGTGCATTCTACGCAGGAGTTGGTACTCCAGGTACTTCTCCAGGACAGCTGATGGGCTTCATTGACAGTAGGATATCGGGCTTAGAGTCTCGTCTGGCGGATTCGATGGAGACTCGTCTGGCCCAGATGCAGATGCAGGTGACCGACGAACTACAGGCCCAGCTCTCCCAGTCCCTCTCCCAGGTTATCTCCCAGGCCTTCTCCCAGGTCAACATTCCTCCTCCACAAGCAGCACCTCCTCCACAGGCAGCACCATCGACATCAGCACACGCCCCTTACATGAGTAAATTTATTTATTTCAGAGGTTTAATTTTAACAGTTAACTTAGTTTAACTTTAATTTGGGTTGATCGACACACAATTTCTTGTTAAGCGAGTTAGGTTAGTTAAAAAGGGAGAACTTAGGTAGGTTTGGGGGTTCAAAATTAGAAATACTAATCCGATTGGCCTCCAATTTTTTTCCAGAACGGTCGGGGCGATGAGTGTGACTTGTGGAAACCACCGTCGATCAATTCGGACTCCCGGTTTGAGGTCGACGCCTCAAACTAACATTAAGCAAGTTAGTTTAGTTAAGAAATGAAAAAAATTAGGTTTGTGGGTCCAAATTAAAAATACTCATCCGATTGGCCTCCAGTTTGTTCCAGAACGGTCGGGGCAATGAGTGTGACTTGTGGAAACCGACGGAGTTCAATTCGGACTCCCGGTTTGAGCTCGACGCTCAAAGTCACAATAAACAAGTTAGTTTAGTTTAGAAATGAAAAACTTAGGTTTGTGGGTCCAAAATTAAAAATACTCATCCGATTGGCCTCCGGTTTGTTCCAGAACGGTCGGGGCGATGAGTGTGACTTGTGGAAACCAACGGAGTTCAATTCGAACTCCTGACTTGTGTGACAAAAATATATAGTGCGATCAAAATATTAACCGAAAGTGATTGAATAAAAATCTATGAAATTAAAAAATTTATTGCTTATAATAGTATTTCATTTATGCTTCTAAATTAAGTTATTACTTAATATTTAATTTTAACTTATTATTGTTATATATGTATTGTAGGTTCCTCCATCGGGTGGAGTGGGAGGAGACGAGCACGAGGATGAAGACGAGGACGAGGATTCTTGATTTTCATTTCATTATCATTATTGTTGTAGACATTTTTATTATTGTTGTTGGTATTTTATTGTTGTGATGTTGTGGATATTTTTATTATTATTGTGGATATTTTATTATTCTGATGTTGTGGATATTTTTATTATTGTTGATGTGTGTTGTGGACATTTATTATTGTTGTGGATAATTTTATTATTGTTGTGGATATGTTTATTATTGTTGTGTTGTAGATATTTTTCTTGTGGATAATTTTGTTTGTTGTGGATATTGTTATTTATTTTAAAGCAGGTTATTTTCCTAAAAATATATATATTTTAAAAAAATATTTTAAAAATAGAGACCGATTAGTGACTGATTAATCAGTCCCTATTCGGTCCCTAAAATAGGGACCGAATAGGGACTGAGATTATTCAGTCCCAGATAGGGACCGAATCAGCTCAGTCCCTATTCAGTCCCTAAAATAGGGACCGAATGCAATCGGTCCCTAATAGAGACTGATTATATCAGTCCCTATTCGGTCCCTATTTTAGGGACCGAATAGGGACCGAACTAATTCGATCCCTATTTAGGGACCGAATAAGCTAGTCCCTATTCAGTCCCTATTTTAGAGACCGAACAGGGACCAAACGGATTCGGTCCCTATTAGGGACCGAATATAGTCCCTAAAATAGGGACCGAATAGGGACTGATATAATCGGTCTCTATTAGGGACCGATTGCATTCGGTCCCTATTCGGTCCCTAAAATAGGGACCAAATAGGGACTGAAATTTTTCAGTCATTAAATTGGGACCAAACTTATTCGGTCCCTATTCGGTCCCTATATAGTGACCGAATAGGGACCGAATGAAATCGGTCACATATTTGTGACCAGAAATTCTTCACCGACAAATTCGGTCTCTATTCAGTCACTATTCGGTCTCTGAGATGTTTAGGGACCGAATAGAGACCGAATATTTCGGTCTCTATTTCCGATTTTTCTTGTAGTGTTCATGCACAAATCTCATAGACGAAATAAAGAAGAACAAACTCTGAAGTGAGAAATGGATGTAGAATGAGTGTTCTTCGATGAAGAGGCCTTGCAGACACTTCAATTGAGGAGCCTTGATGGAAATCAATGGAGATTCTCCTCAATTGGCGATGCTCTGCTTTGATGGCATCTGAAATACCAGAAATCCTTCTTCTCCTGCGCCTCTTCAGTTGGATCTGCTCCCTTGTCTAGCACAGCAATCTTCTCTCCAAAGATTCCCCTTGATTCCCACATCCTTCCTCTTGAAAGGATGGCCTACAACTTCTGGAGATGGAGCAAGATTTGGAAAGCCCCCTTTTGCCGCCACAGAGCTTCTTCTGGAAGCGTATGGGCTCTCTTGCCTTTGGGGTACAAGGAACATGGGTATTTATAGCCCCATATGTCCATAAAGTGCCTTGGGGTGCACGGGCATGGAAAGCTAGGTCAAATCCCCTAATTCCCAAGCAGCCACGTGTCTAGAGAAATTCACGTTTTTGAGTTTCAACCGGAGTGTGTCGACACCACCAGGGAGTGTGTCGACACACTGTCCCAATTGCGGAAAACTGGTCTTCTGGGAACTGGGTCTAGTGTCGACACACTCACTGGCTGTGTTGACACACTGTCCCAGTCTGGCAACTGGGTCTTCTGGAATCTGGGACTAGTGTCGACACTACCAGGGGCTGTGTCGACACACTTGACCCTGTCTTCATGAAAAACCTTCAGGGACTCTGACCCAGTGTCGACACCATCAATGGGTGTGTCGACACTACCATGACAAAATCTGTATACACCTGAAAATTTAACACATAAATCATTAGTATAAGATATTATTATTAAAGTATGAGATATTAAACATCAAAAACATGTTGTTTAAGCATTATTGTGATATGTATAAAATGTATAACATGTTCAATATATCATCATCAAAATCACAAATATGTCATCATTAAAATCACAATATGTCATCATTAAAATCACAATATGTCACATCAAAATCAAAGTATGAGTGATGTTCATTGGTCATCATTAAAATACAACTTTAAGAAATACCAAAACACACTCAACCCAACAGTCGTTTACTTTCACAAGAGTTGTTTCTATTTGATTTTTCTTTGTATTTTCTTTTGCTTGCTATTTCTTTGATCACTGTTGGTTCTGCGTCATGATGCCTAGCCTCCCCACACATTTTAGGATAATTCCTTCTTTATTTACAATCTTTTACTCGGGGATTCCCTCTCGGGTAAATCGGATTGGTTTCAAGAAGAACTCCATAAGTTCCTAAATTCTGAGGATTTCCATGCGGTACGGGGCAGGAAAAACCTTTATTCTCCCAGCGAGCTATCCCATTCACCGGCTTTGAGTGAGAGGTGAGAGAATCGGCCTACACAAGTGGATTTAACATACAACTGTAACACTTAAAAGATTTTGGGATGTTGTCTGTCAACATTGTTTGTGTAGAAATCCACATTTCTCCTGATAACAATGTAGTTAATCAGTCTAATCATCTTAAAAATTAGTAGGTTGTGTACTAATGGACTCTTGTTGAATTTTGTCAGGATGTCTAATACTCTGGATTTTAAATATGATGATAATTTGAATGATGAATTTGTCAGGATGGTTAATTCTAATATGCAATCTGAAGAGTCAGTCCAATCATCCTCTCAAGCTGATAATGAAGAGGTGAGTTTAAGGGTCAATCCCACTTATGCCCAAGAAACCCAAGATGATCCTGAACTCTCCCAACTCTTGTCCTATTATTCGCCCGAGAACATTATTTCCATGCTTTCCAAGCATACAGTTCGGGCAAGGCCTTCCACCTCCTCACCTTCTCCTTTCAAGGCCTCTTCATCCAAGCCCACTCCAAGGCCTGTCACTCCACCTCGGGTCTCCATCCCCACTCTTTCCACCCCTCCTCTTGCACCAACTCACATTCCAACTTCTCCTTCCATCTATCCACCTTTTGTCCAACCCACACCCCCCACAACCCGAATATGTCTCCAAATCTGAGATGGAGTGCTTTGTTAGCAAACTTCTGGGTGAATCTTTGTCCCTATCTAAGCCTCATTCCCTTCAAAACTACTGCAAGCTCCCAAATGTCTACTTTCCACCGGGTTTCAAGGCCCCAAAATATCGCAAGTATGATGGGACCACCGACCCCCAATTCCATCTCGCCAGCTTTCTCATGGACTCCCACCGGTGGCTATATGATCGGGTCCTCATGGTTCACCTCTTCCAACAATCGTTAGAAGGGGAGGCTTTAAGGTGGTTCACCTCCTTATCTACATCTGATCTACTTAACTTTGACATTATCTTCGAACGCTTCATCTCCCACTTTTCTTACATGGCCACCCAAGTCCCCACACTTCCTGACTTGGTGGCAAAAAAGATGAGGCCAGATGAAGACTTTGTCACCTTTTCCAACCGCTGGAGATCCACGGCTTCGAGGGCTGATCTCCCCATCTCGGAGTCCCAAGCCATCACCATGATAGTGACCAACACCACTCCCTTGCTTAAATCCATATCGATGCTTAGTGAGTTTCCCTCATTTGCACATCTTTACAATCGAGCTAGAGCGGTTCAAAACCAAATCAAGGACTCCTCTCTCCTGCCATTCTTTGAAGGGAAGCCCAAGGGACGTAAGGCTCCCGCAGCACCTACCACCGAGGGGGTGACCGTCAATGAGTCCATCAGCACCTGTAGTTAGCCATTAAGGCCTCCTAACAAATCTTCCACTTTTACTTCCACCTCCAATCCCCATCAATTCCCATCACATCCCTCTAGGCCCTATTCAGCTGTTCCTCCACCTTCTAGCTACACTCGTCTCGGTCCCAAGAGATCTCACTATTCTGCTCTCCCTAAATCCCTCGGGGACATCTTCTTTTCTCTCATGTCTTGCGATGCCATCCAACTTCCACCACAGAAGGAGGGTGTGCATCCTAGGGCTGACACCTCAAAGTACTGTCCTTATCATAGGGCCCCCGGTCATGAAATCCACAATTGTTTTTGTTGAACCACTCTTATTTTTTACCCTTATTTTTTGGTGATAACAAAACTCATGACTAATTAAATATTATAAATATATTTAATATCATGTTTTCCTAATAAATATAAATTTATGGCACTATCGCTTTGTGATCTGCACTAAAAAGGCAAATCGATGGCTATTCAATACACATCGATTACTGACTAAGTGCCACAATGATTTCCATACAAATACATCGATTATGGTTCATCTCATGTAAACATCGATTTTGTTCAACATCGACTTCACTTAAACATCGACTCTGTTGAACACCAATTTCATTAGAACATCGATTTTGCTTAAACATAGATTTTTGTTCAACATCGACTTCACTTAAACATCGACTCTGTTGAACACCGATTTCATTAGAACATCGATTTCGATCAAACATCGATTTCATTAAAACTTCAACTCCATGTAAACATAAATTTCATTAAAACATCAACTCCATGAAAACATCGATTTCAATCAAACATCGACTTCAATGAAACATCGATTCACTCTCAACATGGATTATGTTTACATCGACTCTCTGTGTACATCGATTATGTTTAACATCGACTTCACTTAAACATCGACTTCGAAACATGGATTACATAGAAACAACGATTACAGTGGAACATCGATTATCTTTCACATCAACTCCATTTCACTTAAACATCAATTTCCTATGTATTTCAAACATTTCAAATTGTCTTTGACGCCGAATGAAAACTCAGATACATTTCATATGCGTAACCTAATATCTCTCTGATAGAAAATCTTTTTGCTTATCTCATAGGATCTCTTCCTTCATGTCAGACAAAAAGGGATTACCTACTACTTCTGGGTGTCAGCAGAAAACACAGAGGTATAAGCCTTCTGACATAAACACTCTTTGATCTAAACACTTTCTTCTATATTTTCAGACCTCGAAGACCACCAAGTGGTTGTCAGTCAGAAGAAGAAGAATAGAAAGATCAGCAACAACTAGAAGAGTTCCAACGGATCTCTTCAATGGATCTGTTTAAAGCTGCTTCATATAAAGATGAAGCAAGGCTGAAGAACTAGCAAGAGCTTTCCTGAAGATCCTTTTATGAGTGTACATCCAGTGAGAAGCCTCAACGCCATATACACTCAAAGAAAGAGAGAAAGAGCTCAAGCCTTATTCAAGAGAAGTTTTTAGAGCAGAAGTCTTCATTGCTTTCAATCCTTCCTCTCTTCACTCTCTTTGTGCTCATTGTATTTCTTGGGGAGAGTATTTTGCTAAGAGTTTATGGGTTTGAAGCCATTCTTGTAAAACTCTCAGCCTGTTCTTTCTTTTCTAAGAAAGATCCATGTCCAGTTGTAGGACTGTATACAGTGAGTCTCTTCCTGTGTGAAGAGTTGGCCAGTAAGGTTGCTGGCAGTTTATGTCCAGTTGAGGGACTATACTTAGTGTAGAACCTAGCTAGGGGTTTAAGTCTAGCAGAACCCCACTGAGGAGGTTAGCTTCTTGACCTGTAATAGAAGTGAGTTTCTTTCCTACTCAGAAAGGAAGTGGACCAGCGGGAAGCTGGGGGTTTGTATATCCTTGGGAGGATTGTACCCCGGTTAGTGAAATCCCAAGATTTTCTTACGGACTAGACGTAGGTCTTCCTTCTGTGAAGTACCGAACCAGGATAAAATTCCTTGTGTTCTTTGTGTGATTGTTTATTTACTTCCGCACTTCTACTCTCTATCACACTCAACTACATTAACTAACCAATCTTTTAAGTGAAATTTTATGTGTTTAAGTTTCTATTTTTACAGCCAATCTATTCACCCCCCCCCTCTAGATAGCGTGTTGCCAACCATACCAGTGGGCCAACAAGTGGTATTAGAGCGGGTCTCTGATCAATCAAGAAGATCCAACAATCTTAGAACAAGATCCATGGCAGCTCAAGGGATTGCTGAAGGCCAATCAGTCACCAGACCTCCATTCTTCGATGGAGAGGATTACCAATACTGGAAGATGAGAATGGAATGCTTCATTCGAGGTAGATAATAGAGGTAGGCAATTTTGTTATTGTTCTTGCTGAAGGTACCACTGCTATTACAGCAGCAGATAAAAGTCAATTGTCTCTAAACTTTAAAGCAAAAAAACTATTTATGTTGTGCTTTATCCAAAAGATAATTCAGTAGAGTATCTGCAGGTAAATCTGTAAAAGAAATTTAGGATAAACTGCAGCTAACATATGAAGGAATAGATAAAGCAAAACAAACTAGAATAGACATTATTGTTTCACAATATGAGCAATTTAAAATACTTCCAAATGAAAATATTACTCAAATGTATAACAGATTTTCAAGCATAGTAGTTGGTCTAAGTTCTCTTGGTAAAAATCTTTCTGATGAAGAAACTGTCAGAAAAATACTTAGGTCTTTAACTCATTCATGGACCCCTAAGGTCACTGTTATTGAAGAAGCCCATGATCTAACCAAATTTTCCATTGATAAATTAATCGGTTCCCTTATGGCACATGAAATTTACTAACGCTCTTAAGTTTCAGTTGCTCCTTCCACCTCTTCTTCTTCTAGTTCTAAGAATGCAGGATCTGAAGACAGTGATGTAGATGATGTTTTATCCAAACTTCAAAAGATTCTTAAGAAGAAGAAAAATGGATCAAGAAGGATCCAAAGAAGAGAAAAAGGAGAAAGAACTAGTCTGCTATGAATGCAGAAAACCTGGACATCTAAGACCAAACTGTCTAAAACTCAAGAAGACTAGTCAACCCAAAAAATCCAAGAAGAAGCACAAGAATTCAAAAGAAAAGCCATGGCTGCTGCTTGGGACAATGAAGAAGCCACCACTTCAAGTTCATCTAGTTCAGAATTAGAGAAAGAGCAAGTAAATCTAGCCCTCATGGTAGGACTAGATGAGGTACATTCTGACTCATCTTTTGATTCATGCACTAATTCGGAGTCAGAGTTTGAAGACTTAGAAGAAGTCTTTAATGAACTTTATGAAAAATATAAAGGTGTCGTAAAAGAATTAAAGAATCTGAAAAATAATCTTACTTGCTTAGAAAACACTAACTCTGATCTTAAATCAAAAATGGAACAATTGGAAACACAATTAAAGGAAAGTAAAGATAATAATCATCTTTTGAATGAAAACTTCAAAAGCAAGAACAATGAAAAATTAGAGTTAGAAGAAAAATTAAAAATTCTAACTGAGGAAAATCTTTATTTAAAAGAATTAGTTAGGAAGTTAACTAAAGGGAAAACATCTCTAGCTCTATACTTAAAAGGATCAAAATCTAGAAATAATAAACAAGGGCTTGGATACGAACCTCTTGAAAAAGGAAAATAAGTCATAATTCTTGAAAAATATCCATTGTCAAAATTTGTAAAAGAAACCAAAATGTCTTAGAAAAAGGCCCTGAAATGAACAAGTTCTATCAAAATAACAAGGTTTCTAAAAATTGTGTTCTAAATAGACATCACAAAGACAATAAGATCTGTAAATCAAATTATATCATTGTTGTTCTCATTGTAATAAATTAGGACACACAGTATATACCTGCACAACCAGGCACCTAGTATGGATTCTGAAAGGATATTTTCATGCATCTAACCATCAAGGACCCAAAAGATTTGGGTACCTACTTTTGAATAAGTTGTTTGCAAGATAGCCTTGGAGCATCAGGAACAAAGGATGCTCAAGGTATTGGTAGCTGCCAGCTCTTCAACCAACTCACATCTGAAGAGGGAGTAGTCACATATTTATTTTTAAATTTATAATTACTACTAATAACTGTTTGCAAGTCTCATTCAGGTGGAGCCTCTCATTTAGGGGGAGCACATATTAAGGGGGAGCTACTCATTTATGTCAAAATTTGTTGAACCCCTCTCACACAACATATTGGTAAGAAGTATTCACAAAAAGGGGAGAGATTACAATGGTAAGATCCTTCCTTTTTGGTTAGTGACAAACAAGGGAAGAGTATGCATATCTATGAATTTTCTGTATTTTCTATGTTTTTAAGTATTTTTGTCAAAAAATTCTCATAAATTTTGTCATCACCAAAAGGGGGAGATAGTTGAACCACTCTTATTTTTTACCCTTATATTTTGGTGATAACAAAACTCATGATTAATTAAATATTATAAATATATTTAATATCATATTTTCCTAATAAATATAAATTTATGGCACTATCGCTTTGTGATCTGCACTGAAAAGGCAAATCGATGGTTGTTCAATACACATCGATTACTGACTAAGTGCCACAACGATTTCCATACAATATATCGATTATGGTTCATCTAATGTAAACATTGATTTTGTTCAACATCAACTTCACTTAACATCGACTCTGTTGAACACTGATTTCATTAGAACATCGATTTTGTTTAAACATCGATTTCGATCGATTATCGATTTCATTAAAACATCGACTCCATGTAAACATCGAGTCCATGTAAACATCAATTTCAATCAAACATCGAATTCAGTGAAACATCGATTCACTCTCAACATGGATTATGTTTACATTGACTCTCTGTGTACATCGATTATGTTAACATCAACTTCACTTAAACATCAACTTCGAAACATGGATTACATAGAAACAACAATTACAATGGAACATTGATTGTCTTTCACATCGACTCTATTTCACTTAAACATCGATTTCCTCTGTATTTCAAACATTTCAAATTGTCTTTGGCACCCAATGAAAACTCAGATACATTTCATATGTGTAACCTAATATCTCTCTGACAGAAAATATTTTTGCTTATCTCATAGGATCTCTTCCTACCTGTCAAACAAAAAGAGATTATCTACCACTTCTGGGTGTCAGCATAAAACACAGAGGTATGAGCCTTCTGACATAAACACTCTTTGATCTAAATATTTTCTTCTATTTTTTCAGACCTCGAAGACCACCAAGTGGTTGTCAGTCAGAAGAAGAAGAATAGAAAGATCAGCAATGACTAGAAGAGTTCCAACGAATCTCTTCAATAGATCTGTTCAAAGCTGCTCCATATAAAAAATGAAGCAAGGCTGAAGAACTAGCAAGAGCTTTCCTGAAGATCCTTTTATGAGTGTACATCCAGTGAGAAGCCTCAACGCCATATACACTCAAAGAAAGAGAGAAAGAGCTAGAGCCTTATTCAAGAGAAGCTTTCAGAGCAGAAGTCTTCATTGCTTTCAAGCCTTCCTCTCTTCACTCTCTCTGTGCTCATTGTATTTTTTTCTTCGGGAGAGTCTTTCGCTGAGAGTTTATGGGTTTGAAGCCATTCTTGTAAAACTCTCAGCCTGTTCTTTCCTTTCTAAGAAAGATCCATGTCCAGCTGTAGGACTGTATACAGTGAGTCTCTTCCTGCGTGAAGAGTTGGCCAGTAAGGTTGTTGGCAGTTTCTGTTCAGCTGAGGGACTGTACTCAGTGTAGAACTAGCTAGGGTTAAGTCTAGCAGAACCGCACTGGGGTTTGTTCCAGGAGGTTAGCTTCTTGACCTGTAATAGAAGTGAGTGTCCTTCCTACTCGGAAAGGAAGTAGACCAGTAGGGAGCTGGGTGTAACGTCGCGCATTTTCCGAATCCCCGTGGATCCAGGTTTAGTGGGTTTGCTGGCCAATGTGAGGCCCATTAGTGTTGTGTGTTTCTTGCTAGATCCTTACCGGGTTTGGTTTGGATCCGTGTTGGCGTCCATCGATGAGGACGTCGACTGTTGAACTTGGCGTCAAGCTTGTGGACGTCTAGTTGTGGCGGTCTGGTTAAACGGCCAAAGGGTTGACGTTAACCTGGCATGCCTGTGTTTTTATGGCAGACCCGAGCTCTGTTCTTTCTCCTCCTTCTCCTTTCCTCTTCCCCCACCTTCACCCTTGAGCTTCTTCGCGAGTTCTGACGGTCGGCGGGAGCTCATGGGAAGGCCGTGGTGCGCGTGGTAGCGGCAGATCGGGCGGGGAATGACGGATTGGAGCGCGGTGTTCGTGGGACGTTTCTCGGGTTTCGGCGTGATTCGAGGTTCTTCGGGAGTTAATTGCGTTTCTGAGGTAGGGGTCGAGCCCTATTAGCTTGTTAGAAACATTAAAACACGACTTAATCACTTGAACCAGCATTTTTATTGTATTTTCGGATTAAGTTGCACCATGTGGGGTTAATGGGTGGTTTGAGCAATTTAATGTATGAAGCATGCTGTGTTGGGTTGTTTTGTGTTGATGCATGTTTAAAGAATCGTTTCAGTACATTTTCTTGTAATTTTAATGGTTGGGAAACCTGTAGAGCCGGATTAGGGTTTCTGCAAGGTTTTAGGCCGGAGAATTTGGCGTCAAGATCTCTTGTCGCCAAGCTCACCCGCCGAGATATAAACGGCTAGATCGCTTGCCGTTTACTTCTTATAAGCGGCAGTCGATGTTGCCGCCAACCTGTGCATGTATCCATGCAGTGTTGTTTACGTAGCTTTCCTGGTTATGAATATTGTGTGATTGTGTGTGCATGGCAATGACCGGTGCGAGCCAGTGCACTTGTTATGCTCTTGGAGCATACTGCTCATGTATGGGCATGTTTTACATGAAATGATATGTGATGTACGTAATCGCTTTACGTGGTATGTGTGGTGCGTTGGCACCCGTGGCACTCTTGGAGTGCGTTGTCCATGTGTTGGACATGCGGTTTACGTGGAAGACGTATGGTATACCATCCAGGGTGTAATATACACGTATTGTCTACGTGGTTTGAGTGTGTGTTTACTACACACTTTGTTGTAATGTAACTCTTATGATTTATCGTAGTAACTGGGCAGTGAGGTTCCTGTGTGAGCCTAGCCATGACTTTGTGGTGTTTGGGCAGTGAAGGTCCATACTGACCTAGCCCTGGTCCGTTGTTGTCTTTCGAATAATATTATATGGATTTATGAAGTAAGTGGTGTGTGTTGCCTCGGTGGTCATGAGATGACCAATGATAGGCAAGTTTGTGGTTCAGTTATGTGTTGGTGTGGGATAGCTTTGGGGTCACACGGTGACCGATGTTAAGCTAATCCTAACACTTGTATATTGTGAATTATAAGTAAAGGTTATATGTGTAAGTATTGTGGTTTGTGCTAGCCGAGTGTGGTGGTCCGGCGCCTATTCCGGAATGCCTCTCTAGTCGAGTACCCCAGGTTCTTTGTGATCCAGGCACGTGTGTTTGTTGTGCTCGGGGTTTTGTCCCGGTACTTGTGTTGTACCGTTGAGGTCTGTGTCGTCTTCCTGGACACCCTCACTCCTGAGTTTGAGTTGTACGTTCGGCTGAGGGAAAGACGGCAGTGGGGCAGCGACTTCCCAGAGTTTGTTCTTTTGTCGCTTGTAGCGCGCTCGTAGTTGGGGGTACGGACACCAGTAGTCGACACTGGTCCCCAGCTAGTCCTGTTTTCCAGTGCCTCACTTTAGAGTGCTCCGGCCAGAGACTCTAGAGGTGCCAGGCATGGGCCTGCATGGGTGTTGGTTAGTCCCACAGTTGTTTGTCTTCTTCCTAGTGGAGCGGCAGTTGGACCTTTCGTCCGTGACTGCGAGGCTGAGAGGTAGTTCTTGTGTTGTGTTGTCCGGGTTGGATATTGGTCTGATCAGCCAGTAGTCCGTTCCCGTGTGGTGGCGCTGTTCTTTCTGACTCGTGCTTAGTAGCTCCAGTTGTAGTTGTGGTGACGTCGTTCCTTTCTGACTCGTGCTTTGCCAGTGACTGTGGTTTGTGAGTTTGTGACTCGTGGTCGAGGTTTGACTTGTTCGCGGTGTGCCCTGGTGTTGGCACAGCTGTGACTGAGTTGTGGTTTGTGTGACTCGTCGATTAAGGTTTCACCTGTAATATTGTGCCTAATTAAAGGTACAATATAATTATGGTTCAGTGTGGTGTTTATCACCTACTTGTACCCTTGTTCGGGTGTTTTGTTTGTGGTACCTCAGAGTAGCAGGTACTTGTTCCCTTCGTGGGTTACTTTGTGGTTTTGTGGTGGTACATTGTGTACTAACCTTTCCGGGTACTTGTGCGTTAAGGAGGTCTTGTGGTTTGACCTGCCACTTGTTGTATCCTAACTGTTTTAGGTAGATCTTTGTTTATAATTTATTGTGCATTAGTTCGTGATTATTAATTACGTTACCTTTGTGGGTAATAGGCCGATGAGGCTTGTGGCCTAGGCATATTATGGTTTAGTAGAGCTATGCTCTGTGGAGGCCGTGTAAGACCTTCCACTTGTTAAGTTTTACTCTTCTTGGATATGATTCCAATTATAGTTTTTAGTGTGTTATGGATGGCTTCGTGTTAGCCAGTTCCATTACCTTTGAATAGTTCTGTTGTAAAGTGGTTTGGAGTATAAAGGACCAGCTCTTTGTTAGCGGTCCTGTTACTCAAGTGTTTGAGGTTCGCTGTGAAGCTTGTAGCCTGGGCATTGACTTGCCTGTGTGGCTTATAGTTTAGGCAACCCGTTGTTGTAGCAGTGTGCCAGTGAGACTGTGGTTTAGGCACTTTGGTTGTTGGGCTGACTAATGATATTATGTTAGTCCTATAGTCCTACTTTTCTTCTGAGGACTTTATGTTTATTATCATGAGCATGTTGAATTGTTATTTATTGTAATGATGTGAGCATGAAATGGTTTGGCTATTGTTGTTGCCAGTGAGACCCATTGGGTCGAGGTGTCTGTGGTTACAGTGTTGTTTTGGGTAGCCCCTACTGAGCCAGTGACTTGTTGAGGCTCACTCCCTACAGTTCTTTTCAGGGCTTGCCGTGTGTTTGGCTTGCAGTGGCGTTGCGTCAGACTTGTACCACCAGCAGTAGTGTAGTAGTTAGTGTTCTGTGAGCTTGTGCTCCCTCGGGGTATGCCCAGGTAGTTGTACTCTTTAATTGGACATGTATTAATGTAATGGGACAGTTGTACAAATAGTGTGAACAGATATGAGCACATGTACTTTCTTGTGACTTATATTCTTGTGGTTTGTCTTTTTATACTCTTACTGGACTCGTGTGTGAGATATCCCTTGCGAGACTTCGGTCCGTTCGCGGGAGGCGGATCTGGATATGGAGCCTTAATGGGCATAAATACCCGGTCCGTTACACTGGGGTTTGTATATCCTTGGGGGATTGTACCCCGGTTAGTGAAATCTCAAGATTTTCTTGGGGACTGGACGTAGGTCTTCCTTCAGTGAAGTACTGAACCAGGATAAAATTCTTTGTGTTCTTTGTGTGATTGTTTATTTGCTTCCGCACTGCTACTCTCTATCACACTCAACTACATTAACTAACCAATCTTTTAAGTGGAATTTTCTGTGTTTAAGTTTCTATTTTTACAACCAATCTATTCACCGCCCCCCTCTAGATAGCGTGCTGCCAACCCTACTAGTGGGCCAATAGTTTCACCTTCCGTGACTGGGTATATGGCATGAATGATCAGGGTAGGATTAATTGGGATGATGTCAAAGTAGCCATTGCTAAATCCAGATTGAAGAGAAGGGACATGGGTATAGTTCAGAACCCCCTCCCCAACCACCAAAACAACAACCCATCCACTACTATGTCCCAGGAGAAGGTCAACATTGGGGGGTGGAAGGCTTTGAGGAGTGGTACCCATGTCCCTCGGTAGAGTCCCAAGAACCCTCCACCACTGTTGATGTCATCCTGGATGAGCGGCCCCTAGTGCTCATTAGACCTGCTCGCCAGGATACTCAGTATGTTCCCAGTCCCTCTACCTATGAGTCACCCATCTATGGCTCCCAACCCCTCTAACTCATTCTCCCTAAGCCTCAGGAGAACATCAATGTCACCCTCCGAAACCGCATTGTTCCTCCATTCCCACGGCCATCACAAGATGAGGAAGATAGTGGACCTCCGCCACCCGCCAGCACCGAATATGATATTCTTCAGCACTTGGACAAGACTCCCGCAAGGGTTTCCATCTTAGAATTGATTCAGAAGTCACCATCTCATCAGCTCACTCTCCTCCAATTCCTCCAAAAGATCATGATCAATGACGATCTTCCTGCAAGTGGGGTGACCAATGCTATTCTTTCCCTCACCCAAGGACCTTCCATTTCTTTCTCGGGCAAAGACCTTGCAGCCCCTGAGTGTCGCTCACTTCCTCTCTGTCTAACTGTCACCCTCAACGGGGTTTCGGTGGACTCCACTCTCATCGACACAGGGGCATCCATCAATGTTTGTCCGATGAAGACTCTCAAACAGTTGGGTTTAGGGGAAGATAATCTGAAGAAGATCTGCTCCACCATTGCCGCCTATGATAACTCCAAGAGGGTCCCCAAGGGAAAGATTGCTCTTCAGCTAGAAATAGGACCCGTTAACAAGTGTTCCGAGTTCTTAGTCTTGGATGTCGATCTGGCCTATAAGGCCATTCTTGGCCATCCTTGCCTAGAGCAAACTCTAGGGGTCCCTTCCACCGCCCATCAATGCTTCAAGTTTTCATTCAATGGGTGGGTCATCAAAATCAAGAGTATCCCCACCATAGAAACCCTCAATTCCATCACATCGGAGCAGATGCCACACCTCTTCATTCTATACAAGGGGAAGAAACCTATCATGTCAATCATTGACCTTCCATCTCCCCTTGATTTGAACCAGCCTTCCTTCATTGACGAAGAGTTTGAGACAGCCACATGTCCTCAAGGGAAGGGTTGGGAGGTGATGGCAAAGATCGGCTATATCCATGTACGAGGCCTAGGTAGAGATAGGCAAGGTCCTGTCAGTAGTGTTCAGGTAAGGAGGCTGTTAGCTAGGGCTGGTTTGGGATTTCATTCTGACCCTGTGCATACGGATCCTTTTGTACCTTATACACCTCTTACCTGGACCCTAAAGCAACATTTTGTTCAGGGACCCATCCAACTGGGAACAAGGGAGCCTGTCGTAGAAGAACTGTCTGAGTCAGAGAGTGAGGAAGAAGAAGCTGCTGAAATTGAGGAGGTCTGTGAGGACTTTGGCCTTCTTTCACTCTTTGGTTCCGACTCCGATCCCCCATCTTTTTCATCTTCTCCCTCAACTGGAGTCTGCCCGGCACACGAATGTCCTGCTCTAGCCACTTCCCTCCCTCTTCTATTCCAATCCATCCTTCCTCCATTACTCACCTGGCTAGTCGGGGCAACCTCGAGCCAACAGCTCATGGTTCTAAGCCTTGACTCCCAAAAAAAATGCCAATTCTCAAAGGTGGGAATGTGAGATCTCCATTGAGCGCCCTTCCTCTGTGGAGTCTCCTACGATCGGCCAGGGGCCGACTCTCTCCAGCTTGAACACCCATACTCGCCCATCTAAGGGCACCTCTCCTGTACATAGTCCTGTACATAGCAGTTTAGATTTAGGTTTAGGATTAAGTCTTGGGTCAGGGGTAGGTTTAGAAGAGTCTGATCCCTCTCAGTTATGCATTCACAAGGAGAAGGGTGGGAAAGCCTCTGCCCGATATGTTTTGTCTTTGGTTGAGAAATGTGCTAAGTTAAGTCGAGTGCCAGAGTTTCTTGAGGAACCTGCTCTTGTAGAAACAGATTTTGTAGAAGCTGATTCGGTAGATGATGGTTTAGGAGTATATCTACTAGATTCGATGGAAAAGATGAGACAGGAGATCTTGAGTTGGAAGAAGAGGACCCAGTGAGCTCTTATGTGGATGGCACTAAGAGGTTCGATGACCCAACCATGGATGTGGATGAACCAACCAAAGAGATCAACCTTGGCACCGAAGAATCCCTAAAGGTAGTTTTGATTAGTGCCAACTTGAGCGTAGAAGAAGAAGAAGCCATTGTAGCCATCCTTAAAGAATTTTCTGATGGTTTTGCCTGGTCATATGAAGATATGTCGGAGCTTGACACCTCTTTGGTCGAGCACTGTTTAGTCTTAAAAGACGATACAAAGGCCGTCAAACAAAAGCTAAGGAGGCTACACCCCAAGCTTGCGCTCAAGATCAAAGAAAAGGTTGACAAGTTGCACAAAGCCAAATTCATTATGGTTGTGCTTTATCCGCAGTGGGTAGATAACATCGTCCCTGTAATGAAGAAGGACGGTAAGGTTAGGATCTGCATAGATTTCCGTGACCTTAATCGTGCTTACCCTAAGGACGATTTTTCTCTCCCCCACATAGATGTCCTAGTGGACAATACTGCCAGTTTTGAGATGTTGTCATTCATGGATGGTTTCTCTGGGTATGACCAGATCTGTTTGATGGAGGAAGACCAGGAGAAAACTTCTTTCACTACGCCATGGGGGACCTATTATTATGTCGTGATGCCCTCTGGACTGAAGAATGTAGGAGCAACATATCAAAGGGCAATGATGGATATCTTTCACAACATGATGCATGTGCATATGGAGGTCTACGTTGATGATGTCTTGGTTAAATCTAGAACTCGACATGGCCATGCTGAAATCCTCCGGGCAATTCTCCAACGGTCTAGAGAACACAAACTTAAGATGAACCCCAAGAAGTGTGTTTTTGAAGTATCCTTAGGGAAGTTGCTTGGGTTCATTGTTAGCAAGAGCGGAACTGAGATTGATCCCAACAAGGCCAAAGCATAATCGACATGCCTCCTCTTAGGAATGTCAAGGAAGTTAGAGGGCTAATCGATAGACTTCAGTTCATTAGGAAATTCATTTCTCACATTCAATCCGCTATAAGCCCTTCTATGAGATGCTTAGAGGAGAGGCTAAATTTGATTGGAACGATAAGTGTCAAAAGGCCTTTGAAGAACTGAAGAGTTATCTTTTCAACCTTCCTGTTCTCACTCCTCCGGTCTCGGGTCGGCCTTTATTACTCTACGTGTCAACCACTGAAGATTCCACGGGAGCATTCTTGGCCCAATATGACGACAAGAAGAAGGAGAGAGTGGTGTATTACCTATCCAAGTTGTTCAATGAAGCTGAGAAGAGGTACATCGTTATAGAAAGAATATGTGCGGCCGTCATCTGGGTCACCCAGAAATTGAAGCACTATTTCCTAGCTCATGAGTGAAGCTTCTGTGCGAATGGACCCAATTTGGTACTTGTTGGAGAAGCCTGTTCTAACTAAATGTTTGTGAGGTGGCAAAGTTTTCTTAATCAGTTTGACATCACCTACGTGAACCAAAAGTCAATCAGGGGGCATGCCATTGCCGAGCATTTGGCCCACCATCCCTTACCTTCATGCTCTCCTGTTGATGAAAGTTTTCTAGACGAAGAGTTAGGAGCCATTGTCGATGGTGAACCTTCATGGATACTTTACTTCGACGGAGCTCTCAATTCTAAAGGGAGCGGAATAGGGGCATTCCTCCTCTCACGGGAAGGGGTAGTGATTCCGCACACCTACCAATTAACCTTCTCTGCCACGAACAATGTGGTCGAATATGAGGAACTCCTAGTTGGGGAGAAAATGGAATTGTTGCTCAGAGTTAAGGATAATTGGAGATTCACAATTGATACTCTGGCAGTCCTTTAGCAAGTACCAAACTCGAGATCCCAAGTTGAAACCATACCAAGATTTGGTAAGGAGAGTCATCCAGTAGTTTAGAAAGCTCACTCTAGTTCACACTCCTAGGTCTTAGAATATTCTGGCAGATTCACTTGCTTCCCTAGCTTCTTCTCTCCCTATCTCGCAAGGAAAATCTTCTAAAACCATCTCTATCCAAAGATTCAAAATCCCTTCTCATGCTGATCCATGGTTCTCTCAACTTCAGTCTTCCTCTCTTGAGTCCATGCGCTTTCAAAAGAGCTAGAAATCGATCTCGATGATGGCCATCCCTAGTACTTTGACATTGAAAATTATCTTAAAGATGGATCCTTCCCTGATTATGCCACCTCTTCTGTCTCTGCACGTTACAAGATCATAGGTGGCTTACTCCACAAGAAATCCCTCAGTGGGGTCTATCTCTGTTGCCTTGATGAGATCGAATCTCAAAATGTTGTTGAAGCCGCTCACTCTAGTGAATGTGGTGGCCATGTCAATGGTAGAGCAATTGCTCAAAAGTTGCTAGACACTATTATTAGCCTACCATTGAAGAAGATTGCACTCATTTTGTTCGTCACTGTGCTAAATGCCAACTCCATGGTGACAAGATCCATGCTCCTTCCTCCTCTCTTCACCCTCTCATTACTCCATGGCCTTTCTCCATGTGGGCATTCGATGTGGTCGGTCCACTCGAGGATAGAACTTGAGAAATCTATAAGAAGTCCTTCATTCTAACCACTACTAAGTACTTCACGAAGTGGGCTGAAGCAGAAGCATTCATAGAGGTCAAAGCTTCAACAGTGGTTAAGTTCATCAAGTACAACATTCTTGCAAGATTTGGCGTGCCTCTAGACATCGTCACCGACAATGGACCACAATTCACTTCACAGGAGCTTTGCGACATGTGTGGTAAATATGGTATAAACTTGCATCATTCATCTCCATATTATCCACAAGGTAATGGACAAGCAAAAGCTACCAACAAAACTCTCATCAAAATCATAAAGAAAACTTGCAGATCTCACAACAATGCTGATTGGCCAGACCGCTTGATTAAAGCTCTATAGGCTTACCGCACCTCTATCTGAACTCCTACGGGGCAAGCCCACTATGCTTTGACATACGGATCAGATGTGGTACTCCCATATGAGATCTTCATCCCATCACTAAGAGTTCAATTGGATTCCAAACTTGACCCCGGTCAACGTCAGGAGGCCTTGTCAGCACAACTTGAACTCTTAAATAAAAGGCAAATGATAGCGGCTGACCATGCACAAGTTTACCGTCAAAGAATTGCACATTTTTACGTCAAAAAGGTCCTTGAGAGAAAATTTGAAGTGGGTGAAGTGGTCCTAAAATGCAAAGTCATTAAGGCACTGGGTCCCAGAAGTAAATTGCAAGAGAATTGGGAAGGTCCGTTCATTGTCAAGGAAGTATACTCGGGGAACGCTTATAGGTTAGTGGATGCCGAGGGATTTGAGTTGTCACATCCATGGAACACAGTTTACCTCAAGAAGTTCTACCCTTAGAAAGTCAGTCAATCGAGTTTGTTCATCATCACTTGTCAATGTCATGGGTTTGAGACTCTATTTTTCACTTGGCCACTAGCAAGATAGGTCTCTTCACACACCACACGATGTTGGAGTATTGTTCATTAGCCGGGAGATCATAAATACACTTGGATGTGTCTCAAGTCAATATAACCTCTTTTCTCTTCTCACTCAATCAAGTTTGGAGAAGGGGCAGACTACAAGTAGGGGACCACCCACTCTCACCTAAAAGACAAAGTCACAACAAACAGGGGCAATAAAAGAATGCAAAGGCCAATGCCAAGCCAAATCTAAATGGTAAAGAAAAGTCAAAAGATCAAAAAAAGGGTAGCAAAAAGTACGTACCCAAAAAAAGGCTGACCAATCAAGGAGGTAGCAAATAGTACATGCCTCCACCAAGGAATCAGATGAAAGTACCCCTAAAAACAATTGAAAACTAAGTCTTTCAGGCGAGATTTGGTTTGGGAAACAAAGTGGTTTGAACCGAATCCTTACTGACTTCCTATTTACTTCTTCCAATTTCTCCCTCTAGGGGAAATTTGACCTTGTAAGACCTTCCACAGTGAAAATTATCAAGAAGGCTATGGGCAGTCTCCAATGTCAACGGTTATCGTGCACGATTCCCCTGCTTATGGCCTCTGTGACTAGGTGAATTATGAAGACCCTATACTTTGACTTGTGATGAATCTGTGTCTTAGAGTCAAATGATGAAAAATCCAAAAAAAAGAAGAAAAAGAAAAAGAAAAAGAGAGTATATTGATGTGTACGTATTTCTGTTGATAGTTCCCTATGTACATATTTCCCCTCTTATTTAAAAACAAATCAAAAAAATAAAAAAAAAATCCAAATCCAAAAAAATAGTTGTATCATGTACATATATTAACATTTTTTTTCTTTTTCTTATCAAAAAAAAAATGCATGTACATATTTCCCTTTAGTATTTTATTTTCTTCTTATCTTTGATTAGATTTAGCCCTTTGACCAGATCTCAAGAAAGGTATATCTCTTAGGCAAGGGGCTAAAGACAGATCTACAGTAACTTTTTTCCTTTAAGTGTTGTGGATGCATAAACAAATTTGGCAAACCATTCAAACACACACATTGGATGGGCAAAAGCACAAAAGTCCACTATGAAGGATCAAGTTCTGTACATATCATGACAGGGGCATACCCCTGGTGGTACATCTGGAGCCTCGCTCCTCTCTCCTCTCTCTCTCTCGGTAGGCCTCTGCCTACGTGAGCTACTCACCTCCTCCTCCTCCCTCTCGCGACGCCGGTCTGGGAGAGATGGTCT
Organism: Colocasia esculenta; assembly: GCA_014218235.1. Taxonomy (NCBI): domain Eukaryota; kingdom Viridiplantae; phylum Streptophyta; class Magnoliopsida; order Alismatales; family Araceae; genus Colocasia; species Colocasia esculenta. Next base: position 23,681,215 of record CM024758.1, read on the forward strand.
CGTCACCGTTGACGCCTCTGGCCGTGGTCCTCCTCGTCCCACTAACAGGTCTCCCAGGGACAGGAGGTCGTCTAATGATGCATAGATCGACCCGGTCCTCGCTGGCATATCTGGCTGGGCCTGTCGCTGCTGCTCTCGGCGCTTCTTCAGCACCTGATTCTTCAAGAACTCCAAATTCGCGACAGCCTAGGCTCAGGCCCTCTCCACCTGGCTCTCTCTCTCCCTCACCTCGAGTAGGTGACCCTCCATCCTCATCAAGTCCAGTCTCAGGCTCTCCATCTGCGCCTGGAAGGTCGCCCCAACTCCCTGTCGCTGCATATAATTGAGAAAATATGTCAGTCTAAATCAACACATGTGCAGAAAAGGCAGTGTTCGGTGTCTTACCTCCTCCTCCAGCTCCTAGATCCTCGCCTCCGCCCGGTCCAGGGCCTCCCACAGCTTGACCGCCAGGTCCCCACTGGGAGGCTGTGCGGACGAGCTCGCTCCCGTGTCTCGGCTCGTCCTCACCCTTGCTAGCTCCTCTCTCTGCAATCACATAGATTGGTCAGTCTACAAATCATAATCATTGTCATTCACAAGGGTGAGTTGAAACTTACTAGGGATTGTGTCTCAACACGGAGCGTCTCCATCGCCTGCTCTGCCAGCCGCCCCTCCAACAGCCTCACCGCCTCAGACTCGGGCATCTGTCATCCACACTTACACGTCAGAATCAAATGATCAGGTATATAAGAGTCAATGGTAGGGAGATCACTCACAACGCGTCGGTCCAACCGGAGTCGCCCAGCATAGCGTACCCAGTAGTTTGCCAGGTACGTCGTGTTGTCCTGGAGGTCAGTACGCTGCAAGACATGCTCCCCTCTGCCCCTTCAATAGGCGATGGTGCAGCCATGCTCCTCGCCCCAGTCTCTGTCCTCGGCGAAGAAGCGTCGGCGGGAGTGTCCCTCTCTCCCTAGAGAGGGTACCTCTAAGACCAGCTGGTGCCAACCTAGAGTGCGTACCACTAGCTCCAGGAAGAGGGGCTCGCAGGTCCCCAGGCACAGCAGTAGCACGTGGCAGTCGAAAAGTGGACGACCTGCCGCCACGGCTGGGTGAGAAGCATCTGCCTCCCCTGTGTAAGGGGTCCACACCACCTGCAAGAAAGGAAGAACAATGGTCAGTCAAGTCAAATCAAATAGAAAATGAAAGCAAAAGGGTGTAAGTTAAGGATTATACTTGATCGTGGGGGATGAGGTCAAGTCGCACCCGCACATCTTCCACGCGCCGATCCGCCACCCTCAAATCCGGCGTCACCTCCCACCGAGCCATGAGGGGTACCATGGCCTGACTCTCCTCTGTCTGTACCCCGTGTCCCATGGGGAGGCAGGTGTAGCCCCAAACATACAAGACACAAACGAAGCAAGTCAGTCAGGCACAATTTAAATCAATGATGAGCATTAAGGAAAGTTGCATACCTGAAGAAAGGGGGTGAAGCCCTCGGTGCTCTGAGACTGCCGTGAGTTGCTTAGAAGGAGAGAGAGGAGGTGTCCTAGCACCGCGGCACCCTAAGCATACCGACCTGCCTGCTCCAGGTGTCTCAACAGTAGTAGGAACTTTCAGTTCATCTGAGATGACTGCGTCAGGAAGAGGAGTTGTCCGAAGAGGTACATCACAAAAATCCATACCAACACCTCCTCGCTCCGTCCCTCCAAGTGTATCAACGCCCGCACTCCAGTGCCGAACTCTTCCAGTGTCTCCAAAGCTCCCCTCCTCCCCCCTCTCAACCCTACTGAGTCCGACAGAGCTCCTAATAGGATGCTTTGGATCGGCCTCCTCCGCACGGCCACAAACTCCAATCCTAGCAACTCTACCACCTCATCGTGGTAGTCCCTCCTCTCTTGCCCTACTACCGGCTCTCCCTGAATCGATAGTCCTCTCAGATACACCACATCCTCCAATGTGGGTATCATGTGTCCCCAAGGCATGATGAATGCCTCGCAATCCTCGTCCCACCTCTCCCTCAGTGCCTATAGGTAAGGGATGTCTACGTGAAAGGGGCGCACTGCCAGGAGGTGCCCGAGCCCCATCTATGCAACTCGAGTCTGTTGGGCCTCCGGCAGTGCCCTATACCACTCCCAACACAGGTCCCATGTCATCCAACTCCTCATTCTTCCCTTTCCCTACACAAAACATAGAAACATTGATGTCAAGATCAATTGACATTTATAATGGGTTGACGGCAAGGTTTCTGTTGTTTACAAACAGTAGACGTCAATAAGTTGGCCGTTTATTTTGGGTTGACGACAAGGTTGTGGCCGTCAAGTTCGTCAGTAGACGTCCACATCCTTGCCATTAAGTTCACCTTAACAGCAATGATTTGGACATTTACAGGAACTCGACGTCAAAATCGTTGACCTCAAGTTCCTAACGAACCCGACGGCATCTCCCTTGTTTCTCCCACTTTTCCACTTTTACAATCACACACAAAGGGAAGGGTTGTGGTCTGTTTACATACCTTTGGACAGCGTGGGGCCCTCCGGGGTGCTTCTGCTTCCGTCTCTTCTTCCCCTCTCCATCATCACCCGCCGATTCCTCCCCTTCCGGCGCACTACCGCCGGCCGCTGGGTCGGCTTCCTCCTCATCCAGGTTCTCCTCCCCCGTTGAGCCCCCCATCATCACCTCGTTCTCTTCCTCCATCCGGTGAGGGCGGTCTCGGAGGGCTTGTCTTTTCCCTCTCGTCATCCTCAGTTCAAGAAGCACAGTCCAATTGTGAGTGAAAGAGAAGAAGATTTGAAAGCAAGGTGAAGATTGAGAAGAGTGAGAGCAAGATAAATGGTGGAGGAAGATGGAAGGGTGCTCTGGCATGTGGAAATGAGGTGAAGAGATGCCGGAGAAGGCCTCGGGCAGGAAAAGCTGTGTTTTGAAGTTGACATCAAAGACATGGTCGTTGAGTTTGGGTTGACGTCAAGGGTATGGCCGTTTAGTTCTTGCCTTGAGGCACCTTGTCAGACCACTGTACCACGGTTAACGGCCTTATTGTGGAAGTCTACCTATAGGTTAACGTCCATCGATCTCGACGTCTACCTTCTCTCTGATTGTTAATGGCAGCATGGTTGATGTTTACCTATTCTTAACGTCCATCGATGTGGACGTCAATCCTTCGCTCACAGAAACCCTCACAGAACATAGAAAGAACACAATTTAGGGCATACAACACATGGGAATTGAGTATAATCATTGTTTATTCATTAAAGCTTGTGTGTTACACTTATTGAAATGAGAAGAGTACATCATTTCGCTCTACGAGCCATAAAGAAATCACATGAGATGGGGCGAATGGTGTTAACGTACTCCTCATAGGCCAGAACATCCTTCCAATTCTCCTGCACTGCTTATCCCACCTTCTGGCTAATGGTGTACTTCTCCCATGTCTTCTTGGCCTTCTTCATCAGCTTCTCATTCTTGCCTCGGATGATCATGGTAGCAGAGTGAGATGAAGTTGGGATTCCCCGTGGTACTCCTAGCTGATATTGGCACCGGTGTGGCTGGTACACCACCATCTGATCAGAACCAGTCAACCACAAATCTCTGTCCTCTCTAGTGCGAACTCTGTACTCAATGGTCCTCATAAACAGTGGTCTCACTGTAAAGTCCTCCACTGGAAAGTAGCCTAGGTAGTCACGCCAGGCATCTTTGCTCTTCAGGTGTGTTGTCACACACTTAATCTCATCTTCTGGCTCATACCATGCCATGCTGCAATACACTGAACTCCGAAGGAAGATTCTGAAAGGGGTAGGTTATTTCTCAACATAATCAAACTTTAGATGAGCATCCATCCATACCTGAAGCAAAAACAAGCTCTCACATGTGCGTCCACCTAGGCTCATTGTAGTGATGGAGCTGTAAAGGTGCGCCAGCACTGTAGGGGCAAGTGACTGCCCATGACACAGCAGAGATAAGATTCCCATGTGTTCATAAAGAAGGAAATCGTCACTGGTAAGGAACAAGAACACACCAGTAAGGCAGAGTGTTAATCCACGAGTCACTCTCTCACCGCCTATCTCTTTCACATGTTGGATCAACCACCAGGCCAGTCGGTCCAGGAAGATCCCATTCTTGTTCGTCATTCTCAGCACCTCCTTCTTGTCCTGCACAATGTCTTCCAAAATCTCTTCCCACAGGAGAAGAGGGGTCATAGCGTCATACTCCAGGCAGGGTTTCCAACCCAGGAACAGTTCCACCTCCTCCAGCAGCACAGTTGCCTCGAATCCCTAGAACACGAACGTGTGCGTGTGCGGATGCCATCACTCCACGAGTGCTTCCAGAGCATCGAATCCCCACATGTCCTTCATGTTCTTGGCCAGAACAACCATGAAGCTCAGGTTCCACGCCCTGATGTAGCTTCTCATGTCAATTGTTAATGCATTTACGAGGTTGATTAGCTAGGAGAAGGCTCGTACCTGGCCCTAACTGAGAAAGGCGGGCACATCTTGCACATCCAGGAAGCACCATGAACATGAGGTTTGCGGCGTTTTCAGCAAGAAAAGAAGCAAGAACTAACGTTACATACCTCTCCATTGGCCAACCGGGTGCTCAGATGCCCTGGAACCACGCTCAAAACACCTTGGTTCATACTTGTGGATGTTCCAGTCGAGGAGGAGGCCATGGCAGCTGCTGCAGGTCATCCAAAATGTTCTCTGGTTCGGAGATGAGGAAGGGAGGACAGAGGCTGAAGAAGGGAGAGTCCTGATGGCCTTCCAATTGCTATTTTCTCAGTTTTATCCACTGGCTGGTTAACGTCAACATAGTTTGACGTCAGTGCACTCTTGACGGCAACGTATAAGGACGTTTACTTTTGTAGATGGCGCACTGTGTTGACGTAAACTGTGTGTTGGCAGCAATCGACCTTGACGTCAACCCTGGCGAATTTTCCAAGCTTTCTCATTTACATGGCCATTATTTCTCATCTTGTGTTTCGAGTAGTTTTGCAGGATATTTAAGCATAGGTGATGCTTCGAATCCGGGAACACTCATGTGACCTTGAGTGTTGTACAGGTATGTCTAACATAGGTTTAGTCACCAGAGGCAAATAACTGGGCGACCGTGAACCCAGAGTTCCCCTTTACCGAAAACCATGTGGTTTGCGATCTCTCAATTATTTGTTTGGCCTTAGAAATTTCCTCTGGTTCTAACTTACATTTTAGATAGGAACCCCACACCAACATGCATTTAGGATTTCACTGCTAACATTCTCTTACTAACTCAAAAAACAAAAAAGGAGATTTTCCTCAATCATTGTGGCACCCAGCTCAACTGGACAACCAAATCGACACCTTGCCTTCATGTCTGTCACGCCAATGTTGAACTTTTGTTACCCAAACAGTCCCACTGAGCACATCACTGAGTTATCACTTCAGTCAACCAGTCTTATTGAGATCACATGAACCTTTCGCCAGTCATGAGCTTAAATCTGAATTTCCAACCTTTCAAATAATGATTCTAGTTAGAATCTTTGATGATCCCTTGAGAGTACAATCAATCAATCCATTTTATCTTCACAACCCCCTGATTGGACAAACGTCCTAATTATGTTAGTGGGTCCCGACGGACTTTGGTTGTGAGTTTTCCCTGATTCAACCGTCATGTTATGACTCCTTTGACTCGGACAACACCAGAAACCAGTCAAAGTCCTACTTGGCAATGCCGGGAACCCTACCATTGGGTTGTAGTTGTAATTACACAGGTAGATCAACCCCCCCCCCCCTTTCACACACTTGTCTCTCAGTCAATTCATTACTTGCTTCTAGCCTAACTCATTCATGTGGCTTGCTAGAATTCCTATCCTCGGGGATGTCCCCTTTATCAAATCTCTGCGTCATTTATTTACCAAGACACCAACCTTTCAGTCCGCTCTGCTCCCTTGCAAGATCGGATGTCTCGGAGCGGCATTTGTAGATGCGCGATTTGGCCCATCCCCGTGAGGTCCATGGCCTATTAAGACTTGTTTGATTGCTTGTTGACTCACCTCGGATCCCATATTAACGTCAACATCGATTGTCATTTACCCCAGGTTGACGGCACCATCCCTTGAAGTTTACTCAGGTTGACGTCCACAAAGGTTGACGTTTGTATAAGGTAGGCGGCAGCATCGGTTGACGTCTGAAAGGTGTGCAGAATTACCTAAAGCAATAATCTAGAAGGGGGGTTGAATAGATTGCTACCAAATAAAACAAATTAACCTTCTTTTACGATTAAGACTGACTTAACGAAGACTTAAACTAATATGGATCAAATTTAAACTTCGATGTGTGTGTAGGGTGTGCTTAGAAAATTAGCAGTATGACAAGGTGTGAACAAGTGATTGTGCCTAGCATACATCTAATGTAAGATCATGCAAACCACAGGACACGAGGATTTAAGGTGGTTCGGACTACAAACTCATGTATCCTACGTCCACCATCCACACACACACACGGAAAAATGCTTATCAGCAAGTTCAACCCAGAAACACAACACACACAGTGTCTGGGACAAACACACTCTTAGATCCACCACACACACGTGGGTTGAGCACAAGGAACGCTCAAACCAACAACACACACACAAGTGATTGAAATTAGAATGAAAGAAGAGTTCAGAGTTGAAGAACAAATCCAAAGAACTCCAAACTCCACGTCAATGAAGATCAGATGATGGCGAAGCTTGAGGTTTGAGGACGAATCAGCTTCAACTCCTCGTATGAGATGGATCTCTCTTGAACAGACTGGAGACTTGAAGCAGAGGAGCAGAAAACCTTCTTGATCTTGTTCTTTGCTTAGGGTTTTTGTGTGGAGGCTTCTTGCCACGAAAATATGTCCATATGATCTATATATAGTAGTGTTCAAGTCTTGAGAATCGTGAGAGAAGAGAACACCCTAACATAGATCGCATGCCTGTCACATGTTGTGACTTAACCTGTGATTGTCGACAGATGCCTTGTGTCTGTCGATAGGTACTGCTGCAAACCTGGGTTCCAAAACCATGTTTCTGGCAGGAAGGTTGGGCTGTTGACAGGTGGCCTCTTACTGTCGACAGGCTGACCTGGTCTGTTGACAGATGAACTTTGTCTGTCGACAGGTACTGAATTTTCTTGTCTTCCAGAAGCTTGTTTGCTCACTGTCTTCACTGGCTTTCACTGGCTGTCAACAAATGGCTTCATGCCTGTCAACAACTAAGTACTTCTTGTGTTTTTCAGTTCTTTTTGCACTTGAGTTTTGTTAATTATCTTGTGCTTTCATTCTCACCTACGTAAAAGACATTCCAAGTAAGATATCATGAAAGCATATATAGCCATAGAATCATATCATTTGATTATGTCTTCTCATGTCTTCTTAACATCAATTCTGTCATTATCAAAAACATTTAGGCATTTAACCATCAAGCCAATCATCATACAAAGCATAACCCAACAACGTCAACCTAGGTTTACCTGGTCTGTGGAACTGCCCAAGAATCTCACCCACTTGCACCCCTACCTCGGCTATGCAACACATGGGACCGTTCCCAACGGGTAAATGGGCCACCTTGGCACCCTCTTGACCTAGTAAAGTCCTATGTGGCCCCTCCTCATTGGCCAAGCCTTTCTTCTTAGATTGCCACTTATACAAGTGTGTTTTCTCACACTTGAGCATCCTATGCTCCCGAGCTCTGCCCCCACTGCCTATATATGAAGCTCCATGGCCTTCTTAGGAAGGGGGGGGGGGGAGATGTTGGACGAACCTATGCTTTAGTGCCTAGAGAGAAGAGAGAGAAAGAGCCACTTTGAGCCTTGAGAGCTTCCACCCTTCCTTCCTCTCTGCCTCTCATCACTTGGAACGTCCAGGAGGCTTCATCACAAGCTGGAGGAGTCCACCAAGCAGCCTCAAGAGGCTACAAACGAGGATCATCTCCCTCTTTCCTTCTCTTTTCCTTCTTCTTTCTTTAGTCTTACATGCTAGTCACTCCTTACACCCACACATCAAGCATGTAGTTCACACTCCCACACACCTAAAAGGGGTTTTCCAAACCAAAAATAGAGGGAAGAAGGGTGGTCATAGCACTTGGCCACCCCTCTTCTCAAGCCCGCAACCAGTATGGGGCTCGCCTTTTGGATCATTCTCCTTTACTTATGAACACTTCCTTGGGCACAGGTAAGGCCTTGGCGATCACATCCCGTTCACTTGCTTTCTAGTTTCCTTGTTTTCTTCCCTTTTCCTTCGGTCAACTCGATCAAACGAGGGTCAACACAAAAAGAGGACGAAGACAGGATCAACCAGCCAGCGCACACATCACCTTTGAGAGAGCAACGTTTGGGGGGATCTGTAGATGGAAAACCAAAACGTCCACAACCACAACACAAGTCGATGCCCCAACATAGTCATCTTTCCCTCAGCCAGATGGGCTACTCGACAAACGAGTGATCGTGTCCAAGAAGATGATACAGACCTTTACGGTACACATAGTATCATGACAAACCTTGAGTACAACGTGCCTAGCTAACAAAGAACCTGGGGTACCCGATTGGAGAGGTCTTCCGAGGTAAGCACCGGACAACCAAACTTGGCAAACCACGCGTCACAATTTATGATTACCAGTTGCTGAACCACATCTTTAAATCCTTCGTTCATAAACTATTACAGTCAACACTAGTCATCATCGGTTGATAATCAACTCATTAAAACATATGCTTACGGTCTTTAGACCAAATAATCATCACCATAATCCTCTTACTTAAATAACATAATCAACATGGTAAAACATTAACCACTACTAACAATAAACTAATCCAATAACATTAACTCATGCTTTACTAACATTAACATCGCTTAAATATCTTAAACTAACATAAAATAATCAAAACCAAGCCCACACAGGACTCACATTGCCAAGCACCAAGCAAAACCTTTCAGGAAGTAGAACGCGATGGCCCGATAAGTCGCGTTTACACTAAGAACGCATCAGCCCAATAGGCCATGTTAAGAACGCTACAGCCCGATTCGTTGTGTTCACACTAAGAACGTGTTAGGGTCAAATTAAGGCTACGACCTGAACGTGACTTCCCGACCTATCGCATTCTCAAATAGAATGCCAAAACCCTCGTTCTCAAGTAGAAACCACAATAAAACCTCATTTCCAATCATTCCAAACTCATACAAATCGATTAACTCATTTAGAAGTCACAAGCACACAATAACTCATGTTTCCATGCTTTAAACCAATCAAGCCACGTAAATAAGTGAGAAAGCTTCCCTACCAACGTAAAGAACGTAAAGAACGATGCACTGGTGGCGTTTTCATGCTTGGACGTCCTCCTCGGGTGTAAACCTTGCCAAAACCAAAGCTCCCAAGCCAGAATCACCCAAGCCACCTCCAGCAAAGCTTCCCCCCGCTGAACAGAGATCCCTACTCTATTTGGCCATCAAATGGAACTTAAACATCACAAAAACCAGAACGTGTCCGCCTGTCGTGTTCAGATCGCGACGTACCTGGAGGCTACGTTCACATAGAAAGTGTCACGAAGCGTCCCCACGCGCGCCACGTGTCGTACAAGTGGACAGAGCCCTAGGAAAGGTGGCAATGAGATTGCAACGTAGGGGATGGTCGCGTTAAGAATGAGTCGCTCACCCCCATCACGTTCTCAAACAGAGAACCAGTTGGATGTTTGGGCACAAACCTCCAGCCCACAACACCCAGACAACACACCAAAACCTCAACCAAGGTCCAATGGCCACACATTGACCCAAACACCGCACCAAAACCATTAAACTCGGATCTGGATGATCACAACATTACATTAATAGTCCCAAAACATGCTTACTATAATCCTAATTCTAGTATAAAACTTACTAATCATACCACATGATATAACTATTTTACAAAAAATTTAATTTAACCCAACATGCATAATTCTCATGTGAACAGTAAATACGGAAATTACCATATGTTCCCCAGAAAATACCAGGGCTCCATGATCCCATCACAGTGCTCAAAACACCATGACAGAACCGTTAGAACCCAAACCATGTGTAAACTTCACAGATTTTCCACACACATAATAAACTACATTTCTAGAAAAATAGATAACTTAATGGCAGCATGACTAACATTAAGGAAGGTTAGCTGTAGCATCGACTACTGTCAACAGATGAACTCAACGACACAGAATCTCACCGTTAAGTCCCTATTTGCAAAATATGCAGACCCAAAACTAAAAAAAAAAAAGGGGAAAACATGGTCCAATGCACGATGTAAAAATATGAAAAAAAACAAATAAGAAAACCGTAGATGATAGGCACACAAATAAGACCCCTAAGTTACTTGCCTCGATTAAACCTCATATAGAATAAATTTGGTCGATGAAGCCCTCCTCAGCCTAGCCCAAGAGGTTGGTCTTCTCTATCCAATCTGCTCAATTCACCCTTCCTAGATTTCATGAAGCCAAGCCTTCCTCACATCTAGGAGCACCTTCTTCTTACAATAGATCATCTAAGAAGTCTCCCAATAGCCAAATTAAGCATGGGGTTTCCTATCTCTCTCTCTTCCAACAAGACACTCTTAAAAAACTAGCCAACCAAAGGTTCCTCCCTTCACGATCCACCCCATATTTATAGGGGTCTGGGTTGTGTCTAAGGTAGGAAACGAACCCCTAAAGGACCAGACTTTCCTAACATATCACCATGAAGAAATCAGGCTCGAAAACAACTAGGAAATTGAACCACGGAAAACTTGATGACAACAAGGACCACTATTGAAAGTCGAGTAATGGAAATTGATCATACCGTTAACTTAATTGATCTTGAAATCATGTAAAAATCATTAAGTAAATGTCAAAATTAAAAGAGTATCACTGACCTGGTGTTAACAACATGTTATGTTGTCATTAACTAAACTTACTGGCAATATATGTTGTCGTTAAGTGGTCCGGGCTAGAACAGTCCAACAACATAGTAAGCATGAACAACGAGCATAACCTGGAAACCTAGGGCCTTCTAGATATATTCTTGAGCTTCATATTTGACTTGTCATTACTTCTTACCTTGGATGATAAATGCACTTTAGATCTTCTATTGTGAGCTTATAAATACTTTCCATACTTGTATGTCATCCTTGTAACATTCTACAAGTTGTCCATACATTAACTATCTTTCTGTCAGTAGTAGGTATCTACAAAAGTTACCTTTCTGCCTAGCCTTTTGACCAAAGTCAACGTCGTTTAAGAAAAATATAGCAAGAGACATATGAACAATATCGCTATTTTAGAATATTTGTGTTAGAGTTTCAAGATATATACTAAATACAAATTTGAATGTTAGAACTAATTTACATTTTCTCTTGGGTACTCAAAATACTTTGGCAGCGTTTAATTTCTTAGGAAAATATACTTCGAGATCAATAGGAATATAACAAATGTTTCTGAATTAAATAAGTTTTTTGGTAAGTTCAAAAATATTTAACTTGATAAACAATCTTTAAGAGCAAGGCAAGATTTATAGAGATTTGTTTTTATCACATATATACAATAAGATGATATCTTAAATGACATTCTGTGAGGCTTTAAGTGAGAATCATTTTTCAAATTCATGAGTTTAAGAGTTGATTTCAGTGTCATAAAAAGAGACTTGATTTCATTACTGAGTAAGAGTCATTTTCCTTTTGAGTGTATGACTCGTTTGATCTTTGTAAGACTTGTTCGATATATTTGTCATGTTCTTGGGAGTCTAAGACTTGTTTTGTATCTATTAGTGAGACTTGTTTTTTCCCTGTGAGTAGAACTCATTTTTCTCTCTTATGTAGGACTCATTTTCATTCCAAGTAAGACTTGATTTTGAGTCTTAAAGACACTTGATAAGTTTTGTCATTTTCTAAAGAGTCATTTGAAGTCTTAGATATATGGTAAACCAGAGGGGGTGTGAATTGTGTTTGCCCTAAAAAATCACACTCAAAAAATTAAGAAAAGGCACAGTCAAGTAATCTCAGTAATAGTGCGAGTTTCTTCACAGGAAAAAATTAATCACACCAATAGCAAGAACACTGAATGCATGAAACTAATATGTTCACAATATCAAAATAGATTACTAAATGAGTGTGTGAGAATATGTAACGTCGTGACCATTCGGATCGCGGTTTGATTGATTTGTGGGCCAATGTGTGGCCAATAGGTGGTGTTTGGTGTTTTGGCAGGTTGTGTGGGTGTTGTGGGCCAAAAATCTTGGCCCAACACACCCCATGGTTCTCTGTCTGAGAAGGTGATAGGGTTATGCATCGCGTTATGAATGTGACAGACTCCTGCATCGTGTTCTCATCGCTGCTATTTCGGGGTGTTCGGCTGCATGCGAGACGCGTAGCTCATGTAGGGTTGCTGCTGTGGACGTTCTGTTTGCTCCAAAACTCTGGAATCCCCCGAACATTGGGCTTCCTCGTGGTGTTGGCGTATGTGACGCTGGTTGACCCTCGTCCTCCTTCCTCGTTGACTCCTATTTGACCAAGTTGACTAAAGGAGAAAGAGAGGAAAAGCAAATAAACCAGCAAGGAAATGAACGGGATGTGATCGCCAGGGCCTTACCTGTACCCAAGGAGGTGTGCAGATCGCGTCGGTGACGTAGCCTCGCGAGCGGATGATGGTGGGACGCCGACTTTCTCCCCTTCGGTCGGCTAAAAGAAAGAAGCTCCGCAATATCATTGGAGGTGTTCCTGCGACAAAGAAGACTCCATAAGACTCTAAAGAAGTTAAGTAAATGTTCTAAAATGAAGAGAAGTGACCCAAAAGGTGAGCCCCATACTGGTTGCGGGCTTGAAAAGAGGGGTGGCCAAGTGTTATGACCACCCTTCTTCCCTCCGTTTTTGGTTTGGAAAACCCCTTTTAGGTGTGTGGGAATGTGCACTACGTGCTTGGTGTGTGTGTGTAAAGAGTGAATAGCATGCAAAGCTAAGAAGAAAGAAAGGAAAGAGAAGGAGAAGAGGGAGATGATCCTCATTTGCAGGCATTGGTGGCTGCTTTGTGGGCTCCTAAAGCTTGTGGTGAAGCCTCCTGGAGGATGAGAGGCAGAGAGGAAGCAAAGGTGGAGGCTCTCAAGGCTCAAGATGACTTTTTCTCTCTCTTATCTCAAGGCATGAAGGCTCTAGCTCGTCCAGCATCTCCCCCCTTTTCTTAGAAGGCTGAGGACATTCATATGTAGGCAGTGGGGGCGGAGCTAGGGAGCATAGGATGCTCAAGTGTGAGAAAACACATGTGGCAATCCAAGTAGAAAGGCTAAGCCAGTGGGAGGGGGCCACATAGGACTTTTACTAGGTCAAGGGGGTGCCACGGTGGCCCATTTTCCGGTTGGGAATGGCCCCATGTGTTGCATGGCCGAGGCAGGGGCGTAAGTGGGCGAGAATCTCAGGTAGTTCCGTAGAATAGATAAACCCAGGTTGACGTCAATCGATGTTGCCGCCAACCCCATGCAGACGTCAACCTATGTGGACGTCAACCTGAGTCAACATCAAGGGTGTGTGTCGTCAACCTGGAGTAAACGGCAATCGATGTTGACGTTAACATGGAATCCGAGGCGAGTCAAGAAGCAGTCAAACAAGTCTTATTGGGCCATAGACCACGCAGGGATGGGCCAAATCTCGCATCTACAAATCCCCCTCTGAGACATCTGATCTTGCAAGGGAGTGAAGCGGACTGAAAGGTTGGTGTCTCGGTAACAAAGGATGCGGAGATTTGATAAAAGGGCCCATCTCCGAGGATAGGAATTCTAGCAAGCCACACGAATGAGTTAGGCTAGAAGCAAGTAATGAATCATCTGAGAGACAAGTGTGTGGAAAAGGGAGGATGATCTACCCGTGTAATTACAACTGCAACCCAATGGTAGGGTTCTCGGCATTGACAAGTAGGACTTTGACTAGTTTCTGGTGTTGTCTGAGTCAAAGGAGTCGTAATATGACGGTTGAATCAGGAAAATCTCACAATCGAAGTCTGTCAGGACCCGCTGACATAATCAGGATGTTTGTCTAATCAGAGGGTGGTGAAGATAAAAGGGATTGATTGTGCTCTCAAAGGATCATCAAAGATTCTAACTGGAATCATTGTTTGGAAGGCTGGAAGTCCAGAATTAAGCTCATGACTGGCGAAAGGTTCACATGAATTCAATAAGACTGGTTGACTGAAATGATAGCTCAATGATATACTCGGTGGGACTGTTTGGGATTACTTGGGGAATGGGCAACAAAGGCCCAACATTAGCTTTGATATTCAAGAAGGTGGTGCTGATTTGGTTAGCCACTTGAGCTGAGTGTCACGTAGTAATTGAGGAAAATCTCCATTTCTTTTTTGAGTTAGTAAGAGAATGTTAGCTGTGAAATCCTAAATGCATGTTGGTGTGGGTTTCCTATCTAAAATGCAAGTTAGGACTAGAGAAATTTTAAGGCCAAACAAATAATTGAGAGATCGCAAACCTGTCATGGTTTTTGGTAAAGGGAACTCTAGGTTCACGGTCGCCAAGTTATTTGCCTCTGATGACTAAACCTATGTTAGACATACCTGTATAACACTCAAGATCGCATGAGTGTTCCCGTATTTGAAGCATCACCTATGTTTATCCTGCAAAATAACTCAAAACACAAGATGAGAAATAATGGCCATATGAATGAGAAAGCTTGGAAATTTCTTCAAGGTTGACGTCCAGATCGATTGCCGTCAACTTACAATTGACGTCAACATAGGGTGTCGTCTACCACAGTAGACGGCCACATATGTTGTCATCAATAGTTCACTGACGTTAACCTGCCGTTTGGATGACCTACAGCAGCTGCCATGGCCTCTACATCGGCTAGAACATCCACAAGCATGAACCCAGGTGTTTTGAGCGAGGTTCCGGGGCATCTGAGCATTCGACTGGCCAATGGGGAGGTACGTATCGTCTATTCTTGCTCCCTTTCATGCTCAAAATGCCCCAAACCCCCCTCATGGTGCTTCCTGGATGTGCAGGATATGCCCGCCTTCCCAAGCCAAGGCCAGGTACGGGCCTTCTCTTGGCTAATCAACCTGGTGAACGCATTAACGATCGATATGAGGATCTACATAGGAGCATGGAACTTGAGCTTCATGGTCATCCTGGCCAAGAACATGAAGGACATGTGGTGGAGATTTGATGCCTTGGGAGCACTCGTGGAGCGCTAGCACCCACACACACACACACATTTGTGTTCCAGGGATTCGAAGCAACTATGCTTCTGAAGGAGGTGGAGTTGTTTCTGGGCTGGAAACACTGCCTGGAGTATGACACTATGACACCTCTTCTCCCATGGGAAGAGATTCTGGCAGACATTGTGTAGGATAAGAAGGAAGTGCTGAGGATGACGAATAAGAATGGGATTTTCTTGGACCGACTAGCTTGGTGGTTGATCCAGCATGTGAAGGAGATAGGCGGTGAGAGGGCGACCCATGGGCTGACACTCTGCCTCGCCGATGTGTTTTTGTTCCCTACGAGTGGTGATTTCCTCCTATACGAGCATGTGGGGATCCTATCTCTACTGTGGCATGGGCAGTCACTTGCCCCTGTAATGCTGGCACACCTCTACAGCTCCCTCACTACGATGAGTCTAGGCGGACGCACATGCGGGAGCTTGTTCCTGCTTCAGGTATGGATGGAAGCTCATTTAAAGTTTGATTATGCTGAGAAACAACCTACCCCCTCTAGAATCTTCCTTCGGAGTTCAATGTACTGCAACAGAGTGTGGTATGAACCAAAAGATGAGATCAAGTGTGTGACAGAACACCTGAAGAGCAGAGATGCCTGGGATGACTACCTTGGCTACTTTACAGTGGAGGACTTCGTAGTGAGGCCACTATTCATGAGAACCATTGACTTCAGAGTTCACACCAGGGAGGACAGAGACTTGTGGCTGACTAGTCCTGATCAGATGGTGGTGTACCAGCCACACCGGTACCAGCATCAGCTTGGAAGACCACAGGGAATTCCATCTTCATCTCACTGTACCACCATGATCATCTTAGGAAGGAATGAGAAGCTGATGAAGAAAGCCAAGAAGACATGGGAGAAGTACACTATGAGCCAGAAGGTGGGACAGGCAGTGCAAGAGAACTAGAAGGACATCTTGACCTATGAAGAGTACATTGACACAA
The DNA here is from genome assembly GCA_014218235.1 of Colocasia esculenta. Classification (NCBI taxonomy): domain Eukaryota; kingdom Viridiplantae; phylum Streptophyta; class Magnoliopsida; order Alismatales; family Araceae; genus Colocasia; species Colocasia esculenta. The sequence continues at coordinate 23,697,338 of CM024758.1, forward strand.
TTCGTCCTATCTCATGTGATTTCTTTATGGCTCGTAGAGCAAAATGATGTACTCTTCTCAATTCAATAAGTGTAACACAAGCTTTGATGAATAAACAATGAATAGCATTGAGCACAAGTGTTATATGTGTTGAAAATGCCTTGAATTGTGTTGAATTGTGTTTTCTGTGAGCGACAGGTTGGCGTCCACATCAATGGACGTCAACAATAGGTAAATGTCCACCAAGTTGCCGTTAACAACCAGACAGAGGATAGACGTCCAGATCAGTGGACGTCAACCGCAAAGTAGACGTCCACAAGTAAGTCGTCAACCGTGGTATGGGGGTCTAACAGGGTACCTCGAGGCAAGATATAAACGGCCACAAGCTTGACATCAACTTGAAATCAGCGGCCACATGGTTGACATCAATTTCAAAACACAGCTTTTGCTACCCGAGGCCTCTCTCTAGCACCTGTTCACGCCATTCCCGAACTGCTGGAGCTTGTTCTTCCACCTTCTCACCTTCCTCACTCTCCTTCTTGCTCTCACACTCTTCAAACTTCCTAATCTCCTTCTCTTTATCTTACATTTACTTGGACTATGTGGGGTTGCCCGATGGCGAGGAAGAAGAAGCAGGACCTCTGGGACCACCCCCACCGGATGGAGGAAGAGGAGGAGGCGACTACGGGGGGCTCGTCGGAGGAAGAACACCTCGAGGAGGAGGCCGACCCAGCCACGGAGGCCGGCGACAGTGCGCCGGAGGGGGAGGAAACATCGGGTGATGATGGAGAGGAAGAAAAGACGAAGGCGGAGGCACCCTGGAGGGCCCCAACCTGGCCTAAGGTAGGCCCACGAACCCTAAACCCTCTTGTGTATGTGATTGTGGATGAATGTACAAAGTGGGAAAGAAGGGGGAAACAGGGGAGGTGCCACCGGGCTCATCAGAAACTCGACGTCAACATCTGTTGACGTCGAGTTTCTGTAAACGTCCAGCTCTTTGCCGTCAAGGTGAACTTAACGGCAAGGTGTTGGATGTCTACTGATGAACTTGATGGCAACAAACCTGCAGTCAACTCACAGTAAACGGTGGACCCCTGGACGTCTACCTTTTGTCAACGGCCACATTGTTGCCGTCAACCTTTTTCTTAACCGCAATCGATCTTGACGTTTATTTTTCTATGTTTTGTGCAAGGAAAGGGCCGGATGAGGAGCAGAGTGATGTGGGACCTGTACTGGGCATAGTACAGGGAACTACCAGAGGCCCAATAGACACTGGTTGCACAGATGAGGTTCGGACACCTCCTGGCAGTGTGCCCCTTCCACGTGGACGTCCCCTACCTCGAGGCATTGAGGGAGAGGTGGGAAGAGGACTGCAAGGCATTCATTATGCCTTGGGGGCACATGATACCCACATTGGAGGATGTGGCGTATCTGATGGGACTACCAGTTCAGGGAGAGCCGGTAGTCGAGCAGGAGAGGAAGGACAACCACGACAAGGTAGCAGCTACTGAGGGCAGAGTTTGTGGCCGGACGGAGGAGGCCGATCTGGAGCATTTTGGTTGGAGCCCTCTCAGACATAGTGGGTCTGAGAGGAGGGAGGAGGGGGGCACTAGAGACCCTAGACGAGTTCAGTGCCGGAGTGCGGACATCGATCCAGCTCGGAGGGAGAAGAGAGGAGCAGTCCGTCCGGATTTTCGTGACGTACTTGTTTGGACGGCTCTTATTTGCGACGCAGTCATCACAGATGAACTGCAAGTTCCTGCTGTTGCTGAGGGACCTGGAGCAGGCAGGTCGCTATGCTTGGGGCACCGCGATGCTGGGACACCTCTTCTCTCTCCTCCCCAGCAGTTCACGGGGCTCTCAGAGCACTGAGGGCTTCACCCCTTCCTTCAGGTATGCAACTCTCTTTAATGCTCATCATTGATTAAATCATGCCTGATTAACGTGCTCTTTTGTGTTGCAGATCTGGGGTTACACCCACTTCCCCTTGGGGCATGGTGTGCAGGCAGAGGGGAGCCAGGCCATGGTACCCCCTCATGGCCCGGTGGGAGGTGACGCCCGATCCGAAGGTGACGGATCGGCACGTCGAGGACGTGCGAGTGCGGCTGGACCTCTTCCCCCAAGACCAGGTATAATCCTCAACTAACACTCTTCTGCTTTCATTACTATTTGATTTGACTGACTGACCAGTCTTCTTCCTTCTTGCAGGTGGTGTGTGGACTCCCTATAGGGGAGAGGCAGATGCATCTCACCCAACCGTGGTGGCAGGTCATCCACTTTTCGACCGCCACGTGCTGCTGCTCTGCCTGGGGACCTGCGAGCCCCTCTTCCTGGAGCTCGTGGTACAGATTCTAGGTTGGCACCAGCCGGCCCTAGAGGTACCCTCTCTAAGGAAAGAGGGACACTCCCGCCGACACTTATTCTCCGAGGACCGAGACTAGGGCGAGGAGCACGGCAGCACCGTTGCCTACTGAAGGGGTGGAGGGGAGCAGGTCCTGCAGCGCACTGATAATTGTATAATTGTTATAAGTAATTGTATAATTTTATTGAAAAATGATTGATAATTTCATAAGATTCTATTATTATTTGATTACAAGTGCGATAATTGATTAAATCTTTTTTGTGTTGTGTTTGCAGGATTAATGGGCCAAGAAATGAAGTTTTAAATAGGCCAATAGATTTAATTGGATCAGGAGAGAATAATGAGAGATTCTAATTTTTAAAATATTCCCTCTCTCTCTTTCTTTTCAATTTTAAAACTCCCTCTCATTTTTAAAATCCCCTCTCCTATTTTCCAAAAATCCCTCTCCTTTAAACTCTCATCTTTCCTCTATTCTATCTATTTATTTTACAATATTTTCTTCCTCTCTCTCATATCTCTTACATCTTCTCTCCCATTCCCTTCCCCCGCAGCTCTCTCTCCCTCTCCAGCGATCTCTCTCCTCCCCTCCGATCCCTTCCTGCTTTTCTCCTTCCTCTCTTCTTCCTCTCTTCTGCTTTTCTTCTTTCTCCCTGTCTCCTGTCCGCAGAAAGGCAGTAGCACCTCCGCCACACCAGCAGCCCGCCAGGAGCCTGCCTACGCCCGCTCGCTCCAGGCCGCCCGCGCACGTCCACACCCGTCACCCGCCAGCCGTGCACCTGCCACGCGCCCGCGCCCGAGCCCACCCCCGCGTGCGTGAGCCCGCGCCTGCCAGCGCCCCGCCTGCCCATGCGCAACCTGCCATGTGCCCCGCCCGTGAGCCCGCCTACCAGGCCGCCTGCCGCGCTGCCAGCGCCCCGCCTGTCGCAGCCTCCTCCATGTCGCCCCCCTCTCTCCTCTTTACGTGCATGCATGCACGTAGAGAGCCACACGCACGCCCCCTCTCTCTCTTCATCTCTCTCTCTCTCTCTCTCTCTCTCTCTCTCTCTCTCTCTCCTTTTTCTCTCTATTCCCATATTTTCTTGGTATAGTTGTTGATGTCTTTTGTTTAGTATAAACATTTCTTTGATTAATATTTTTGTTATTTAGTATATTGTAATTTTAAATATCATCTTGTGTTCTCTAATTCACTCTTTATCTCTCTCTCTCTCTTTATTTATTTAACTTAGTTTAAATTTATTTAGTGCAACTTAGTTTTAATATCACCACATTATTTTCCTAAACAAAACCCAAAGTTTTCAACTCTAAAATCTATTTCTCCGTGGATTCGACTTGGCTCTCACCACTTAACTATTGTCAAAAGATTTAGTGTAGGCCGATAATTTTAAGATTGTTAGTCACACGTTTAACGATGCATTCGTGGGCTATCAATTTTTGACGTCGTTGCCAGGGACTTAGATTTCTAGTTTTGATAATCTTGGTGTCTTTTGTATATATTCATGCTAATATTTTCTTTCTTTTGTAGGTGTCAAATAATCTTGGTGTCTTGAAAAAAAAAATCCGAAAATTGCAGAACAAAAATCAGAAAAAAGGTAAGTTGAGGTGAGTTTCCTCCTCTCTCTCACTCTTTCTATTTTTTAATTTCCAAAAGAACGAGGGATTGCGTTGGAGGTAAGTACCCTTAAAACCCTCTTGATTGAGTTTCCTTTTCTTAGTTGCCATGTTTAGATAATTAAAAAAAAAATCAATCACTTGAGTCCAATAAAAAGATGTCATATCAAGATTAGAAACTTTCTATCTTTAGGACATGCATCATTTAGACTTTCATCTTTAGGTATTTTTCTTTTTGAAAAGTTTCCTTTCTTGTCGATCATTGCGGGAGGCAAGGTGATAATTTTGCAACCTTCTTGTAGAAGCATGATCATGCATTGCCATGTTTGCATAGAACCCCTTGCTTGATTTTGTGGTGTGCACATCATTTCTAAAATATTTTAAGGGTAATTTCCTTAACAAAATAAGGTGGGGATTTGATCACCCTTCCTTAGCCCACAAACCACAATTTTCCTGCATCTTTTGCATTCCCAAGCCTTAATAAAAATCAGTAAACATTGGCCTTAGGGCTCACACTGAGGTTTAGGTCCACTTGGGCCTACTACTTGGTTTTGGAAACTGGTGTCTAAGGCTAGAGGTTAAAAGGCAAACACCTAAGCGGGAAAGTGGTTCTCTAATTAGGTCCCTACGAAAGTAGGGGGAGCCTCCCACTACCCCACCACTTACCTGGCCAGTGGATATATCTAATAGTGGACTTAAGTTGGTCTAGGCCACTTTGTGAGAAATCTCACTTTCAAGTCTAAGATCTCTAGGTCAAATAGGGTAATTGTTTGAAACTTGTTTGTCTTTGTTAAAATAATAAAAAAACCTTAAAATTTTAAAAAAAATAATTCTCTCTCTTCTCTCATTTGGTCCTAGTGCATGCATGGTAGGAGATCACAAAGCCCTAATTTGCTAGGACCAATCCCAGAAATTGAGAGAATTCTCCATCCAAGGGAAAATCTTCTGAAAAATCAAATGGCTGAAAATCAAGATAATCAAGAAATCCCCAAACAGATGAAGGATTATCTCATTCCCAATCAATATCAACCTTCATCTTGTATTAACCTTCCACAAAATTAAGCTCTCCAATATGAAATCAAATCCAGCACTATTCAAATGCTTCCATCGTTTTATGGAAATACCAATGAAGACCCCTATAAGCATATTGATGAATTCTTGGAAATATGCTCAATTGTTAAAATTCAAAATTTTTCTGATGATGCCCTCAGATTGACCATCTTCCCATTTTCTCTAAAGGATAAGGCAAAATATTGGTTGGGCACTGTGGGAAAAACCATTAGAACTTGGGAAGAAATGCAACAAGAATTCTTAAAGAAGTTCTACCCTATAGGCCGAACCAATACCATGCGGAGGGCTATTACTGGATTTTCACAATTACCAGAGGAAATGATTCATGAATCATGGGAAAGATTGAAAGAGTTGTTAAGGAAATGTCCCCATCATGGTCTTTCAAAATGGCAAATAGTGCCAGCATTTTATAAAGGATTAACTGAACAATATAGGCAGATGGTGGATGCATCATGTGGGGGGACATTTATGAGCAAGAGTGAAGATGAAGCTTATGATCTCTTTGAAATGCTAAGTGAAAATTCAATTAATCATGCCTCACTTTCATCTTATGAGAGATCTGTTGGGGCATCCAAGCGGGCTGGGTTGTATGAAGTGAGAAATCGGGCTGAATTGGAACCCAAATTTGAGAATAATCTCATGGCCCAAAAGTGGGAGAAAGTGGATATTATGGCCCAAACTGTTGCCTCTCTGGATCAAAAGATGGACCAAATCTTGTCTAGGACCCATCAGGATCCCTTTGGCCCATCCCCCTCGGGCCCATATGTTGGCCCAGACTCCTATCATCAGGAAGTCTGTAGTTTGTGTGCTAGCCCGGCCCACCACATGAATGAATGTCCAACTGCAGCTCAACTCCCTCCTTTCATTCAAGAACAAGTCCAAGCAGCCCAAGGATTCTCCAAGCCCAATTTAGACCCATTTTCCAATTCTTACAATTCGGGCTGGAGAAATCACCCTAATTTCTCTTGGAAAAATCAACAAGCTCCACATCAAAGACCTAACCCCTCCATGCCTCAAGCCCCAAAACAACCATTACAGAACCAATTCCAGGCCCAGCCGAATCCTTACAGTGGCACTTATGCTAGAGGGCCTCAGGCCCAATTCTCTCAGGCAGCCCAATTTCCTCCTCCTCAACCCAAGCAAGTTCAGCCCACCTTTCAACAACTCCCTCAACAGAATTTTGAAGAACAATTTAATCAACTCCAACAAATCATCTTGGCCCAACAACAACAATTGCACCAACAACAACAACTCTTGGCAACAAACCAACAAACCATGGCTAGGTTAGAAGCCCAAGTGGGCCATATGGCTGAGACCACCATGAGAAGGGAACTGGGCCAATTGCCTAGCCAACCTGTGGCCAACCCAAGGAACCAACCACCAGGCTTTGCTTCACAATCAGGCCTCCTACCTCAACCTGCCCAACAAGCCTAACCAAGAGGCCCACAATTGGAGAATATAAAAGCCATTTCAAGCCTGAGAAGTGGTAAGGTGCTAAGTGACCCACACAAAGGAAAAGAAGTTGTGAATAATCCTACACAAGAAATCCAAGATGATACTAGTGATAGTGAAGAGGAGCCCATTCAAATTAAGTTGGGGGGAGAGAACAAAGGGAAAGAGAAGGTTCATGAAGATCCAAATTCTTACCAACCAAAAGTGTCATTTCCAAGTGCTCTAGAATCCAAGCCCATTAAGAAGAAGAAGAAGTCGGTCCAAGATGAGGAGTTGTTGGAATTGTTCAAACAAGTCCAAATCAATATTCCACTCCTCGATGCCATCAAGCATGTCCCGACTTATGCTAAATTTCTTAAAGATCTTTGCACTCCACGAAGGGAATCCAAGACTGCAATTCAGAAAATCTGGCTCTCTAAAGATGTTAGTGCAGTCTTGACAAACCACCTCCCTAAGAAGCTGAAGGACCCTGGTGCTCCCCTCATTTCATATGATATAGGTGGTATAACCTTCGATCGTGCCCTTCTTGATTTAGGGGCGAGTGTTAATCTTCTCCCCACCTTCATTTATGAACAATTCAACATAGGGGAATTCAAGCCCACTTCCATCATTCTGCAGCTAGCCGATCGTTCGGTCAAGACTCCACGGGGATTGATAGAGGATGTAATTGTCAAAGTCAATGAATGTTATTTCCCCATGGACTTTCTCATCCTTGATATGTCCACCAACCAGGAGTTGAGACACACTCCTATCATTCTTGGTCGTCCCTTCCTCGCCATTGCCAAAGCCAACATCAACTGTGCTACGGGGGTGATGGACATTTCATTTGGGGGGCAAACGGTCTCTCTTAATGTGTTTAAAGCCTCTAAATATCCAGATCAAGAAGAAAGATGTCATTCTATTGCCATTTTGACTGAGTCTATTGATAATGACCTAGATGTTGACCAACTTGAGGAGACCAATGCTTTATATGATTCACCACTCCACTCTACTCTTTGGCCCAAAGTTGAACCTTTGTCGAGCTTGCAATCTGAACCTGCTCTTCCATCACTTCAAAGCCCTCCAGATTTTGAGCTTAAACCTCTTCCAGACTCCCTCAAGTATGTATTCCTAGGCCCAAACCAAACTTTGCTTGTTATCATTGCCTCCAACCTAAGCCCTACCCAAGAAGCCCAATTGATAGAAGTCTTAGGGGAACATAGGGGTGCCATAGGTTGGACAGTGGCCGACCTTAAAGGGATCAGTCCATTTGTATGCACCACATCTACTTGGAGGACAATTCTAAACCAAGCCAGGAGACACAAAGGGGTTAAATCCCAACATGAAGGAAGTGGTGAAGAAGGAAGTAGTGAAGTGGCTAGATGCTGGAATTGCTTATCCAATATCAGATAGCCAGTGGGTCAACCCAACCCAAGTGGTTCCCAAGAAGTCTGGGCTGACAGTTGTGAAAAATGAACAAGGGGAGGAAATACCCACTAGATTGACCACGGGATGGAGAGTGTGCATAGACTATAGAAAGCTCAATGCCATGACCAAGAAAGATCACTTTCCACTCCCATTCATGGATCAAATTCTTGAGAAACTAGCGGGCCAGCAATTCTTCTACTTCTTGGATGGTTATTCTGGGTACAATCAAGTGGCAATTTACCCAGAAGATCAAGAAAAGACTACTTTCACTTGTCCTTATGGCACATTTGTTTTTAGGAGAATGTCATTCGGACTTTACAATGCACCAGCCACTTTTCAAAGGTGCATGATGGCAATCTTCTTTGATATGGTGGGAGAATTCCTTGAGGTATTTATGGATGATTTTTCTATATATGGGGATTCATTTGAAAAATGTCTGAAAAATCTGGAGAAAATATTGGCTAGATGTGTGGAAACAAACTTAGTGCTCAGTTGGGAGAAGAGCCACTTTATGGTTCGAGAGGGCATAGTCTTGGGCCACATTGTGTCTGAGCGGGGTATAGAGGTTGATAGGGCTAAAGTTGGCCTCATTGTTGATATTCCTCCTCCAACCTCTGTGAGACAAATTCGTTCATTTCTTGGCCATGCCGGTTTCTATCGCCGGTTCATTCAAAACTTTTCCAAAATTGCTCGCCCCTTAACTCTTCTCCTAGCAAAGGATGTCCCATTTCACTTTGATGATGCTTGTTTAGAGGCCTTCACTACTTTGAAAGGGGTTTTGACCAAAGCTCCCATTCTTCAAACTCCTGATTGGTCATTGCCCTTTGAGATCATGTGTGATGCCTCTGACTATGTCGTAGGTGTTGTTTTGGGACAAAGAATTGATAAACATCCCATGGTGATCTATTATGCGAGTCGCACCCGCGCTGATGCTCAATTGCATTACACCACCACAGAAAAAGAACTTCTTGCTGTAATCTTTGCCCTTGAAAAATTTTGATCTTATCTTTTAGGGGCAAAGGTCATCATCTACTCAGATCACTCTGCTTTGAAATATCTTTTAGCTAAAAGGACTCCAAACCAAGACTCATCAGATGGATCATTCTTCATCAAGAATTTGATTTGGAGATCTGTGATAAGAAAGATACTGAAAATGTTGTTGCTGATCATCTGTCCCAGATTTTCATCCCAGAAAGTGCTCCCATGCATGATGCCTTTCCCGATGAACACCTCCTTGCAATTTCTCATAGGTCAGCCCCTTGGTATGCTCACATTGTCAACTATCTTGCTGTAGGTCAAATTCCTGAAGGATGGTCAAAAAATGAAAGGGACCATTTTTTCTCTAATGTCAAACACTATTTCTGGGATGACCCTGAATTATTTTTCATGGGTCCTGATCAAGTCATTAGGAGGTGTGTCCCCGAGGAAGAGCAACAAAGCATCTTAAATTTCTGTCACACTCTAGCTTGTGGGGGACACTTTTTGGGGAAGAAAACTGCTGCTAAAGTCTTGCAAAGTGGGTTTTATTGGCCTGCATTGTTCAAAGATGCTTATGAATTCAGCAAGACATGTCTTATATGCCAAGCTATGGGCAACAATTCTAGGAGAGACATGATGCCACTCAACCCCATTTTGGTGGTGGAAATTTTTTATGTCTGGGGAATAGATTTCATGGGCTCATTCCCTTCATCCTTTGGCAATGAGTATATCCTTGTGGCTGTTGATTATGTGTCTAAATGGATTGAGGCCATTACCACCCACACCAATGATCATAAGGTTGTCATGAAATTTGTGCGTAGGAATATCTTCTCCAGGTTTGGGTGTCCTCGGGCTATTATAAGTGATGGGGGATCTCACTTTACTCATTCCCAATTTTGAGCTTTGCTTAAAAGATATGGGATAACTCACAAGATTGCTACCCCCTACCATCCCCAGACTAGTGGCCAAGTGGAAGTGTCTAATAGAGAGATCAAGAATATTCTCCAAAAGACCGTTAGACCCAATAGGAAAGATTGGTCAGAAAGACTGGATGATGCTTTGTGGACCTATCGGACTGCTTTTAAGACTCTCATTGGCATGTCTCCCTATAGGTTGATTTTTGGTAAAGCCTGTCACCTCCCTGTTGAGTTAGAGCATAGGGCTTATTGAGCCATTAAACAATTCACTCTTGACTTAGCCCAAGCTGGATCACATAGAGCCCTCCAACTGCATGAGCTGGAGGAATTGCACAATGAAGCCTATGAGAATTCTAAGATATATAAAGCCAAGACCAAAATCTTTCATGACAAACACATTTTGAGGAAATCCTTCCATCCTGACCAAAAGGTCTGGCTCTTTAGCTCTAGGCTGCGCTTATTTCCAGGTAAATTGAAATCTCGATGGGACGGACCATTCATTGTTGTCAAAGCTTTTGACCATGGTGTTGTTAAAATTATTGATCCTAAAAATGGTCAAACTTCCACTGTTAATGGTCAACGTCTCAAACCTTACTTGGAAAACATGCATCTCTCACCTAAAGAATCCATTCCTTTAAATGACCCTGAGTAGATGCATAGGGACTTTATTGTGTCTGGCTGAAGACATTAAACTTAGCGCTTGTTGGGAGGCGACCCAATATTTTTAGGAGATTTAACTTATTTATTTTCTCTTTTCTATTGTGTTCTAGGTGTTTGAAGTCCCATTATCCTTGGATGAAGCTACTGCGCATTGTATCTCTCCTTTCTTAACTTGTGTTGGCTATATTCTATTATGTCATTGAGGACAATGTCATTCAAGTTGGGGGGAGAGTCATATTGAAAATAAATTTCAAATTTTGCCCCTAACATTGTGGTTCATGCTTCATATTTCATGAAAAAAAAAATTCCTAACTTGACTCATAATGTGTGCTTGTGAAAGTGGTAAGTTGAAGGGGTGAGTTAACTAGTTATGTTTTCAGCATCTTCCTCAAAATACATTTGAAATTTCATCAGTACAGAAAAATTTTAATAGGAGCTATTCAAATGGATGATGAGAGTTTTACCTAACATCCAAGCTGATTGATTGATATTCTACACTCTTATTAAAGGCCAATCGTGGGGAAAAAGCTATCTGCCTACAAATAAATGTGAAAATGTGTGAAAAACATGGAAAATGTCCCAGATCTTAGTAACCGGGCCTGCTGCTCCTAAGGCAAGAGTTGAGGCTCGCGTCAAACAGTGAAGGGAAGTGCAGCACCATGTACTTAAATAAAAAAAAGGGCATGAAAAAGAAAACTTGTCAGAGTGGAAGCTACTTGTAATTCGAGGATCGAATTTAAGTAGTGTAGAGTTGATATCATCTTTGAATGATAGGTAAAAAGCTCATGCATCCTCTTATTGATGCTCAAACATTGAACAAAAAGTCATGAAATTTTGAGTGTATCTTGAGGAACTATCTAAAGACATGAACTGACACGCTTACTCTTGACACTTACCACTGGAACATGAAACACTCATAGTCAGTATTTTCAGTCATACTTTCTTATCATGAAATATGATGTTTTGTGCTTTTATTAGTCTAATTATTCATTTGTGTGTATTGCTAAGGGACTAACAATGAGTAAGTTGGGGGATGTGATAATTGTATAATTGTTATAAGTAATTGTATAATTTTATTGAAAAATGATTGATAATTTCATAAGATTCTATTATTATTTGATTACAAGTGCGATAATTGATTAAATCTCTTTTGTGTTGTGTTTGCGGGATTAATGGGCCAAGAAATGAAGTTTCAAATGGGCCAATGGATTTAATTGGATCAAGAGAGAATAATGAGATATTCTAATTTTTAAAATATTCTCTCTCTCTCTTTCTTTTCAATTTTTAAAACTCCCTCTCATTTTTAAAATCCCATCTCATATTTTCCAAAAATCCCTCTCCTTTAAACTCTCCTCTTTCCTCTATTCTATCTATCTATTTTACAAATATTCTCTTCCACTCTCTCATATCTCTTACATCTTCTCTCTCATTCCCTTCCCCCGCAACTCTCTCTCCCTCTCCAGCGATCTCTCTCCTCCCCTCCGATCCCTTCCTGCTTTTCTCCTTCCTCTCTTCTTCCTCTCTTCTGCTTTTCTTCTTTCTCCCTGTCTCCTGTCCGCACAAAGGCAGCAGCACCTCTGCCGCACCAGCAGCTCGTCAGGAGCTTGCCTGCGCCCGCTCGCGCCAGGCCACCCGCACACAGGCCCGCGCACGTCTGCACCCGTCGCCCGCCAGCCGCGCGCCTGCCACGCGCCCAGGCGCGCCCCCGCGTGCGTGAGCCCGCACCTACCAGCGCCCCACCTGCCCACGCGCAGCCTGCCGCGTGCCCCGCCCGCGAGCCCGCCTGCCAGGCCGCCTGCCGTGGCCGCCTCCACGTCGCCCCCCTCTCTCCTCTCTACGTACATGCATGCACGTAGATAGCCACACGCGCGCCCTCTCTCTCTCTCTCTCTCTCTCTCTCTCTCTCTCCTTTTTCTCTCTATTTCCCATATTTTCTTGGTATAGTTGTTGATGTCTTTTGTTTAGTATAAACATTTCTTTGATTAATATTTTTGTTATTTAGTATATTGTAATTTTAAATATCGTCTCGTGTTCTCTAATTCACTATTTATCTCTCTCTCTCTTTATTTATTTAACTTAGTTTAAATTTATTTAGTGCAACTTAGTTTTAATATCACCACATTATTTTCCTAAACAAAAACCCAAAGTTTTCAACTCTAAAATCTATTTCTCCATGGATTCGACTCAGCTCTCACCACTTAACTATTGTCAAAAGATTTAGTGTAGGCCGATAATTTTAAGATTGTTAGTCACATGTTTAACGACGCATTCGTGGGCTATCACGCACCGACCTCCAGGACAGCACGGCATACCTAGCAAACTACCGAGTACGCTATACTGGGCGACTCCGGTTGGACCGACGCATGGTGAGTGAACTCCTACTCTAAACTCTTGTTATCTGATTAATTGATTCTGACGTGTAAGTGCCGATGACAGATGCCCGAGTTCGAGGCTGTGAGGCACCTGGAGGGGCGGCTAGCGGAGCAGGCAGTAGAGGTGGAGAGACTCTACGCCAAGACGCGGTCTCTAGTAAGTGACAACTCACCTTACCCTTGTGAATGATTATGATTTGAAAACTGACCAATTTATGTGATTGCAGAGAGAGGAGCTAGCGAGGGTGCGAGCGAGCCGAGACACAGGAGCGAGCTCGTCCGCACAGCCTCTCAGAGGGGACCTGGCGGTCCGGCTGCGAGAGGCCTTGGACCAGGCGAAGGCGAGGATCCAGGAGCTGGAGGAGGAGGTAAGATATCGAATCACTACCTTTCTGCACATGTGTTGACTTGGCCTGACATATTTTCTCATTTATGTACAGCGGCAGGGAGTTAGGGCGACCTTCCAGACACAGATGGAGAGTCTGCAACTGGACCTGGTGAGGATGAAGGGTCGCCTGCTCGAGGTGAGGGAGAGGGAGAGCTAGGTGGAGAGATTCTAGAAACATAAATATCCTGAATTGTTGATGCACTGATATCAAGATTAAGTCGACACAATAATTTTTGGGGTAATTTTTGCTGAATGAAAAATTAATTCTAAAAGTTAAACTAAAATTAATATAATTTGTAAAATATTTTAATTAGCTTATGATTGAAATTTCAACTTGATTGGACATCATTTGGATACAAAATATAAGGATCAAGGGGCGAGGTGAATTATCTCCCCATTTACGTAACCTTTTTTTTTTTAATATTTGCTTACGTAGTCTTGGCTACGTAAGACCCTTTTTCACTTGGTGTAAGTGGTTTACACGTATCATAATATGTGTTTGAAGAGTAAACCCCATGGTAAACGTGGTTGTGCTGTAAGAAAAATGGAGTTTACCGCCAGGTGTATGGCTATGTGCCATATATGCACAGAACATGCACATCTACTTATACCCTTCTTTGCACACTCTCGTAAAAGTTTACCCACCTATTCATCCTTCCATACTGCTGCTGTTGTTGCCTTTGTTGCTGCTGCTACTGCTACAACTGTTGGTGATGCTACTGCTACGACTACTACTGCTACTACTGCCATTGCTGCTGTTGCCTTTGCTGTAGTTGCTACTACTACGACTACTCCTGCTGCTACTGCTACAACTGCTACTGTCAGTTCCTTTGTTAAGGAGAAGTTTAGGATTTCCCTTCCTCTTATCTCCTCCTTTTGTTAAAACTTTGGAGTTGAAGCGTCTACCATGATCTTACCTTGACTTGTATTCAGAAAAACCACCAGAAATGTTTTCTTTTCCCACTGTGAACATGTTTTAGCTGATACTCATGTCTTGTTCATGTACACTTAATGAGAACTTTCTACTAGATGCAAGGAAGATTCTCTTAAAGGAGTTATATATACAAAACCTTCCTTTCATAAGTTTTCCCACGCCACCCATGTTGTAAAGATTTTCTCTTTGTTCTATTCTTTTTTCTTCATGAAAGATGTGACAAGAAATGTATACAAGATCCACAAGATGTTGTTTGCTCCTTCATGGAATAGTAGAAACTCTTAGAAGAGTCCCTTAAGGTATTTTTAAACCATACCAGAAAGATTGTGTGACGGCCCTCATTATACCGGTACGGTTATACCAACCCACGTCGGTATAGCGAGTGCTGCCAGCCACAGTGGGACATTTACCCAACAATACAAACAGCTGAGATACATGCGAATATATATAACAGAGTAGCGGAAGTAAAAGAGAACTATCTCCATTCATTCATCATCCACATTAAACATACATGCAGTTTACAAATTGCAAAAAGGAACTAAATTTCACATGATTTAATTTGCCGAAATAGAAATACAATGTCCACATATTACATTCTTTTAATGATAATTCTAATACAATGTCCAAGTACATACTAAGAAGTACACAATCACAAGATCTCAGAAACTGGCTAGTCTCCACGCTCGGAGTCCGTCTCCGCTGCCTCCTCCGAGGGTACTGTGTCACCAACTATACCTGTACGCCGAAGCAAGGAGTGAGTCCAGGGACTCAGCAAGTAACACTATGCATGATATACACGTACAAGTCCTAGCGGTTTCTACACGCACATTACAATTAGTAACACATAGCATGCTAGTCCATTTAAGTTTTCAACCTATCATGAAGGTTCTACAATTTTATACATAACGCATGATTTCAGATTTCAAAAATAACATTCACCTATCACATGGTCTCTATTCAATTCACTCATGAGACTTTAATCGAAACGTGAGAGCTATTGACATGAACAATTTACATACATGAACGGGGAACATAATTAGCAGGGATTCCACATGTTCTTAAGTACATACATAACTTTTTATCATGCTTTAGGTTGCTAGTTTCACATGGTCCAATGACTATAAACCTACACATGAAAGCTATAACGTTGCTTAAACATAACACATGAACAATCCATCATGCCATTTTGCTCACATACTCATTTGTTGTTCCTAACATGGATTCTAAACACTTTTGCACACATAAACATGAGAATAATAACATGCATTTTCTGAATTCACTTGGTTTCAGATTTAGTTTCACATGGTTTCTATAACACATTTACATATCTAAGATTTCACATTTTTTCTTTACACTAGGTTCCTCTTTTCACATGTTTACACTTTACACATACACATTCACATATCACTTACACATTTACACATGGTCACATACACTTTACACATTACACTTTACACATGTTTTAGTGCCGTGACACATAGTCCAAACCACCAAAGAAGGACACATTCACATCACATAACACATAGACGCCATCTAGGCAATACAATGGCGACTCTTGGACTGCGCAGACCGGGAGAACAAGTCTCCACCCTAACCAGTGGTACTTGTCCACCTCCAGGATTTCCCCCTAATGCCCTTAGGGTCACTTAACACAATGAACTTTCTCAGGGGACTTTTCCCTGATACGGCTCCACTGCCTTCTCGGAAGCAGTATCACATTGGCACAGTTTACACTTTTACACATTTACCGTTTTACACATGGTTTTACACTTGACACTCTTCATCTCATTCACTTTCTTACTCACATGAACACCTCTGTTTTTCCTAACATGGTACTACAGAGTTTTCAAGATTCAACACATAGTAAACACACCAATCATGCTGGGTTTAAACAAAATATAATCACGTTTCGATCATATGTACGAATTATTCATATTTCACATGAAAACACATAACTTTTTATTTACTGTTCCAATTAACCTGAAATTTTAACCACATGTTGTTTTCGGGTTCCAAATCATACCCTCAACTTTTCAGATTTTTCTGAGCTAAATGGGATTTACAGAAAATCAAACACCTAATTAGCATATTATTCACAACTTAAGCTAACATGGAGTTTACACATCATGCAATTTACCACTTGCTGTTTAACCATAAGCTACCAACATATGCATGAAATTAGAGTACAAAATTTCCCTAATTCATACATCTATGGATTTAACACTACGAATCATTTTTACATACTTCTATTTTATCGAACCGAAACTATTCACAAATTGCACAATCATGGATAAGTTTCCTAAATTTGCAAACACACATGCTGACCCACAATCTTCATGATTAGACCGAAATCAAGGCATTCACATTAATTCTAGTCATGGAACATGGGTTTGCAAAATTATCTACAAGTCATGCTCACAAGTTTAAAGACATGATTTTCCACATTCACCATCACACACACCACAAATGATAACCTACGTAGCGTATAGGAATACCATATATCCTCATCACGGAAATCATAACGAAATTAACGTATAAGAGGGACAGAACAGCTCATTGTTCTGTCCTGAAGAACTAGACGGCGGTCTCTGGCCGCTGACTCAGAGTCAGCGGCATGGTCGATGGACGCCAAGGATGAACTGGGCATCCAGGGACCTTGCCGTTTACTCAGGTCTGTGCAGAAACACAGACCCGAGCTCTGAAATTTGGGTGAAATGGAGGGTCTAGGACTCGAGGAAAATTTTATAAAAATCATAAAAACCTCCTAGACTCATACGGGGACACCATAGATAGGTTACTTGCCTCTCTAAAAATCCTCCAAGAGATTAATGGCTCGAAGAAGACCTCCTTGGGCAGTTCCAAGAAGTTGCAGAAGTGCCTCCAAGATTGCCTTCCTCCGAGCTCCTGGTTGATCTCCACGCCGAGGGGATGATGGGGAGGCCTTCCCCTATGCTTCAGCTTCCTCCTTGATGCAGAAGATCTTCAAACGAACCTCCAAGGGGTTGGATTTGGGGGTTCAAAAATGGGTTTTTCTCACACCTCACCTAGGGTTTTTCTTCCTCACTTCTCTCCTCTTGCAAGGGTGAAGGGAAAGAATGGGGAGAGCCATTTCGGGTTCAGACCTAAAGAGGGTCTTTCTCCCACTCACTAGGGTGATGGGACACCCTCAGAGCCGTTGGGGGACATCCCCCCAATGGTTGCCATGCCTTGCTTCAGAAGACAGCAGCTCTGCTGCGCATGCAGGCCAGAGACGTCGACGTCCAGATCGCTAGACGCCGGAATTAGGGTTGGCGTCCAGGGCTGGACGCTAACACCACCTCAACGGCCTGGGGATTGACGCCAAAAGGGCCTTCGGCCAAAACCCTAATTTATGCAGAAAACCATGCATACCAAGCTTCTATACATGCAATAAGTACATGGTATTATATTCACACTATCATCATGCAATACATACATTATTTACGTTTAATATTAACACATGTACACGTAATTATACAATTTTAATACCTACGTAAATACGTACATACATACTCCACACAATATACACACATAAATACGAAGAAAAAAAAATACGACGGAAAATTCGAGGGTCTTACAGATTGACCTATGGCTGTCGACAGACAGAACCTAGCTGTCGACAGGTACCTTGCTTCCAGAACCCAGAAACCAGAACCACCAGTGGATGTCGACAGATAGAACACATCTGTCACAACTACCAATAGCTGTCGACAGCTAAAGGCCAAATTCCAGAATGTAGTTCTAGATGGACCAGTAACTGTCGACAGCCACCTTATGGCTGTCGAAAGCCACCTTATGGCTGTCGACAACCACCAGTCTGTGATTTTAACAAGAACCATTCCTTTCCCAATCAAAGGTGACACACTTTTGTATTGTCCAAACAAGTTGTTTTCCTCATTTTCTTGGATTCTAAACAATTATACCACTGAGAGGAATCATTTAATCATCATCTACATCCAACTATGGATTATTCTTGGATATTTCCAAGTATGATTATTTCCTACACGACTACATCTTCCTAATATTATTAGCATTGACTCATAAAACCTATTATATGTGAGAATTTAAGTACCTATATACCTTACTTGAATGTTTAGCAGAATTGAAATGTGATGACAACATTGGGTCTTTGAACTTCATTGAAATAAATGCCTGTGCAAATGGGGTTGATCCAGTCCCGGGAGGAGCACCTGAATTCGTTTACTGGTTGTACGGAACGATAATGGATCTACTGGATGTTTGGCATTGCATCATACTTGCTTGATTGGTCATCATTTTATTCAGTCATGAGTTGAATATGTTTTCACTACTTGAAATAGAATATGGTTACTATATTGATTTCTTCTCTGTACAAGCTTTATTCAGTACTCTTTTTCCATTAATGTTATCTACCTATATGAGCTTATAATTATCCTTGATATTCATTACTGCCACTAGTCAATTATGTTTCTTGAACTCTTTGAATGTCATAATCTTTTTGATAAGAAGGGTGAATTCTACTAGGCATAATTGCTCATTAAATCTTACTCTTTCAAGTGAACAGGAAGAACCTAGCTCTTAAGGGGGGTGTGCTGAGCGGGACGACCAATCTCTAGAGTCTGATAGAATATCTTTTGAGGACTGTAGTTATAGATGGAAATGTTATTAGGTTTTTTTTTAAGTTTTCTTTTCCACTCCTCCTGTGGACTTTAATGAGGAGTGCTTTGTAAACATTTCATTATAATAAAGATAGATGTTTATATACACAAGTTTCTACTTCTTAAAGTCTATTTTCTGTCAGTTTCCAATAAATAGTTGTTTATTGGAATGTGACAGAGGAGGACCACGGCCAGAGGCATCGACGGTGATGAGATCGCCTCTCCCAGATCGACGGCGAGAGAGAGAGGAGGAGGTGAGTAGCTCGCGTAGGCAGAGGCCTAGCGAGGGAGAGAGGAGAGAGGAGTGAGGAGTGAGGCTCTAGATGTACCACCAGGGGTATGCCCCTGTCATACTATGTACAGAACTTGATCCCTTATAATGGACTTTTGTGCATTTTGTTCATCCAATGTGTGTTTGAATGGTTTGCCGATATTTGTTCATGCATCCACAACACTTAAAGGAAAAAAGTTAGTGTAGATCTGTTTTTAGCCCCTTGCCTAAAAGATATATCTTTCTTGAGATCTAGTCAAGGGGCTAAATCTAATTAAAAATAGGAACACAAAATAAAATACTGAAGGGAAATATGTACATGCATTTTTTTATAAGAAAATAAGGAAATATGTTAGTATATGTACATGATACAACTAACTTTTTTGGATTTTGGTTTTCTGATTTTTTTTATTTTTGATTTATAATGAGAGGGGAAATATGTACAATAGTGGAACTTATCAACAAAAATATGTACACATCAACAGACCTTTTTTTATTTTTTTCTACTTTTTTTAGATTTTTCATCATTTGACTCTAAGACACATATTCATCACAAGTCAAGGTATAGGGTTTTCATAATCTACCAATCACAGAGGCCATGAGCAAGGGGAATCGCGCATGATATCATTGACATTGGAGACTGCCCCTAGCCTTCTTCATATTTTCTACCATGGAAGGTCTTACAAGGTCAAATTGCCCCTAGAGGGAGAAATTGGAAGAAGTAAATAGGAATTCATGTGAGGATTCGGTTCAAACCACTTTTTGTTTCCAAACCGACATCTCACACTGAAAGACTTAGTTTTCAATTATTTTCAGGGGTACTTTCATTTTGATTCCTTGGTGGAGGCACGTACTATTTGCTACCTCCTTGATTTGATCAGCATTTTTCTGGGTACGTACTTTTTGCTACCCTTTTTTGAGCTTTTGGCTTTTCCTTGTCATTCAGATTTGCCTTGGCATTTTGCCTTTGCATTTGCATTTCTTTCATTGCCCCTGTTTGTTATGACTTTGCCTTTTAGGTGAGAGTGGGTGGTCCCCTACTTGTAGTTTGCCCCTTTTCCAAACTTGACCGAGTGAGAAGAGAAAAGGGGTTACATTGACCTAATTAGACATATCCAAGTGTACTTAT
Organism: Colocasia esculenta; assembly: GCA_014218235.1. Lineage (NCBI taxonomy): Eukaryota > Viridiplantae > Streptophyta > Magnoliopsida > Alismatales > Araceae > Colocasia > Colocasia esculenta. Next base: position 23,717,521 of record CM024758.1, read on the forward strand.
GATTTTCCAGCGAATGGTCAATACTCCAATATCGTGTGGTGTGTGAAGAGACCCTAAGTTACTAGTGGCCAAGCGAAAAGGCAGAGTCTCAAACCCATGACATTAACAAGTGATGAATGAACAGACTTGATTGACTGACCGACCGACTAAGGGTAGAACTTCTAGAGGTAGATTGCATTCCACGGATGTGACAACTCAACTCCCTCAGCGTCCACTAACCTGTAAGCATTCCCCCAGTATGCTTCTTTGACAACGAATGGGCCTTCCCAATTCTCTTGCATATTACTCCTAGGACCTGGTGCCTTAATGACTTTGCACTTTAGGACCATTTCACCCACTTCAAATTTCCTCTCAAGAACTTTTTTGGTGTAAAAACGTGCAATTCTTTGACGATAAACCTATGCATGGTCGGCCGCTATCATTCGCCTTTTGTCTAAGAGTTCAAGTTGTGCTAATGAAGCCTCCCGACACTAACCGAGGTCAAGTTCGGAATCCAATTAAACTCTTAGTGAAGGGACGAAGATCTCATATGGGAGTACCGCATCTGATCCGTATGTCAAAGCATAGGGGGTTTGCCCCGTAGGAGTTCGGACCGAGGTGCGGTAAGCCCATAGAGCCTCAACCAAGCGGTCTGGCCAATCAGCGTTATTGTGAGATCTGCAAGTTTTCTTTATGATTTTTAGAGAGTTTTATTGGTAGCTTCTGCTTGTCCATTACCTTGTGGATAATATGGAGATGAATGATGCAAGTTTATACCACATTTACCACACGTGTTGCGAAGCTCCTGTGAAGTGAATTGTGGTCCATTGTCGATGACGATGTCCCGAGGTACGCCAAATCTTGCAAGGATGTTGCATTTAATGAATTTAACGACCATTGAAGCTTTGACCTCTATGAATGCTTCTGCTTCAGCCCACTTCGTGAAGTACTCAGTGGCGGTTAGAATGAAAGACTTATTACGGATTTCTCTGGTTTCTTCCTCGAGTGGACCGACCACATCGAATGCCCACATGGCGAAAGGCCACGGAGCAATGAGAGGGTGAAGAGAGGAGGAAGGAGCATGGATCATGTCACCATGTAGTTGACATTTAGCACACTGACAAACAAAATGAGTGCAATCTTCTTCCATGGTAGGCCAGTAATAGTGTCTTAGAAACTTTTGGGCAATTACTCTACCATTGACATGTCCACCACATTCACTAGAGTGAGTGGCTTCAACAATGCTTTGAGATTCGATTTCATCAAGGCAACAGAGATAGACCCCACTGAGGGATTTCTTGTGGAGAATGCCACCTATGATCTTATAACGTTTAGAGACGCGGCGAATGGCCCGTCTAACAGAAGAAGTGGCATAATCAGAGAAGGATCCATCTTTAAGATAATTTTCAATGTCAAAGTAGTAGGGATGGCCATCATCGAGATCGATTTCCGGCTCTTTTGAAAGTGCATGGACTCGAAGAGAGGAAGACTTGAGTTGAGAGAACCATGGATCAGCATGAGAAGGGATTTTCAATCTTTGCACAGAGATGGTTTCAGAAGATTTCCCTAGCGGGATAGGGAGAGAAGAAGCTAGGGAAGCAAGTGAATCTGCTAGAATATTCTGAGCCCTAGGAGTGTGAACTAGAGTGAGCTTCCTAAACTGCTGGATTACTCTACCTACCAAGTTCTGGTATGGCTTCAACTTGGGATCCCAGGTCTGATACTTGCTAAGGGATTTCTAGAGTATCAATTACGAATCTCCAATTATCCTTAACTCCTTAACTCCGAGCAACAATGCCATTTTCCGCCCAACTAGGAGTGCCTCATATTCGGCCACATTGTTAGTGGCATGGAAGGTTAATTGGTAAGCGTGCGGAATCACTACCCCTTCTGGTGAGAGGAGGACTGCCCCTATTCCACTCCCTTTAGAATTGGGAGCTTCATCAAAGTAAAGTATCCATGACGGTTCACCATCAATAATGGCTCCTAACTCTTCATCTGGAAAGCTTTCATCAACGGGAGAACATGAAGGTAAGGGATGGTGGGATAAATGTTCAGCAATGGCATGCCCCTTGATTAACTTCTGATTCACGTAGGTGATGTCAAACTGATTAAGGAAACTTTGCCACCTCACCAAACGTTCAATCAGAACAGGCTTCTCCAGCAAGTACCGAAATGGGTCCATTCGCGCTAGAAGCTTCACTTCATGAGTTAGGAAATAATGCTTCAACTTCTGGACAACCCAGATGATGGCCGCACATGTTCTTTCCATGACAGTGTACCTTTTGTTAGCTTTATTGAATAACTTGGATAGGTAATACACCGATCCCTCCTTCTTCTCGTTGTCATATTGGGCCAAGACTGCTCCAGTGGAATCTTCAGTGGTTGATACATAGAGCAATAAAGGCCGACCCAGGACCGGAGGAGCGAGAACAGGGGGATTGAAAAGATAACTCTTCAATTGTTCAAAGGCCTTTTGACAATTATCGTTCCAATCAAATTTAGCCTCTCCTCTAAGCATCTCATAGAAGGGCTTACAACGGATTGAATGTTGAGAAATGAATCTCCTAATAAACTGAAGTCTACCAATCAGCCCTCTAACTTCTTTGATATTCCTAGGAGGAGGCATGTTGATTATTGCTTTGGCCTTGTTGGGATCAATCTCAATTCCCCTCTTGCTAACTATGAACCCAAGCAACTTCCCTGAGGATACTCCGAAAATGCACTTCTTGGGGTTCATCTTAAGCTTATGTTCTCTAGACCGTTGAAGAACTGCCCGGAGGACTTCAACATGGCCATGCCGAGTCCTAGATTTAACCAAGACATCACCAACATAAACCTCCATGTGCACATGCATCATGTCGTGAAAGATTGTCATCATTGCCCTTTGATAAGTTGTTCCCGCATTCTTCAGTCCGAAGGGCATCACAACATAACAATAGGTCCCCCATGGCGTGGTAAAAGAAGTTTTCTCCTAGTCTTCCTCCGCCAGACGGATCTGGTTATACCCAGAGAAACCATCCGTGAAAGACAACATCTCAAAACCGACAATATTGTGCAGTAGGACATCTATGTGGGGGAGAGGAAAATTGTCCTTAGGGCAAGCACGATTAAGGTCACAAAAATCTATACAGATCCTAACCCTACCGTCCTTCTTCATCACATGGACGATGTTAGATACCCACTATGGATAAAGCACAACCCTAATGAATTTGGCTTTGTGCAACTTATCAACCTCCTCTTTGATCTTGAGCGCAAGCTTGGGGTGTAGCATCCTTAACTTTTGTTTGACGGCTTTTGCATTGGCTTTTAAGACCAAACGGTGCTCGATCAAAGAGGTATCAATCCTCAGCATGTCCTCGTAGGACCAGGCAAAATCATCGGAAAATTCTTTAAGGATAGCTACAATAGCTACTTCTTCTTCCACGCTCAAGTTGGCACTAATAAAAACTACCTTCGGGGATTCTTCGGTGCCAAGGTTGATCTCTTTGGTTGGCTCGTCCGCAGCCATGGTTGGCTCATCAAACCTCTTTGTGCCATCCACATAGGAGCTCACTGAGTCCTCTTCTTCTGACTCAAGATCTCTCATCTTATCTTTTTCCTCAAAATCAAGCAGATACACTCCTAAACCATCATCATCTGAATCACCTTCTACAAAATCCATTTCTACCAGAGCAGGTTTCTCAAGAAATTCTGGGACTTGACTTAACTTAGCACATCTCTCATCCAAGGCCAAAACATATCGGGTAGGGACTTGCCTACCCTTCTCCTTGTGAATGCATGGCTGAGAGGGACCAGACTCTTCTAAACCTAGACCTAACCCTAGACTTGATTATAAACCTGAATCTAAACTACTATGTACAAAACTATGTACAGGAGAAGTGCCCCTAGACGGGCGAGAATCGGAGTTTAGGCTGAAGAGAGTCGGCCCCTGGCCGATCAAAGGAGACTTGTAACACCCCGAAAAAATTTAGCAATTTAAAAATTTCAGAAATAAAGGGGGATAAATTAATTAAACATATGGGAGAGACTTCCAACACCATGTAATAATGATCCAATAACAAGATTGGACCTATAGAACACATTTGGCCCAAGGATATAAATGAGCTGGGACAGGGAATTACCCAGAAATTCGTGTAGGTAATTATGCCATAATTAGAAAGGGAAATTTAGGGTTAAATAAGGGTGATTAGTCATGCATGGTAAGCTAAAATCAGACCCAACCCTAAGAGGAAGTTTCCTAAACCACTACTACCTCTTTTGGAGGAAAGAGTCCCAGATTCTGGGAAAAACAGGGAGCAGATTCGCAGCCCTTTTCTAGTCTCGTTAGAACTCTTAACTACAACCTAAATCTATAAGAACTAGTCCTCAAACTCTTGGGGAAGGTTTAACAACGAGTTGGGGTCGTTTGGAGGTAGGCTAGAGCTTCTGAGGAGAAGGAGAAAGGTTGGGAACCCGGAGTTCCATCCCCTGCATCCTCTGTTGCATCCAGAACGTCGACTGTTCTTAGATCTTCTTAAAGGTAGGTGATCTTGGGCCAAGATTAAAGAAAACCAACACCAACATGTAGTTATTTGAGTCTAGGTTCATTTGCAATTGGTTTGACTGGTTTTCATGGAGTATACATTGTGTATTGGTGATTTTCCCGAAATCTCGCACAGTTAGGGCTTTTCCCATTCTTCTTATTATGCACATGATTCGAGACCGAATTGGACTAAACTTTCTTCATGAAAGTTTTTCCACTTAAGTCACGATCATCTTCTATGTTTGACGTTTTGTCCAAAAATCCTTCGTTAGAGAGTTAGGAGCATGATAAGAGAGTCTCTGCATGATACTGCGATTTCGGGCTACTCTTGACTTTTTGTTCTTCATATATTTTCTCGGGATTGGAGACCGAACTAGATTAAACCCCCAACATCAAAGTTCTTCTACTAGTTGCCCTAGTCATCTTTTGTGTTGAACGTTTTGTCTAAATATCATTCTTAGAGAGTTATGAGAGGTGAAAGTGAATCGCTGCATGATATGTGTTTTCTGGTTACACCTAACCATGTGTTTGGTTCTGGAAGGGCCACTAGTGTCGACACTACTTGAGGTAGTGTCGACACACTGTCCCTAAACTGCCCAGATGATGTTCTGGGAAGGTCTCTAGTGTCGACACTACCTGCTCTAGTGTCGACACACTGTCCCAGTTGACCCAGAAAGTTTTTTGGAAAACTGATCTAGTGTCGACACCACCTGTGCTAGTGTCGACACACTGTCCCACATCTGCCAGAAGGTTTTCTGGAAACGGTCTCTAGTGTTGACACCACTTGAACTAGTGTCGACACTACTTGACCTTTTTGCCTTGTATTTGATGCACTGTGTCGACACTACCTGAACTAGTGTCGACACTACCTGACCAGTTTTGCATGATTTTGTCTTGTGTTTGGAGCATGGTGTCGACACCACTTGATCTAGTGTCGACACTACCCTTACAAGATTTTGCATATTTTGTGTCTGATCATTCCATGATGTCTACAAGCATGTGCATGATGTTATATAGTATGCATGGACCTAAAATAAATCAACTCATTGAAAAAATGGTAATGATATGAATATGATTCTAATGGATAATTTTGATTGTCCTTGTGTCCATTGGATTATCTTGTGATCTTTCTTATTGTCAATTGATAAGATAAGAATATGATATGAATGTGGGGATGAATACATGTTAGTGTAGACTTGTTAGTGATGTTAATGTTATGATTTGCATATGAGTTCATGGTTACATGTTTTCCGGTGTTCAATTGATTATTTGTCATATGCATACATGTTAGGAAAGCACATGTTCTACATATGATCTGTCTTTAGAAACATCCTCATGTCAAGACATTAATGAAGTATGAAACATAAGATACATCGTTATCCTGCCTTGTTCTTTTGAGCTGTTTGTCATTCCTTGACTGTATGAATGATCATGTTCCTTTTACTACGAGCTTGTTGTTGAAACTCTGTGGCCATAATATGAACCTGTTTGTTCGGCACAACATGGGACTCTGGTCCAAAACTTGATCCAATGCCTGTGCAAAAGGGGCCCTGTCCGGTCCTGGGGAGGAGCGCCCCAACGTACTTGTTAACTGCTGAAGTATGGACTCTTGGTGCTTGGCATAGCACACTGACATGCAAGATTGTGGAAATGTGCCTCCTGTTTGACATGATAAGTTTGACTTGACATGATATGATACGTCTGTTCATGTGAACACATGAGATCTGCTTGAATATGGCCAATCTCTTCTGACATGATTTTATTCTTGAATTATCAGTCCATGGTATATGGAACTCGACATTTGATCTGATATGATATCCGTTCTACCTTGCTATTCAATCTGTTAGTATTGCATACATTGTCATCATACTCATGTGCATATCTGCCTATTTAAAATGTTAATCATGTATATTAGTGCCCGCACGTTATTGAGATGTAAATCCTACTGAGCTAGTTTGCTCACCCCTATCATCCTGCCCTTTTTCAGGTAGTGATGAAGAACCCGTGGAGTCAGATGGGACTGGGCAAGAGTGACGAGCACCCGTCCTAGAAGTAGTTGACAGTTTAGAAATAGACATATGAGTAGTTGATGTATTAGAAAAACATTGTTATTTGATTAATAAACACTTTTCAGTTGATTCTTCTCATGTGAGGTTGTATCTAGTTGAATGGAATGAAATAAGGTATATGTTTGGTGACCATAGTATAGTCTCGAATGTGTTATTATATTCAATTGTGACTCTGTGTTATTCAACTGTGATATGTCTGTTTGTATCGTTCACGTCCCCCGGTATTTATTCCGCTGCTAAATATCGGGGCGTGATAGTTGGTATCAGAGCCTTAAACTTCAACGTTAAGGTCCAAGGGAATAGGAACATAGAATGAAACTAGATCACACAAGTCAAAATCTGTCGTACCAAATGTGAGCGTGGGTAGAGCCATGGGAGTACTAACCCAGATGTTGCTAAACACTGGGTTAAGGAGATTGAAAGGATATTCAAGGTTATGCAATGCACAGACCAGAACAAGGTGCTCCTGGGGACTTTCCAGTTGGAAAAGGATGCCAGGGCATGGTGGGAGTCGGTAGAAGCAACCCTAAATGGACAACAACTAACATGGGCTCAGTTCATTGAGCGTTTCAACGCCAAGTACTTTTCTGAGAGGGTCCAAGAACGGAAAGCAGCCGAATTTGCAGCTTTGAAGCAGAGAGGACTTAATGTGGCTGAGTATGAGGCCCAATTCTCTCGGCTGTCCCGATACGCTGTTCACTTAATTGGGACAGAAAGGATGAAGGCGAAACGCTTCCTGAATGGCTTGAGGCCCCAGTTCATCACCCAACTGGCGCCAATGGACATTCAAACTTATGCTGAAATGGTTAAGAAGGCTCAGTTATTGGAAGATGCCATGGAGACTGCCAAAAGGATTAAGGGAAAATCTGTGAAACGAGAGCAAGTGTCTTCTGCTGGGAGGTATCAGCCGACTATTGGGAAGAAAAGGCCCAGTGGCAGAGTAAATGAACCAGCGGATAAGAAGCCGAAGGAGTTAGGTAAGCAGATAGTGTTGACAACGGGAGAAAGGTGCAAACATTGTGACAGAGCTGGTCATCGGTCTGAAGAATGCTGGAGAGCGCAAGGGAGATGCCTACGATGTGGGAGTAGTGACCATAGGATCTCGGACTGCCCAATGTTGAAAGAACAAGTCCCTTAGGACAAACGTCCGAATGGACAGAAGAGGCAAGGCCAACTGCAAGCTGTCCAGGAACCAGAAACTGCTGAAGAAGGAGGTATCGTGGAAGGTACACTTACTATTCTTTCCCGACCCGCATATGTTCTCTTTGATACGGGAGCTACGCATTCCTTCATATCTCAAACATTTGTTGATACCCTACCTGTGACACCCGTTCCAATGAAATCCGGAATAGTTGTGTCAACCCCGATTGGTCCTGGCACCAATCTTACAAACCATATATCATCCAGTGAGGTGTTGATTGAAACCCAAAACCTACCAGCAAATTTAATATGTATGGATATGGCGGGGTATGATGTGATAATGGGAGCAGACTGGATGTCTGAACATGGGGCTAGTATCAATTGCAGGAGAAGTCGGGTAACTTTTAGCCAGTACCCAAAACTAGTGTTCACCGGGGATAGAAACCGCAGGAGATCGTCAATTATCTCTGCATTACAAGCCAAAAGGATGATGAGGAAAGGTTGTATGGCCTTTCTTGCTGTTGTGATCATCGCAAAGAAAGAAGTCAAAGTTGAGGACATCCATGTCGTCAGCGAATACGCTGATGTTTTCCCCGAAGACTTGCTAGGAATTCCTCCTGAGCGAGAGGTCGATTTTACCATCGAATTGGTCCCTGGAGCAGCATCGGTATCTAGGGCACCATATAGAATGTCCCCCGCAGAACTAAAAGAATTAAAAGAGCAATTGATGGAACTGTTAGAGAAGGGTTTCATCCGACCAAACACATCGCCATGGGGTGCACCTGTCCTCTTCGTCAAGAAGAAAGATGGGTCAACGAGGCTATGCATAGATTACAGACAATTGAATCAGTTAACCATCAAGAACAAATACCCTCTGCCGAGAATTGATGAGTTGTTTGATCAATTATCTGGAGCTAGATACTTCTCTAAAATAGATCTCCGATCCGGTTATCATCAATTGAGGATCAAAGGAGAAGACATTCACAAGACTACCTTCCAAAGCAGGTACGGGCATTATGAATTTATTGTTATGCCTTTTGGACTAACAAATGCCCCTGCAGTTTTCATGCAGTTGATGAATAGCATTTATCGCCCATATCTTGATAAATTTGTGGTGGTATTCATCGATGATATATTGATCTATTCCAAGACAAAGGAAGAGCATGAGGAGCATTTGAGGATTTCATTGCAGATTTTAAGGGAGAACAAACTATATGCCAAGTTAAGCAAATGTGAATTCTGGCTTGAGGAGGTATCCTTTTTAGGGCATGTGGTAACCAAAGATGGTATCGTTGTTGATCCATCAAAGGTTGAGGCCGTACTGAAATGGGAAAGACCGACAAGCGTCACGGAGATCAGGAGCTTTCTCAGATTAGCAGGATATTATCGGAGGTTTATAAAGGATTTCTCAAAGATTGCAGTACTGTTAACCAAGCTGACCCAGAAGGAAAATCCATTTGTGTGGACCAATGAATGTGAGGAAAGTTTCAATAACTTGAAGAAGTGTCTGACTACTGCTTCTGTCCTCGCCTTACCCACTGAAGAGGGAGGATTTGAAATTTATTCAGATGCTTCTGGTATTGGATTGGGATGTGTCTTAATGCAACAAGGGAAGGTAATAGCTTATGCTTCCAGACAGTTGAAGATCCATGAAGTGAACTATCCGGTTCATGATCTGGAGTTGGCAGCTGTAGTATTCGCCCTAAAGATTTAGAGGCATTATATCTATGGTGAGCAATTTAAGGTCTTTTCTGACCACAAGAGTTTGAAATACCTGTTCTCACAGAAGGAGCTGAACATGAGACAAAGAAGGTCGTTAGAGTACCTTAAGGACTTTGACTTTTCCATTCAGTATCACCCCGGGAAAGCCAATGTAGTGGCCGACGCTCTAAGTAGACAACCAGGAGCTATGCTAGCTAGTTTGATGTTGGGCGAATGGAAGTTACTGGAGCAATTTGCAAGTCTGAACATAGACGTGGGAAAGAAGGAAAAACAAGTAATGATTTCAAACCTCCAGATACAATCCGACCTACTGACTGAAATCAAGGAGAAACAGGAGAGGATCCATTCTTAGTTGAGATCAGGGAGAAACTAGAGCAAAGGCCTGACTTCACTCTATCTACGGAAGGTAGATTACTATTCTGAGGTAGGACATGTGTCCCTGATCATGGAGAACTCAAGAAGAGGTTACTAAATGAAGCTCATCAATCCAAGTACACGATTCACCCTAGATCAACAAAGATGTACCAAGACTTGAAAAGGTCGTACTGGTGGCCAAACATGAAGAGGGATGTGGCCAATCATGTGTCATACTGTCTAACATGTATGAAAGTCAAGGCCGAGCATTTCCGTACGGCTGGTGGACTGCTACCACTAGAAATCCCGGAATGGAAATGGGATAGTATCGGTATGGACTTTATCATGGGATTGCCCAAGACTCAAGGTGGTATGGATGCAATCTGGGTAATCGTTGATCGATTGACTAAGTCGGCTCATTTCTTGCCGATTAAGAGCACCTAGTCTGTGGATGTATTGGCTGCATTATATGTTAAGGAAGTAGTTAGATTGCATGGGGTTCCATCTAGTATAATCTCAGATCGGGACCCTTGATTTACCTCACACTTCTGGAAGGGTTTACAAGCAGCAATGGGTACTAAACTAAATTTTAGTACTGCCTTCCATCCTCAGACTGATGGACAAACTGAAAGGACCAATCAAATTGTGGAGGATATGCTTCGTTCTCTGGTGCTAGATTTCAGAGGGCGATGGGATGATCAGCTGTACCTGATGGAGTTTGCTTATAACAACAGCTATCAAGCAAGTATCAAGATGGCTCCATTTGAAGCCTTATACGGCAGGAGTTGCAGATCACCCTTTGTTGGGAAGAGGTTGGGGAGAACCAATGGGTTGGACCCGACTTAATTGAGGCGACTGTCAGGAAGGTTCAGATTGTCAGGGAACGTCTGAAGATAGCACAATCCAGACAGAAGAGTTATGCAGACAAGAGAAGGAGAGAACTGGAATTTCAGGTTGGCGAACATGTTTTCTTGAAGGTCTCACCTTCAAGGGGAATACAAAGATTTGGGATCAAAGGAAAACTAAGTCCCATATTCATAGGGCCATTTGAAATCCTGGAAAGGATTGGTCATGTGGCGTATAGACTTGCACTACCTCCGCAACTGGCAAACGTGCATAATGTGTTCCACCTATCCATGCTGCGGAAGTACTTATTCAATGCCGACCATGTAATTGACCACGAGGACTTGGAGATTCGGGAGGACCTTACTTATGAAGAGAGGCCGATCAAACTGCTGGATCGGAAGATTCAACGACTCAGGAATCGTACCATACACATGGTGAAGGTCCAATGGAGTCGAGATGGAGTTACTAATGCTACCTGGGAAAGAGAGGAAAGAATGAAGAAAAACCACCCAGAACTATTCTCAAGTACGAACCATCACTATTATGCGTAAATTTGGGGACCAAAATTCTTAAGTGGGGGAGGATGTAACACCCCGAAAAATTTAGCAATTTAAAATTTTCAGAAATAAAGGGGGATAAATTAATTAAACATATGGGAGAGACTTCCAACACCATGTAATAATGATCAAATAACAAGATTGGGCCTATAGAACACATTTGGCCCAAGGATATAAATGAGCTGGGATAGGGAATTACCCAGAAATTTGTGTAGGTATATATGCCATAATTAGACAGGGTAATTTAGGGTTAAATAAGGGTGATTAGTCATGCATGGTAAGCCAAAACCGGACCCAACCCTAAGAGGAGGTTTCCTAAACCACTACTACCTCTTTTGGAGGAAAGAGTCCTAGATTCTGGGAAAAACAAGGAGCAGATTCGCAGCCCTTTTCTAGTCTCGTTAGGACTCTTAACTACAACCTAAATCTATAAGAACTCATCCTCAAACTCTTGGGGAAGGTTTAACAACGAGTTGGGGTCGTTTGGAAGCAGGCTAGAGCTTCTGAGGAGAAGGAGAAAGGTTGGGAACCCGGAGTTCCATCCCCTGCATCCTCTGTTGCATCCAGAACGTCGACTATCTTAGATCTTCTTAAAGGTAGGTGTTCTCGGGCCAAGATTAAATAAAACCAACACCAACATGTAGTTCTTTGAGTCTAGGTTCATTTGCAATTGGTTTGACTGGTTTTCATGGAGTATACATTGTGTATTGGTGATTTTCCCGAAGTCTCGCACATTAGGGCTTTTCCGTTCTTCTTATTATGCATGTGATTAGAGACCGAATTTGACTAAACTTTATTCATGAACATTTTTCCACTTGAAGTCACGATCATCTTCTATGTTGGATATTTTGTCCAAAATCCTTCGTTAGAGAGTTAGGAGCATGATAAGAGAGTCTCTGCATGATACTGCGATTTCGGGCTACTCTTGACTTTTTGTTCTTCATATGTTTTCTCGAGATTTGAGACCGAACTAGATCAAACCCCCAACATCAAAGTTCTTCTACTAGTTGTCCTCGTCATCTTTCGTGTTGAACATTTTGTCTAAATATCATTCTTTAGAGAGTTATGAGAGGTGAAAGTGAATCGCTATGATACATGTTTTCTGGTTACACCTAACCATGTGTTTGGTTCTGGAAGGGCCACTAGTGTCAACACTACTTGAGGTAGTGTCGACACACTGTCCCAAAACTGCCCAGATGATGTTCTGGGAAGGTCTCTAGTGTCGACACTACCTGCTCTAGTGTCGACACACTGTCCCAGTTGACCCAGAAGGTTTTCTGGAAAACTGATCTAGTGTCGACACCACATGTGCTAGTGTCGGCACACTATCCCACATCTGCCAGAAGTTTTCTGGAAACTGTCTCTAGTGTCGACACCACCTGAACTAGTGTCGACACTACTTGACCTTTTTGCCTTGTATTTGATGCACTGTGTCAACACTACCTGAACTAGTGTCGACACTACCTGACCAGTTTTGCATGATTTTGTCTTGTGTTTGGAGCATGGTGTCGACACCACTTGATCTAGTGTCGACACTACCCTTACAAGATTTTGCATATTTGGGTCTGATCATTCCATGATGTCTACAAGCATGTGCATGATGTTATATAGTATGCATGGACCTAAAATAAATCAACTCATTGAAAAAATGGTAATGATATGAATATGATTCTAATGGATAATTTTGATTGTCCTTGTGTCCATTGGATTATCTTGTGATCTTTCTTATTGTCAATTGATAAGATAAGAATATGATATGAATGTGGGGATGAATACATGTTGGTGTAGACATGTTAGTGATGTTAATGTTATGATTTGCATATGAGTTCATGGTTACATATTTTCCGGTGTTCAATTGATTATTTGTCATATGCATACATGTTAGGAAAGCACATGTTCTACATATGATCTGTCTTTAGAAACATCCTCATGTCAAGACATTAATGAACTATGAAACATAAGATGCATCGTTATCCTGCCTTGTTCTTTTGAGCTGTTTGTCATTCCTTGACTGTATGAATGATCATGTTCCTTTTACTATGAGCTTGTTGTTGAAACTCTGTGGCCATAATATGAACCTGTTTGTTCGGCACAACGTGGGACTCCGGTCCAAAACTTGATCCAATGCCTGTGCAATAGGGGCCATGTCTGGTCCTGGGGAGGAGCGCCCCAACGTACTTGTTAACCGTGGGAGTATGGACTCTTGGTGCTTGGCATAGCACACTGACATGCAAGATTGTGGAAATGTGCCTTCTGTTTGACATGATAAGTTTGACTTGACATGATATGATACGCCTGTTCATGTGAACACATGAGATCTGCTTGAATATGGCCAATCTCTTCTGACATGATTTTATTCTTGAATTATCAGTCCATGGTATATGGAACTCGACATTTGATCTGATATGATATCCGTTCTACCTTGCTATTCAATCTGTTAGTATTGCATACATTGTCATCATACTCATGTGCATATCTGCCTATTTAAAATGTTAATCATGTATATTAGTGCCCGCACGTTATTGAGATGTAAATCCTACTGAGCTAGTTCGCTCACCCCTATCATCCTGCCCTTTTTCAGGTAGTGATGAAGAACCCGTGGAGTCAGATGGGACTGGGCAAGAGCGACGAGCACCCGTCCTAGAAGTAGTTGACAGTTAGAAATAGACATATGAGTAGTTGATGTATTAGAAAAACATTGTTATTTGATTAATAAACACTTTTCAGTTGATTCTTCTCATGTGAGGTTGTATCTAGTTGAATGGAATGAAATAAGGTATATGTTTGGTGACCATATATAGTCTCGAATGTGTTATTATATTCAATTGTGACTCTGTGTTATTCAACTGTGATACGTCTATTTGTATCGTTCACTCCCCCGGTATTTATTCCGCTGCTAAATATCGGGGCGTGACAAGACTCCACAGAGGAAGGGTGATCGATGGAGGCCTCACATTCCCACCTTTGAAAATTGTTTTTTTTTTTGGAGTCAAGGCTTAGAACCATGAGTTGTTGACTCGTTGTTTCCTTAAATAGCCAGGTGAGTAATGGAGGGAGGATGGGTGGAAAAGAAAGGGGAGGAAGTGGCTGGAGAAGGAAACTCGTGTGCCCAGCAAACTTCAGCTGAGGGAGAAGATGAAGGAGATGGGGAAGGAGATGGAGATGGGAGGTCAGAACCAAAGAGTGAGAAAAGGCCGAAGTCTTCACAGACCTCCTCAACTTCAGCAGCTTCCTCTTCTTCCTCACTCTCTGAACCGGATAGTTCTTCTACAACATGCTCCCTTGTCCTTGGTTGGATGGGTCCCTGAATGAAATGTTCTTTCAAGGTCCATGTAAGAGACGTATAGGGTATGAATGGATCCAGATGAATAGGGTCTAGATGAAATCCTAGACCAGCCCTAGCTAATAACCTCTTCACTTGGACACTACTAACAGGACCCTGCCTATCTCTGCCCAACCCTCGGCCATGGATATAGCCGATCTTTGCCATCACCTCTCAACCTTTCCCTTGAGGACATGTGACAGTCTCAAACTCTTCATCGATGAAGGGAGGTTTGTTCAAATCAAGGAGACATGGTAAATCGATGATGGACATAATGGGTTTCTTCCCCTTGTCCGGAATGAAAAGGTGCGGCATCTGCTCCGATGTAATAGAATTAAGGGTTTCCACAGTAGGGATGCTCTTGATTTTAATAACTTGACCATTGAATGGAAACTTGAAGCATTGATGGGCGGTGGAAGGGACCCCTAAAGTTTGCTCTAACCAAGGACGACCGAGAATGGCCTTATAGGCTGGATTGACGTCCAAGACTAAGAACTCGGAAGACATGGTAACAGGTCCTATTTCCAGTTGAAGAGAAATCTTTCCTTTGGAAACCCTCTTGAAATTGTCATAGGCAACGATGGTGGAGCAAATTTTCTCCAGATTATCTTCCTCTAAACCCAACTATTTAAGGTCTTCATCAGACAAACATTGATGGATGCCCCTGTGTCGATGAGAGTGGAATCCACCAACCCCGTTGAGGGTGATGGTTAGACAGAGAGATGTGAACGACACTCGGGGGCTGCAAGATCTTTGTCCGAGAAGGAGATGGACGGTCCTTGGGTGAGGGAAAGAAAAGCATTGGTGACTCCACTAGCAGGAAGGTCATCATTGACCATGATCTTTTGGAGGAATTGGAGGAGAGTGGACTGATGTGATGGTGACTTCCGAATCAATTCTAAGATGGAAACCCTTGCAGGGGTCTTGTCCAAGTTCTGAAGAATATCATATCGGTGCCAGCAGGTGGCAGAGGTCCACTATCTTCCTCATCTTGTGATGGTCTGGGAGTGGGGAACAATGCAATTTCTGAGGCTGACATAAATGTTCTCTTGAGACCTAGGGAGAATGAGTTGGAGGGGTTGGGAGCCATAGGTGGAGGGCTGGGAATAGACTGGGTATCCTGGCGAGTGGGTCTGATGAGCACTAAGGGCCGCTCATCTAGGATAGCATCGACAATGGTGGAGGATTCCTGAGACTCTATTGAGGGACATGGGTACCACTCCTCAAAACCTTCAACCCCCCACTGTTGTTCCCTTCTCACAACCTGAAGTCCTAGATGTGTCATGGTGTTGACCTTCTACTAGGACTTGGAGGTGGATGGGTTGTTGTTATTTTGGTGGTTGGGGAGGGGGTTCTGCACTATACCCAGGTCTCTTCTTGTGAACCTAGACTTGGCAATGGCAACCTTGACATCGTCCCAATTGATCCTACCCTAGTCATTCATGTCATACACCCAATCACGGAAGGTGAAACAATTGTGGATTTCATGACCGGGGGCCCTATGATAAGGACAATACTTTGAGGTGTCAGCCCTCGGATGCACACCCTCCTTCTGTGGTGGAAGTTGGATGACATCGCAAGACATAAGAGCGAAGAAAATGTCCCTAAGGGATTCAGAGAGGGCAGGACAGTGAGATCTCTTAGGACCGGGACGGGTGTCGCCAGAAGGTGGAGGAACAACTGAATAGGGCCTAGAGGAATGTGATGGAAATTGGTGAGGATTGGAGGTGGGAGTAAAGGTGGAGGGTTTTGTTAGGGGGCCTTAGTGGCTGACTACAAGCACTGATGGACTCATTGACGGTCACCCCCTAGGTGGTAGGTGCCGCGGGAGCCTTATGTCCCTTAGGCTTCCCTTCAAAGAATGGCAGGAGAGAGGAATCCTTGATTTGGTTTTGAACCACCCTAGCTCGATTGTAAAGATGTGCAAAGGAGGGAAACTCACTAAGCATCAATATGGATTTGAGCAAGGGGGTGGTATTGGTGACTATCATGGTGATGGCTTGGGACTCCGGGATGGGGAAGTCGGCCCTCGAAGCCATGGATCTCCAGCGGTTGGCAAAAGTGACAATGTCTTCATTCGGCCTCATCTTTTCCGCCACCAAGTCGGGAAGTGTAGGGACTTGGGTGGCCACGTAAGAAAAGTGGGAGATGAAGCATTCAGAGACAATGTCAAAGTTAATAAGATCGGATGCAAGTAAGGAGCTGAACCACCTCAAAGCCTCCCCTTCTAAATATTGTTGGAAGAGGTGAACCATGAGGACCCGATCATATTGCCACCGGTGGGAATCCATGAGAAAGCTGGCGAGATGGAATTGGGGGTCGGAGGTCCCGTCATACTTGCGGTATTTCGGGGCCTTGAAACCCAGGGGAAAGTAAGCATTCGGGAGTTTGCAATAATTTGGAGGGAATGAGGCTTAGACAGGGACAAAGATTCAGCCAAGAGTCTCCTAACAAGACCCTACATCTCAGACTTGGAGATGGATTCGAGTTGAGTGGGGGGTGTAGGTTGGACATAGAGTGGATAGATAGAAGGAGGAGTTGGAATGGGAGTTGGTGCAGGAGTGGTGTGAGAAAGAGGGGAGATGGGAACCCGGGATGGGGTGACAGGCCTCGGAGTGGACTTGGATGAAGAGGCCTTGAAAGGAGAAGGTGAGGAAGGGGAAGCCATTGCCCGAACTGTGTGCTTGGAGAGCATGGAAATGATGTCCTCGGGTGAATAGCTAGCGGGACAAGAGTTGGGAGAGTTCAGGGAAAACTCACCTCTTCATTATCATCTTGAGAGGATGATTGAAGTGACTCCTCAGGTTGCATGTTAGAATTAACCATTCCATATTCAAAAGCCGGATTGTTAGACATGCTGACAGAATTCAACCAAGAGTCCATTAGCACACAACCTACTGATTTTAAGATGATTAGGCCTAATTAACTACACTGTTATTAGGAGAAATATGGATTTCTACATAAACAATGTTGTCAAACAACGTCCCAAAATTTTTTAATATCAAAGTTGAGCGTTAACTTGACTTGTGAAGGCCGATTCTCTCACCTCTCACTCAAAGCCGGTGAATGGGCTAACTAGCTGAGAGGGTAAAGGTCCTCCTGCCAAGTACAGTGAGGGAATCCACAGACACAGAATTTAGGGACTTATGGAGTTCTTCTTGAAGCCAATCTGATTTACCCGAGAGGGAATTCTCGAGTAAAAGATTGTAAATCAAGAAGGGGTTATCCTAAAATGTGTGGGGAGGCTAGAATAGATGAGAAACAGACCCACCACGTGACTCAAGACCACCAGTCATCAAAGAGGTGGCAAATAAAAGAAAATAGAAAGAAAAACCAATCAAAAACAGCTTCTGTGAAATAAATGGCAACACTGGCGACGTTAAGTTCCGCAGAAACAAATAGATGGCAGGATCACTGGACGCTAACAAGAAGTTGACTGTAACACCCCGACGCGGAATATCGAAGCGATATTACAGTTATTAAATAGTACAGAGCGAGAAATAAATGACAAACCATCACACAGTTGGAATAATATCAAATAACTCCAATTTCATTGACATTTCATCAAACTCCAATACATTCACTAATAAGAGCCAAACTAGGGCCCAGAGTACTTTATTCAAATCCAAACTATTACATAATGACTCTGACTCATAACTATACTAACTAACTACTAAGCAATTGGTTGCTGAACTGGTCATTCCTGGACATCATCCTCGTTTCCATCCTCGTGCGTGTGGTAATCACCATCCGACTCACCTGAACACATGGAATAAATACGCAAGATGAGCGAATACGCCTAGTAGGACTTAATATCTCATGGGAACAAGCATGGTTTAAATGATTAATGTCTTAAAAGGACAGGGTAACTAGAGAGAATAGTCATGCAAGTATAGTAACGATGGCAAGAGAATACTAGAACTTGTATAGAGAATTAGCACAACAAGAACGATAAATGGAATGGCCATGTAACGATAATAGCATGTAACGATAGCACTGGTATAGCACTTGAATAGATTGCACTTGTATTGATAGCACTTTGATTGTCATAGATTAATCTTGATAGTATAATAGCACTGAGTGCATGCCGTACACACCTTGATCATTTTAACTCCCATGGGCACTGGCACTTTTTGGGCGCTCTCTCTAGGACCAGATCGGGCCCTATTGCACTGGCATAAGTCATTTTCTTATCTTAGACATTCACACAAATGGCCAAGAGAGTACCAAGAATAGATGAGAGTAATAGACGAATAGGTGAGAGTGTAGAAAGAACGTGAATAGATGAGAGTACCGAGATAGTAGATGAGATAGGGGTATAATCGTAAAACAACATTAAACATCGATAGTAACAGTTGCACAGCACTAGGTCGGGTGCCAGTAGTCTGGTAGAAGTCACCACTGCCCACTAGCCGTGTTATGAACACAGGCTAGATGGTCCGGCATGATCACAAGGTAAGAAGGATACACACTAAGGCCATGGATCGTGCTGATCCCTAAGGGTGTAACGGGTTTTAAGGGTACAACCAGCTCGTCGTCTAAGGACGTGCGCCAAAGCCAAGAAGACTTACGGAGGCCCTGACAAGGAGTCTCTGGCTTAGTCGAGAGTATTCCCTATGGAGAGGTGGTCCATGTCAAGAGAGTGTGTAGAAACTAGGGTCTGTCGTGCCTCGAGTGCTCGAAGGCCGAGGGAAGCGATCACGGTATTCAAATCACACGATTAACTCGAAGACAAGTGTAAATAATTAAATAGGAGAATTTAGTAATTAATTTCACTTAATTACCAGATACATTATTGAGTAATTTAAATAGGTTTAATGGCAAACATGGTTGTTAGGTGTGTGCAAGTGTAAGAAATCAAGAGAGCATGTAAGGTTGAGCTCATGGCTTTTAAGTTAATGAATTTCATGTATTGACAAATAATCAGTCGTTAATAATCATGACAGTGTTTATTAGGTTAAACAGGGTTTAAATACCACATATAGTAGGGGTATAAGTGTAAATTTAAGTTCTGGCCGCAACACTGAGGTCGCGGCGTAGGTGGCTGTCGCGTTCACGTCGTGACGCCAGGCTCGGTCACGTTCTGCTGAACTGGCCACTAGGGTCAACCCGGCCAGGTCGTGACATGTCGACCCATCGCGTTCAGAATGCGACGGACCCCCGTGTCGCGACCCCCTCTGAGATCGCAACGGGTCGGGCCGTCGTGACTCCAGAAGGTGGCCCAAGCCTAGAAACGGAGTTTTGCCCCTTTTCCAGATGGGTTCCATCCCTCCGTACATGACATAGTCCACTTTAAAAATCGATATAAAATCACAGAAAGCTCCAAAAATCACGAAATTAGTTTTAAACGAAACTAGACATGGAGATCTATCACTGGGCATGATTAATTAGAAAACAAACATGTAGAGGACATGTTTTTATTAGGTTACTTTTCGGTGACCTAAACATGCACAGTCTTGAATAAACGAATTAATTGGCAGTGGTCACATGATGAAAATTGGGGCAAGTAGGGGCGTTTGAAAGGTAACAGCATGTAGTATTTATGAGAATATTTACAGGACATGGGAACGAGTACATGCGAGGATTGAAAGCCAATTTTAGGGTTCAGGCACATGATGATGTTCAGGATTTAAGCATTTAATTCGCCCTCATGGAAGAACAAAATAGAGCGAACCAAAGGGTTTTTCAAAGAGGATCATGCGGACTACCTAGGGTTAAAATTTCACATTTTGTGCTTGAGAGATTGCCTACATTTTCTTGTGAATAATAGATCCTAGGGTTAATGACGAAAAGAAGATGAAAATCCCACTTGTTCCAGCCTTCTCCTCCAAGCTCCTTCGTCCATAGCTCTCCTCCACGACCTCCAAAGCTCCAGAAATCATTCTATGGGCTGATAGGGCTGATTTGGGGTGTTTTTGTTTGGTTTAAGGGTCCTTACCAATTCTAAACTCCTCCCTTCTAATAAATCCGAATTTTCCTTATTTATCTCCTTCTCTCTTTGAATTTATCTCCTACTTTGGATGGAGGAGAGGTTAATTCCGTGGGTAAAGGGTTAGGGTAAGGTTAGGACTCTTTTTAGGATAGATTTGGGTCATTAAATAATTATTTTAACCCTTTACCTATTTACAACTAATTTTTACTCCAAATTTAGCTTAATTACCTCCCATCCCATGATGGGCTCTTCACCTTTGGGCCCAACAATCCATGTTAGGACCATTAGTACAACCCATTGCTAATTTAGCTTAATGAGCTTTGATTTAATTCTCTTTTATTTCAATTATTCTCTCTTTAATCTAATTTAATTCCATTTATCACATTTATTAATTAAAATTTTTGTTTTATTTGGGATTTAAAAATCAAGGTTGCTACATTGACGGCACAAGGTGTTGACGCTAAGAAGAAATAAACAGAAGAAGAGGTTGACGTTTACCTGGGTAGACGTCAAGATCGTTTGACGTCTACCTATGCGGAGGCTGAGAACCACAGCAGCAAAAGTGTCCCATCGTGATCGCCAAAGGAGAGCTGTGAACATTTTGTTTGCTCTGAAACTCTGGAATCCCTGAACATTGGGCTCCCTCATGGCGTTGGCATATGTGACGCTGGTTGACCTCGTCTTCCTTCCTCGTTGACTCTCATTTGACCAACTTGACCGAAGGAGAAAGAGAGGAAAATCAAAGAAACCAGCAAGGAAATGAATGGGATGTGATCGCCAGAGCCTTATCTGTGCCCAAGGAGGTGTGCAGATCGCGCCGGTGATGTAGCCTCGCGAGCGGATGATCGTGGAACGCCGACTTTCTCCCCTTCGGCCGGCCAAAAGGAAGAAGCTCCGCGGTATCATTGGAGGTGTTCCTGCGACAAAGAAGACTCTATAAGACTCTAAAGAAGTGAAGTAAATGTTCTGAAATGAAGAGAAGTGACCCAAAAGGTGAGCCCCGTACCGGTTGCGGGCTTGAGAAGAGGGGTGGCCAAGTGTTATGACCACCCTTCTTCCCTCTATTTTGGTTTGGAAAATCACTTTTAGGTGTAAGACCCGGCCCTCCTGGGCCCTTGGCCCTGTCCTCAGGGTCACGGTAGGCAGCCTGGTCACGCCAGGGGTGCCCGTCGCGACATGGTTTGTGTGGCGACACACCTGGCCTCACGACTTGGTCGCTACGGGGGTGGGCATCGCGTTCTTGTCGCGGCGTCTGGAGGCGTCGCAACTGCTTTTCTGACAGACGTGACCGATGTCCTGTCTGTCAGAACGGTCGTGTCGGGTGGCAGGTGCATACAGCGTTGACGCGACCTAGTCAGCCGTCACATTTGTTTTTCCCGGTCTTCGAGGTTTGACCGCTTTTGGGATTGCGTCGGGGGTGGCAGCCGCGACATGGTTGCAACACCTATGGCCATCGCGACTTGGTTGTTTTCGCGTCGGGTCGCCCCTTCACGTTTTGGGGCCGTCGGTTTAAAACTGAAGGCGCGCCCCATTCTCCCCCTCTCGCCCTCTCTCTTCTCCATCTTCCTCTTCTCCCCCTCTCGAGCTCCCTTGCGTTCTCTCGGTGGTTCTTCGTGCTCGGGGTGCTCGTGCTGAGGTGGTGTCGTCTCGTTCATGCAGGGGACGTGTTCGTATTGCTTGGAGCGAGGAGGAGGTGGTCATTTCTACGTGAAGGCCCCAACGGGTCGGCTCTTCTTGTGAAGGTAGGGACACTTGATCTCTCGCCCTAAGCATGTTCCCCTCCCCCTAGAGACGGTGTTTCCTTGTGGTTTGGGGTTGTGGGAGTGTGAGGATCATGCTCATGCTTGAGTGAGATTTCCCATCGAGCGTAGATTCTCATGAATCCATGTATGTGGGGTTCCAAGGGTGCTTTGAGTGATTTACAGCTTTCATACATGTTGAACATGCTCCCCTCCCCTTGTGGAATGTGTATATCGTGTTTTTGGGGTGGTTCCCGGGAGGACTGCTCTGGAACCCCCCTCGGCTGAAGACATGACCACTATAGAGGTCGTGATCTTGTCACGACGGCATGGCCGGTCGCGACATGATCGCGACGCTCTTGGGCATCGCGACATGGTCGCGTCGGCTAGGGCCACCGCGACATTGTCACGACAGGGTAGGGTGTCGCGATAAGGTCGCGATGGCCCGATGCGTCGTGACTACAGCCGAGAGACAGGTTATGGTCTTGCAAAGTTCCGAGTCTCGCAGAGTCTTCACCGTTTTTGGTTTTGTACTGTACCCGTGGCACGTGTGCTAGTTTCCTAGTACGGTCCTACACTAGTCGTCTCCCGGTGCTCGGCACCTCAGGGCTTGTCCCGTAGAAAGGTTGTTACTATTGCCTGGGACCCCCCCCGCTCGGAGCCTGTTGAGGGAGTACTCTGGGCTACAAGCGTGCTCGAGTTGGCAACCGAGTAGCGGACTCTGGAGCAGAGGGGAAAATGGTGGTTAGGACAGCGGCGTTGAGTCGTTTACAGAGTCGTTCTCACGTCGACGGACGTCGAGGTCAGTTTGGGAGTTCTTCCCGACGCAGTCCAGCTAGTCCTTTCTCACTGTCTCGCTCCTCGTGGCCTCGGAACCACTTGGAGAGGCCAGGCGTGGGACCGTAGTCCGGCCAGACTATGCGGTTACTGTTGTGTGCTTTGTGTCTTGCCTCACTCTGACGAGACGTGGAGGTTTAGACCTGGGTTGAGGATAAAACGTCGGTGGACGCACTTGACGGTTGACTAGTGGTAGTGCTTTCCGTAGCTAGTGTTCTTTGTCCAGGCGGGGTCTCTCCCTGTCTGTGTTTGCTAGCCGTGTGGTGGTCACGACGAGCAGTCATACGGAGTTTTCGATCGTGTTGTACCTTCCGTACCGTTGCTATTTAGTAGCTTTGCTTCCGCACTTCCGTTTTGTAGGTAGAAGATAAACTGTTGTTATTAATTGATATATATATTCTTCTGCCTGTTAGAGCCAGTAGGAGATTGGTAGTCCCTACTGAGCTTCTATTGTGAAGCTCATCCCTTTTTTTCCCAGGTGAGACTTCTCAGCAGCGGCAGGGCGTGCGTCGGGCGGACGAGACGAGGCGGTAGCGGAGGTCCTTGTAGCTAGCAGTGGTCCCCCTTCTCTGTTGTACGTCACCATCGGGGTACGCCCCTAAGGGACTTGTTATCCCCTGCCTTTACTTGTACTAGTTATGTGTGTTGGGACTATACTTAGAGAGGCACACAGCGGTCTCACTCTTCTTTCTGTTTCCACGTGTGCGCTTCTAGTTAACAGTTGACGTTTACTTCCGTTACAAATCATGTTAGATTATATATAGCCCTTCCGGGTCCGGGATCTGTGGGCAGCGACCGCAAAAATCTGGTCCTCGGCGTGGGCCGAGGGTCGGGTTCTCAGGGTCGTTACAGTTGGTATCAGAGCGAGAGTCTGATAGGACTTGTAGAGGATTTAAACTACAATGAGAAGTCCCAACAGTAGTACAAGTACACTGCTAGCCGCCCGAGTTAGTATTGTTAACCTTGTTGGTTGTGTGTCGTTCAGCATATGGCTCTGCGCAGGCGTAGGCAGGCCAGAGAGCTGATTGAGCAGCAGGATAAGTCAGATATGCTCGCACAGGGGCAGGTCCAGAAGGAGGTGTCAGTGGAGGAGTCAGTGGCACAGCCTCAGGGTGCAGCGGCAGGCGGGCAGCAGCAGCAGGAGTACCAGCCCCAGCTGCAGTAGTACGCAGACTGGTTTCCCTTAGCAGAGTAGTCCTTCAGGAACTTGTACCAGGGAGCGTGGCAGCCCGGGCAAGCAGCAGCAGGAGGTCAGCCTCTGGTACCTCCCCAGTCGTACCGGAGCAGCAGGCAGAGCCATAGGTGGATCAGTCAGCAGTTCAATAGGCGTCGAGTACCGGGAGCACCTGGGCCGGTCGGAGGAGAACGGATGTCACTGAGGATAGGACTGCCCTCTTGGAAAGATTCTTGCATCTCCAGCCACCGATGTTCTTCGGTGAGCATGATCCAGACAAGGCAGAGAGTTGGACGCACGAGTTGGAGCGCACGTTCGAGACCATGGAGTGCGCTGAGGAGGACTAAGTCAGACTGGCAGTGTATCAGCTCAAGGGAGCAGCCCATGAGTGGTGGAGAGTTCAGCGGCAGACTCACTTCCAGGGGCAACATTTGGATCAGATTGCTTGGCAGCGATTTTTAGAGGTCTTTCACAAAGAGTACTTCCCCGACTACGCTCGACGTGAGAGACGAGACCAGTTCCACGAGTTGGTGTAGGGCGATCTCACAGTTACTCAATACCAGCAGAGGTTCGTCTAGTTGTTGAGGCATGTCCTCATGTTGCAGGCAGTGAGTAGGCTTGTGCAGAGAGGTTCATTGCAGGGTTGAGGCCAGACTTGAGGTGGGGCGTGACAGCTCACATGTGTACCACCTTAGGAGAGGTTGTGGCTAAGGCCACCGCCTTGGAGAGAGAGACCTGGCAGCCCCAGCAGCAGCAGCACCACCAGCAGCAGCAGCAAGGAGGAGCCTCTTCCAAGTCCTCGCCGTACCAGCGTCCCACAAGTAGTCGTGGTAGTGCGACTTCTTCCTCTTCATGCTTGGGTAGTTCCGACAGCTCCAGGATCCGCTCGAAGTTCAGGCAGTTGTCTACTCGCGGGGGTGGACGGAGCCGGCAGCAGAGGCGTCAGTCGAGGTTTGCGGAGCAGTCAATCCAACAGGGAGCTGAGCAGGGCAGGCAGGAGGCAGTTTTCTACACTTGTGGTTTTTCGAGCCACTTCAGGAGGGATTGCCTTATGGGGCAAGTCCAGCAGCCGCAGTAGCTAGTGTAGTACACGCAGTAGCTACTGCAGTACCAGTTCCCTCCCCAGCAGCAGGCACCTCGTCAGCAGCAGCAGGGGCAGTACCATTTGCAGCCTCAGCAATTTCAGCAGCATCAGCAGCCTCAGCCGTACCCGCAGCAGCAGCAATTTCCTCAGCACCAGCAGCCGCCGCAGCAACAGCAGCCCCAGCAAGTGTCGCAGCGTAGGTGTGGCTGTGGTCGTGTGATGGCTCTTACCCGGGAGCAGGCCGAGGCGTCGAACCTAGTTATGGTACCTTGCCTATCCTTGGTAGAGCTGCTCGTGTTTTGGTTGACCCCTGTGCTTCTTTGTGTTTGCTTCTGAGGAGTTTTACGAGTCTCTAGTTCATCACACACCTGAGAGGCAGTGTGACATGATGGTCGATCTCCGTCCAGTGATTATATGTGTTCTTTTGGTTACCTGGAGGGCGTCACAGTTGAGATTGAGGGACACCAGTTGCCGGCCAGGTTGTATGCATTGCAGTTGTGCAACTTTGACGTCATTCTGGGCATGGACTGGTTGGAGGCTCACTCAACTGTGGTTGATTGTCAGCAGAAGACCATTCGGTTTGAGATACCTGGAGCGCCCGTTCTCTGCTTTCGAGGTATCCGGTCTCCCCGTCGACCTTTTATCTCCTTTTGTAGAGCTTGTAGTTTGATCCGTGATGGCTGTGTAGCATACCTTGCTTCTGTTTGTTCCTTGGAGCCTAGCAGATCGTCAGTTTTTGATGTGCCTGTTGTTTGTGAGTTCTCTGATGTTTTCCCGGAGGATCTACCTAGGTTGCCGCCTGAGCGAGAGGTAGAGTTCTCCATTAAGTTTTTTCCTGGTATGATGCCTTTGTCCAAGGCACCTTACCAGATGGCTCCGGCGAAGTTTCGCGAGTTGAAGCACCAGTTGCAGGAGTTGCTTGAGCTGGGCTTCATTCGTCCGAGTCGTTCACCGTGGGGAGCGCCAGTGTTTTGTGAGGAAGAAGGATGGTAGTCTGCATTTGTGCATCGATTATCGGCAACTGAACCAGGTAACAGTGAAGAATAAGTACCCGTTGTCGAGGATTGATGATTTGTTCGACCAGTTGCAGTCAGTCAGTGTGTTCTCGAAGATTGACTTGAGATTCGGTTACTATCAGTTGAGGATAAGAGAGTCTGATATTGGCTTGATGGCTTTCCGTTCCAGGTACGGTCACTTTGAGTTCGTCGTGATGTCGTTTGGGCTGACGAACACACTGCAGCATTATGGATTTGATGCATAGGGTGTTCAGTGAGTACCTAGATCGGTTTGTGGTCATCTTCGTGGATGACATCTTGGTCTACTCGGCTTCTGAGGAGGAGCACGAGGAGCATCTGAGGATCATGCTAGAGACGTTGCAGAGTCACCAACTTTATGCCAAGTTCGATAAGTGCGAATTTTGGCTGAGGGAGGTGCACTTTCTTGGGCACGTGATCTCAGGTTCTAGTGTGGCAGTGGACCCTGCCAAGGTGGAGGCAGTGTTGTCATAGGAGCAGCCCACATCAATGTCAGAGGTTCGCAACTTTCTGGGTCTGGTAGGTTACTATAGGAGATTCGTCTAGGATTTTGCCAGGATTGCAGAGCCGTTGAACAGGTTGACAAGACTAGATGCCAGGTTTGTTTGGTTAGAGGACTGTGAGCGGAGTTTCCAGGAGCTGAAGACGAGGTTGACTTCAGCGCCAGTGTTGGTCTTGCCGTCAGGTAGCGGAGGTTTCGTGGTCTACACCGATGAGTCAAGATCAAGTTTGGGTGTCGTGCTGATGTAGCATGGTGGGGTAGTTGCCTATTGATAATTGCATAATTTTTCAGGTTAAATTTCATACATATAGTTAAGTTTAGACAGTCTTTGTCTGTAAATAAAGTGTATTTTGATTTTAATTTTCATTTCATCCAAAAATAAATTTTAAAGCATATTAGTAAATTCTCGAGTTGAACACATAGTTAAAGTCTCATTTAAAAAATCAATAAATTTTGAATAGTTTATGTTTCTTTACATTGTATATAAATAATTTTTTTTTCACTTTAAACAACTTTTAATTCTTGTAAATATTAGTGTGTAAAAAATTTTGATTCACCCAAATAATGCCACATACCCCTCTCCTCATGGGCCCATTGGGCCAACATCTATTTTCACCCCATGGGTCCATTATGCCTTTCTTGGTTTCATTAATTAAAATAGGCCACGCAACATTTTTCTTTACTTACTTATTCTTCCTTCCTAACAGGTCTTCAGCTAGAAGCTTCACGAAGCGGAGCTGGCATTTGGGCGATTTGGTTTGTGGGTGATGCAGGCGGCTGGAGCCCTGGCGATGGAGGAGCCCTTGCGATCTGGCAGTCGATGCTGGATGTGGATGGGCTGGTGCATGCGGCTGGAGGAGGAGCTGCTACCGGGCCTGGAGCGATGGTGCTCTGAGCCTCTGGCGACGCAGGCGATGGAGCGCGGTGCGACGCAGGCGATGGAGCGGCTAGAGGCCTGGTGGTACATCTTCGGTGCAAAAGAGCTCGGAGATGGCGGTGCGCAGCAGGTGAGCAGCGGCCGGGTTGGGTGCGCTGGCGATGAGGAAGCATGAAGGTGCCGTGCAGTGACCGGGCGTACGGAGCCGGTGCTGTGCGACGCTGAGGCGGCAACTGATGGAGGCTGTGCGCGGGAAGGGGGTTGGGTTATTCTGCTGGGGCTTGGGCGTGCGGAGCGCAGGCGAGGTGGCGGCCAGATCAGGAGGCCCGGGCGCCTATAAAAAGACCCCAAGGTCCTCTTCTCCGGAGGGGTTTGGATTTTAGCATTTATTTTTAGCTTTTTTTTTTTTTCTTCCGGAGATCAGAGTTTGGAGAGTTGTTTAGCATCTGTAGGAGGGAGGGCTTCGCCAGTAGAGATTTGAGAGGCATTTCTTTTTGCCATTTATTCCTGTAGTTTCCTTTCAGCAGAGCAGAGAGTGGGGATTTTGTTCTTTTCCTTCGTAAGGGTAGTTCAGAATTTGGAGATTTGTCTTTCTCTTCTGCAAGCTGTAGTTCTCGATCCAGAGGAGTTTTCCATTTCTTTTGTGCATGAGAAGTAATTTTTGTTCCATTCTTTTTGTTGTTGCGAAATCGACGGGTTCCAGTTCTTTTTTTGCCTTTTGGAGATGGTGATCCAGTCAGTTGTTCCATTTATTTTTGTGGTGATATTTCTATTTCTTTTGTGTTCAAGAGCTCAATCCAGTGAGTTTTCTTTCTTCATTTGGTTCTGTTAAAATTTCTGAGATTATCTATTATCTCTTTTCTTCTGTGGAATTTATTGAGAGATTCCAGTGGGTTTGGGGTTCAGCATTTGAGAAGTTTTTGCTGCTGTGAGGAGTGTCTGTGATAGTTCAGATTTCTGAGAGGTTCGACATCCGGGAGTATTGCTATTGGGAGATGGTTCTGCTGTGAAGGTTCTGCAATGTTGAGAGGTTCGGTATTATTTTTTGGGAATTTCTAGTTCAGAATTTTAGTGGGTTTTAGGTTCAGATTTTTTTTTTAGAGTTTCTCTTTACTGTAAGGGGTTGGGAGTCTACTTGTTTTTAGTTTTCTTTCTGTGAGCATGAGAGAATCGGAGTTCGGCATTTTGGGATTTTAAAGCTATTTTTTTTTCCTTCTTCTTCTGTGTTCATCCGGAGTTCAGACTGGGGAGGGTTTTACTTCTGCTGTGAGGGGTTGGCTGGTGCGATTGTTGGGAGTTTTCCTTTCTTCTGGTTCTGTTGTTTTGTGAGGAGGTTTCTGGTTCAGCATATGTTCTGTTCAGCATTTGAGCTGTGAGGTAATGATCTGATGTTTATGGAGAGCTGATTTTGGTTAATTGTTCATCCCCTAAGCTGAGGGGTACATTGGTTTGAATTTCTTTTGAGAATCTTGTTCTGTTATCTTTTTATTCTCTCTTGAGATCCAAATTGTTTCAGAGTTAGAAGTTGCATCTGTGTGTAATTTCTGGTAGTGGATTGAGCTATTAGAGAGGTGAAAGTGTGTAGAAGTTCATTCTGAGCGCCGTATTTTTATCTATCGTTTATTCAAAGTTGTTTGTCTAGCCATTTAAGAATGTCTAATTCAGATCTCTTTATGTTTTTTTTTTTTTGACCTGTCAAGTTGTGAAGGATTTAGTGGTTTTGTTTTCTTATTCACTTTTAATGCATTGTTGATAGAGATTTCAAGTCAAAGTAGTTTAATTCAAATTCTATTCAGCCTCTCTGTGGATATGACCTGTTCTCACCACTGTATGAGTTCACCTTTGCAATTTATTTTTGTGAGACAGTTTAGAGAAGGCGAGCATTTTGACCTGTGCAATGAACTTTGAACAACGAGAGGGCACAGTCAACAATGCCGCGCGCTTCATCTTGGCGCCGTTGCCGGGGAGGCATTAGAGTTTGATTTAAACTGCTTTCATTTGATCTCATTGCTTTGGCTTTATATTGACTTGTTATTGGGCTTTCATTTCAGATTTGCACAAGGAGAGGAACTTGGAGATTGGGCTTGACCTTTGAAGCCCATTGGAGGAGGAGCTTGCTGATTTCTTTTCCCATTTGCTTTTAATTCAGTCTTTTAGATAGAAGATAGGAGTGAAATTTGTAGTGAGGTTTTGATGTACTCTCTGTGCATGTACAGAGATTTCTTTCTTGTTGGCATGTAATAATTGGACTCTTTTGTGGTTTGAGTGGTTTGACATTAATTATAGTATCATTTTATATTTTCTTAGTTAATTTTCATTTCATTTAGTTCAAAAATCAAATAAAAATTTAAAAATCTAAAATCTAAAAAATCTTCCAAATCGTTCTTTCATGTTAGCCGTTTGTTTGTAAATAAAATTTTCATTTCTCAAGATTAGAAACACTTGTTTTAGGACATTCATCATTTTAATAGTCATTTGAATTCCATTTTTTTTCTTGCATTGAAGAGTGCGGGGGAAAGGTAAGACTTCCAACGCTTGTTTCATGCATTAGACTTATCATTAGAAACCTCTTGTTTGAACTTGATTGCCGCACTTCATATTTTTAAATTGGATTGCTTAAGGGCTTCACCCATTAGTAAAAAAAGATAAGGTGAGGGATTCATCACCCTTCCCTTTGCCCAAAATCACAAAAATTTCCACATTCTTGCATTGGCCTAAACTTTTAAATAAAAACCAGTAGACGTGGCCCTAGGGATCATAATTAGATTTATCCTTTCTTGAATTCAAAACATCTCTTTAAGTCTGGTGTCTAGGATTAGAGGTTAAAAAGCTTACGCTTAAGTGAGTTAGAGGTTATTTAATTGGGTCCTTGCGAAAGCAAGGGGGGCCTCCCTCTACTCCACCTCTTACCTAGCCAGTACAAGAAGAGTTAGGATTGGACTTAAGCAAGAGTAAATCTGATTTTGAGAAAAATAACATAGGTCCAAGGAATACTTAGTGTTTAGGTTAAATTGTTTTGAAAGTGTTTGCTTGTTTGTGTTTGTTCATAAAAATTTAAAAATCAATAAAAATTCAAAAATTCAAAAAAATCATAAATAGAAGGCTTTTCAACTTTGCATGCTTGGTAGACGTTCTCTGGACTTAGATTTGGCTCAACCTATAGACGAGATAGAAAGATTCTTTCATAGGATGGCCAACCAAGATCAAAATCAAGTTGCTAGAAATATAGAAGAGGTTGCACCCAGACAGATGAAGGATACTTTATTCCTTCTAATTATCAACCTGCCACTTGTGTTAGGCTGGAAATTCCGGCAAATCACTTTGAAATCAAGCCAGGAACCATTCATATGTTGCCTTCCTTTTATGGCAATCCCAATGAAGATCCTTATAGGCATATAGATGAGTTCCTAGAAATTTGTTCCACTGTAAGGATCCAGAACTTCACTGAAAATGCCTTGAGATTGACCCTATTTCCATTCTCTTTGAAAGACAAGGCCAAACATTGGTTAGGGACCATAGGGAGAACCATTACAACTTGGCCAGAAATGCAGCAGGAATTTTTGAAGAAGTTTTACCCCATTGGCCGCACTAATACAATGAGAAGAGCGATAACTGGATTCTCCCAACACCCGGGAGAATTAATGCATGAATCATGGGAGAGATTAAAGGAGTTGCTTAGAAAATGTCCCCAACATGGTTTGTCGAGGTGGCAAATAGTCCAAGCTTTTTATGAAGGTCTAACAAATCGAATAGGCAAATGGTTGATGCTTCGTGTGGAGGAGCATTTATGACTAAGAGCGAGGATGAGGCATATAATTTGTTTGAAACATTGTGTGAGAATTCTATCAATCATGCCTCACTCCACTCTATGAGAGAGCTCTAGGACCTATAAAGAAGGCAGGGTTGTATGAACTAAGGGAGAGAGGAGAATCAGATTCTAGGGTAGAAGACATGTTAGCTAGACTTGATCAGAGATTGGAGCAGAAGTTGGAACAAAAATTCGATCAATTACTATCTTTGACTGGGCAAGCCACACCTAAATTTTCTCAACCACCTGAAACTTGCACTATGTGTGCTAGCCCAGCTCATCCCACCAGTGATTGTCCCACTACTGCCTAATTACCCCCTTACATTCAGGAACAAGTCCAAGCTGCTCAAGGCTTCTACAAACCCTCCTATGATCCATACTCTAACACATACAACCCTGGTTGGAGAAACCATCCAAACTTTTCTTGGAAAATTCAATCTGAACAAGTTTCTCAACCTTCTTTTAAGCAATCCATGTATGGTCAATCCTATCCCAATCAGAATTCGGGATTTGGCCAATCTTCTTATTCCAAACCTCCACAAGTCCAAGAAAATCAAAATTCAAATCAATTTGCTCACACAAATTTCCAGCAACCTTCATATCAACCACCACCTCCTCAGCCTATTTGGGAAGATAAAATGAACCAACTCCAAAACATGATGGCAACTCTATGCCAAACTGTGCAAGAACAACAAACTCAATATCAAACTCAAATCAAAATTTTCAACGAAATTTGGCAAGGATAGAGTCCCAATTGCTGATGTATGTCAAAGGAGGGAGTCTGGTCAGTGCCCAATCAAGCTATAGCAAACCCAAGAAACAACCCTCCTAGATTCTATCAGAACCAACAATACCATCAGGCCCAGGGGTACAGACCACCACTGCTAGACAAAATGCACCTCCACCACAGAACCCACAACAAGCTTTTGTCCAGAACATTCCTGCACCACAAAACCAAAGCCAACCTACGCAACAGGATCATCCTCCTGCCCAAGCTAGGGGCTCGCAAGTAGAGAATGCAAAAACTGTGTCTACCTTAAGAAGTGGAAGAATCAGAACAAATCCTCACCCACACATGTCAACATTGAATGAGGATAAGAAAATGAATTGAACTTGAAACTGAAGCAGAGGTTGAAGAAAAGGTTGAAAATTCCAAGGGAAAAGAGAAAATAACTGAAGATCCTCTAGACACAATTAAAATAAATAAAGACCCAAGCTGTTACATTCCAAGAGTCCCTTTTTTGAAGCCTTAAAGCCAAAATCTAAAAACAAACCAACTGGTAATGAAGAACTCTTGGAACTGTTTAAGCAAGTCCACATCAATATTCCTCTCCTTGATGCTATCAAGCATGTGCCTGCCTATGCCAAATTCCTAAAAGAAATGTGTACTCTAAAGTGTGAAGTGAGGAATAAAACTGAAACCATCATTCTTCCAGAAATTGTGAGTACCATTGTCTTAAACCAACTCCCTAAAAAGCTCAAAGATCCAGGCACTCCACTAATTCCTTGCACTATCGGTGGAGTCACATTTGAGATCGGCCTTTTAGATTTGGGAGCCAGTGTCAATCTCTTACCTTCTACTATTTTGAGAAATTCAAGATAGGAGAATTGAAACCCACTTCTGTTGTCCTTCAACTAGCCGATCATTCTGTCACCACCCCAAAAGGCTTAGTTGAGGACGTTATTATGAAAATCAATGATTGTTACTTCCCTGCCGATTTCATCATTCTGGACATGAACACTCCTCAAGATTTAACTCAGTCCACCATTATCCTTGGTAGTCCTTTTTGGCCACAGCTAGGGCTAACATTGATTGTGCTACCGGGATGATGGACATATCATTTGGGGATAGGCGGGTTAGTGTCAACATTTTTAGGGCATCTAGGCACCATGATCAAGGAGAGAGTTGTCTAGTGGTAGACTCTTGGAAGAATCTTGTGTGGAAGAAGTAGTAGACCAACCCTGTGGTCTAGGGTTTGAGGGAGAGGAAGGACAATTCAGTTCCATATTGCATATAAAGAGCCATCATTTCATTTAGAGTGTCCTCCTAAGGTTGAGCTAAAACCACTCCCTGCTAATTTAAAGTACATCTTTTAGGAGAGAATGAGACATGGTCCATCATAATCGCTAATGATCTTGAGGAATGGCAGGAAAGGAAATTGATTGATGTTTTGAAGAGTCATAAGAAAGTATAGGTTGGACAATTGATGATCTGAGAGGGATAAGTCCTTCAGTGTGCACACATCGCATATACTTAGAAGAGAATGTCAAAAGCTCAATAGAAATGCAAAGAAGGCTTAATCCCAACATGAAAGAAGTTGTCAAGAAGGAGATTGTCAAATGGCTTGATGCTGACTTTATTTATCCCATCTCCGATAGCCCGTGGGTTAGTCCAATTCAAGTTGTGCCTAAAAAGTCTGGACTAACTTAATTCAAACTGAAAAGGGTGAGCTCATTCCCACTAAACTGGCTACAGGATGGAGAGTGTGCATTAACTATCTCAATTGAATGCGATGACCAAGAAAGACCATTTCCCCTTGCCTTTCATTGACCAAATCTTAGAGAAACTTGCAGGCCAAAAATTCTTTTGTTTCCTTGATGGATATTCAGGGTATAACCAAGTGGCTATTCACCCTGAGGACCAAGAAAAGACCACTTTCACATGTCTATTTGGAACCTTTCCTTTAGATGCATGCCCTTCGGGCTGTGCAATGCCCCTGCAACTTTTCAACGTTGCATGCTGTCTATTTCTCAGACATGGTTGGGGACTACTTAGAAGTCTTTATGGATGATTTCTCTGTGTTTGGAAATGACTTTGATTCGTGTCTCGACCATTTGACTGAAGTGCTCAAAAGATGCATTAATGTCAATCTTGTCTTAAGTTGGAAAAAGAGCCACTTCATGGTTAAGGAGGGGATTGTCTTAGGGCATATTGTCTCAGAGAGGGGATAGAGGTAGATAAAGCCAAGGTAAATCTCATTTCCGAATTGCCTCCTCCCAACTCTGTCAAACAAATTCGATCCTTCCTTGGTCATGCTGGATTATATAGGAGGTTCATCAAAGACTTTTCCAAAATTGCAAGGCCATTGACTTCTTTGTTGAAAGACACTCCTTTCATTTTTGACGAAGCTTGTCATAAATCTTTTGAGGACTTAAAAGACATTTTGACCAAAGCTCCAATTCTACAATCTCCAGACTGGTCATTACCATTTGAATAATGTGTGATGCTTCAGACTTTGCTGTAGGTGCCATTTTGGGACAGAAAACTGATAAAGGATTTGTAGTGATTTACTATGCAAGCAAAACATTGAACGACACTCAGATTCGATACACAACCACTGAGAAAGAGCTCCTAGCTGTTGTCTTTGCCTTAGAGAAGTTCAGATCTTACTTTTAGGAGCCAAAATCATTGTTTTCACTGACCATGCTGCCTTGAGGCATTTGCTTGCCAAAAAGGATGCCAAGCCTAGGTTGATCAGATGGATCCTTTTATTACAGGAGTTTGATCTAGAAATTCATGATAAGAAAGGGTCCAAGAATGTGGTAGCTGACCATTTGTCCAGAATAATTGCCTCGGACTCCATGCCTATTAGAGATGCTTTCCCAGATGAGCACATTTTAGCGTCTCCAATATTTCATCTCCATGGTATGCACACATTGTGAATTACAAAGTCATTGGACGAGTATCTGGAGATTGGACCAAAAATGAAAGAGAGAGATTCTTTGCTAGGGACAGTATTATATTTGGGAGGACCCGGAGCTATTTTTATTAGACCAGACCAAGTGATAAGAAGAAGCATCCCTGAGAGTGAGCATCAAAGTGTCCTCAAGTTTTGCCATTCTCTTGCTTGTGGAGGGCATTTTTCAGGAAAGAAGACCGCTGCAAAGGTCTTAGACTCTGGTTTCTACTGGCCCACATTGTTTAAGGATGCCCACCAATTTTGTAAGGCCTATCCTAGATGTCAAACAATGGGAAATATTTCTAAGAAGGATATGATGCCTCTTAATCCCATTCTGGTTGTAGAAATTTTTGACGTATGGGGGATAGACTTTATGGGACCTTTTCCACCGTCCTTTGGATACACGTACATTCTAGTTGTTGTTGATTATGTGTCCAAATGGATAGAGGCCATTGCCACAAAGACCAATGATCATAAGGTGGTTATTAAATTTGTTCAGAAAAACATCTTTTCTAGATTTGGGTGGCCCAAAGCAATCATTAGTGATGGAGGACCTCATTTCATTAACACTCAGTTTAGGACCCTCCTAAGGAAGTATGGGATTACCCATAAGCTGGCAACACCTTACCATCCGCAAACCATTGGCCAAGTAGAAGTATCAAATAGGGAGATTAAAAACATTCTTCAAAAGTCGGTTAGGCCTGATAAGAAAGACTGGTCAGAAAGATTAGATGATGCATTGTGGGCCTACCGAACTGCTTTCAAAACTCCCATTGGAATGTCCCCTTACCGGCTTGTTTTTGGAAAATCTTGTCATCTGCCGGTAGAACTTGAGCATAGAGCCTATTGGGCTATTAAACAGGTAAATCTTGATTTATACCAAGCTAGTCAACAAAGGACCCTACATCTGAATGAGCTAGAAGAGCTCAAAATGAAGCCTATGAAAGTTCCAAGATATATAAGACAAGGCCAAAGCATTACATGATAAACACATTCATAGAAAAACTTTCAAGTACATGATAAGGTATGGTTATTTAATTCAAGGCTTCGTCTGTTTCCGGGAAATTGAAGTTCCGATGGATGGTCCTTACACTGTTGTCAAAGCTTACGATAATGGTGCTGTCATTATTCTTGACCCTAAAACTGGGCAATCATTCACTGTTAATGGTAGGGGTGAACATGGTCCAGTTCGGTTCGGTTCACCCCACTTTTGGTGAACCGAAACTGAACCGAAATTAATTTCAAACCGAACCGAACCGAATCGGTTCGGTTCGGTTTGAACCGTTTAAAAAAAAAAAACCACAGATTTTAAAGCCCAGATGGCGGACCTGAGTATCGAACTCAGGTCTGCCCATGGAATGGGGAGGCACTAGCCCACTGGGCTACGCGCTCCTTTTGATATATATTATATTTAATATATTTAATATATATTCAGTTCGTTCGGTTTTCCAATGCAAAACGAACTGAACCGCCAGACCTCTCAACCCGAACGAACCGAACTGGCTGGTTCTGTTCGGTTTTAC
Organism: Colocasia esculenta; assembly: GCA_014218235.1. Lineage (NCBI taxonomy): Eukaryota > Viridiplantae > Streptophyta > Magnoliopsida > Alismatales > Araceae > Colocasia > Colocasia esculenta. Next base: position 23,754,225 of record CM024758.1, read on the forward strand.
GGTTTGAACCGTATTATGAACAGCCCTAGTTAATGGGCAGAGGTTAAAGCATTTCTTTGAAAGCCCATCTTCCTTGAAAATGATTCTACCAAGCTAGCTGAGCCAAATGAAGCCTAATGGCGTCCGACTGAAGACGATAAACTTAGCGCTTTTGGGAGGCAACCCAAGTGTACAGATTTCCTTTATCAGGTAATTCCCTGTCTTACTTTTCTTTCCTGTAAATAAATTGGGAAGGGTAGAATAAACATGCATTCATAGGCATCACCCTAACCCTTGCTTCATTTCTTGAGCTTGTACATATGCAAATAAAAATTTCACAATGTTTCATCCTTGAATAAAAATGCGTGGCTTCGCACATCCCAAGACTAGGTGTATGATCTTTAACCATTAAAATTTTGTGGTTGTCACATTCCCTTGCAAGTATCCGTGTTAGATAGCCCCTAATAAAGGATTACATGTATTATTTGTCTACCTTATGTAAGGATTTATGGCAGGAAGTTTCATACACACACTACACAGCCACTTAGACTAGTTGAACCCGAATGTAGCAAATTTGTCAAGGCTAGTAGGAGAGAGGTGATTGGTTTTCTTCCTTCCCTTAAGTGAATTGTGAAGGAAGTGAAGGCATGTGATCAAGGAACCTGACTGTCCATCCTTCTTTTAAAGAGGAAAAGAAAAGAGAAGCAAAAGCAAAAGAAAAAGAAAATATATCCATGAAAAATGCCCCGGATCTGAGTAAAGTTAGACTCGATACTCTTGAAAAGTGATGGGTTGTGCAGCATTATGGATGAAAAATAAAGAAAAAATCATGAGTGCATAAAGTGCAAATAAAGGGGCAAAGTCCTCAACTCAAAGAAATAATCCTCAAGGAAGTTGGGCAGAATGGAACTGAGAGAAACAACCCGATCTGACTGAGCAAGGATCTTATTCCACAATTCTTTTCTTCTCCCTCAAATCAATCTAATCTCGAATATTGCTGAGGCAGAGGAGCTCCAGAAGGACTGATGTGAACTCTTAAGTAAGCTACCACTTGTGCACTAATTTCTTGCCATAAGCCTTTACAATTAGGAAAGACATGTCTTTACATTAATCTTTTACATGATGACTGTTTAGCATGAGACATTACATTTTCTCCTATATTTGGAGTAATCTTTATTGCTAAGGGACTAGCAATGTTCAAGTAGGGGGGAGTGATAACTGCACAATTTTTCAGGTTAAATTCATACATACAGTTAAGTTTAGACAGTCTTTGTCTGTAAATAAAGTGTATTTTGATTTTAATTTTCATTTCATCCAAAAATAAATTTTAAAGCATATTAGTTAAATTCTCGAGTTGAACACATAGTTAAAGTTTCATTTAATAAAATCAATAAATTTTGAATAGTTTATGTTTCTTTACATTGTATAAAAATAATTTTTTTTCACTTTAAACATCTTTTAATTCTTGTAAATATTAGTGTGTAAAAAAATTTGATTCACCCAAATAATGCCACATACCCCTCTCCTCATGGGCCCATTGGGCCAACATCTATTTTCACCCATGGGTCCATTATGCCTTTCTGGGTTCATTTAATTAAAATAGGCCACGCAACATTTTTCTTTTACTTACTTATTATTCCTTCCTAACAGGTCTTCAGCTAGAAGCTTCACGAAGCGGAGCTGGCATTTGGGCGATTGGTTTGTGGGTGATGCAGGCGGCTGGAGCCCTGGCGATGGAGGAGCCCTTGCGATCTGGCAGTCGATACTGGATGTGGATGGGCTGGTGCATGCGGCTGGAGGAGGAGCTGCTACCGGGCTTGGCGCGATGGTGCTCTGGGCCTCTGGCGACGCAGGCGATGGAGCGGCTGGAGGCTTGGCGGTAATCTGCGGTGCAGAGGAGCTCGGAGATGGCGGTGCGCAGCAGGTGAGCAGCGGTCTAGTTGGGTGCTCTGGCGAGAGAAGCATGAAGGTGTCGTACAGTGACAGGGCGTACAGAGCCGGTGCATGCTGCGACGCTGAGGCGGCAACTGATGGAGGCTGTGCGCGGGAAGGGGGTTGGGTTATTCTGCTGGGGTTGGGCGTGCGGAGCGCAGGCGAGGTGGCAGCCAGATCACGAGGTGGCGCCTATAGAAGACCCCAAGGCTCTTCTCCGGAGGGATTCAAATTTAGCATTTATTTTTAGCTTATTTTTTTCTTTTCTTCTGGAGATCAGAGTTTGGAGAGTTTAGCATCTGTAGGAGGGAGGGCTTCGCAGTCGTAGAGATTTGAGAGGCATTTCTTTTTGCCATTTATTCCTGTAGTTTCCTTCAGCAGAGCAGAGAGTGGGGATTTTTTGTCTTTTCCTTGTTGTAAGGGGTAGTTCAGAATTTGGAGATTTTGACTTTCTCTTCTGCAAGCTATAGTTCTCGATCCAGAGGAGTTTTCCATTTCTTTTGTGCACTGAGAAGTAATTTTGTTCCATTTCTTCTTTGTTGTTGCGAAATCGACGGGTTCTAGTTCTTTTTCTGCCTTCTGGAGATGGTGATCAGTCATTGTTCCATTTATTTTGTGGTGATATTTTCTATTCTTTTGTGTTCAAGAGCTCAATCCAGTGAGTTTTCATTCTTCATTTGGTTTGTTAAAATTTCTGAGATTATCTGTTATCTCTTTTCTTCTGTGGAATTTGTTGAGAGATTCCAGAGGGTTTTGGGGTTCAGCATTTGAGAAGGTTTTTGCTGCTGTGAGGATTGTCTGTGATAGTTCAGATTTCTGGGAGGTTTGACATCCCGGAGTAATGCTATTGGGAGATGGTCTGCTGTGAAGGTTCTGCAATGTTGAGAGGTTCGGTATTATTTTTGGGGAATTTCTAGTTCAGAATTTTAGTGGGTTTTAGGTTCAGATTTATTTTTAGAGTTCTCTTTACTGTAAGGGGTGGGAGTCTGCTTGTTTTAGTTTCTTTCTGTGAGCATGAGAGAATCGAAGTTCGCATTTTGGGATTTTAAAGCTATTTTTTTTCTTCTTCTGTGTTCATCCAGAGTTCAGACTGGGGAGGGTTTTACTTCTGTTGGAAGGGGTTGGCTGGTGCAATTGTTGGGAGTTTCCTTTCTTCTGGTTCTGTGTTTGTGAGGAGGTTTCTGGTTCAGCATATATTCTTGTTCAGCATTTGAGCTGTGAGGTAATGATCTGATGTTTGTGGAGAGCTGATTTTGGTTAATTGTTCATCCCCTAAGCTGAGGGGTACATTGGTTTGAATTTTCTTTTGAGAATCTTGTTCTGTTATCTTTTTATTTCTCTTGAGATCCAAATTGTTCCAGAGTTAGAAGTGCATCTGTGTGTAATTTTTTTGTGGATTGAGCAATTAGAGAGGTGAAAGTGCGTAGAAACTCATTCTGAGCGTCGTATTTTTATCTATCGTTATTCAAAGTTGTTTGTCTAGCCATTTAAGATTGTCTAATTTAGATCTTTTATGTTTTTTTTTGACTTGTCAAGTTGTGAAGGATTAGTTGGTTTTGTTTCTTATTCACTTTTAATGCATTGTTGATAGAGATTTCAAGTCAAAGTAGTTTAATTCAAATTCTATTCAGCCTCTTCGTGGATATGACATGTTCTCACCACTGTATGAGTTCACCTTTGCAATTTTATTTTTGTGAGACAGTTTAGAGAGGCGAGCATTTTGACCTGTGCAATGAACTTTGAACAATGAGAGGGCACAGTCAACAATGCCGCGCGCTTCACCTATGCTTCTCGGCAGCTCAAGAAGTATGAGGAGAACTACCCTACCCATGACTTAGAGTTGGCAGCAGTGGTATTCGCTCTGAAGTTGTGGAGGCACTATTTGTACGGAGAGGCATTCGAGATCTTCACCGACCATCAGAGTTTGCAGTATATTTTCACTCAGAAGGATCTGAACTTGAGGCAACATAAATGGATCGAATATTTGAAGGACTATGATCTAACCCTCTCCTATCACCCAAGAAGGGCTAACGTCGTGGCCGATGCTTTGAGCAGGCGCGTTCGCTTGAGGCCGTTGATGGTCAGAGAGTGGAGGCTGTTCGGGGAGTTATCCCAGGGAGTGTTCTACCCGTCGAGGTGCAGAGGACTAAGCAGTGATGACCATCTTGTCAGTTCGTCCGTCAGTGTACAGGCAGGTGTTGCAAGCACAGCAGGCAGACTCAGAGTTGGCAGATATCTTGCAGATGCCAGATGTTGAGCTGGACGAGGACAGTGTGGTCAAATTCAGAGGCAGGCTATATGTTCCCGAGGATGCGCGTCAGGCACTTTTGTCAGAGGCTCACAGGTCGAGGTATCCTGTTCATCCTAGTTCCACCAAGATATACCATAACCTGAAGAGGTTCTTCTGGTGGCCAGGGATGAAGAGGGGCGTGGCGAAGTTTGTCACTTGATGCTTACCTGTCAGCCAGTGAAGGCTGAGCATTAGTGTCCTGGTGGTGAGCTGCAGCCGTTGCCCATTCCCGAGTGGAAGTGGGATGACATCACCATGGACTTTGTAGCTGGTTTGCCCCGTACTCCACAGAGGCATGATGGCATCTGGGTGATCGTGGATCGTTTGACCAAGTCGGTGCATTTTCTTCCAGTCAGAATGTCGTGGTCAGTGGACAGGTTAGCCAGGCTGTACGTGGACAGAGTCGTTCCATTGCACGGAACCCCAGTTTTGATCGTCTTCGACAGAGATCCGAGATTCACGTCAGGGTTTTGGCACAGTTTACAGAGAGCTCTGGGTACAGAGTTGAGGTTGAGTATAGCATAACATCTGCAGTCAGATGGGTAGTCAGAGAGGACAATTCAGACTTTGGAGGATATGCTGAGAGGTGTTGTTTGGACTAGAGTGGTACCTGGGAGTCGCACCTTCCGATGGTAGAGTTCGCCTACAACAACAGTTATCACTCGAGCATCAGAATGGCATCATACGAAGCTTTGTATGGTCACCCGTACAGGACACCGCTTCACTGGTTCGAGGTCGGAGAGAGGTAGCTTTTGGGACCAGAGATGGTGCAGCAGTGTGCAGACACAGTCAGACTTGTCAGACAGAGGCTTCAGATAGCGCAGAGCAGACAGAAGAGCTATGCAGATGTCCGCAGGAGGCCGCTACAGTTCAGCGTAGGTGACCTGTTTTCTGCGAGTCTCACCGACCAAGGGTGTTATGAGATTTGGCAGGAAGGGAAAGCTCAGTCCTAAGTACATTGGCATTTCCCTATTACAGAGAGGGTCGGCGAGGTGGCTATAGGTTGAGTCTTCCGGCAGAGCTGGCAGGTGTGCACAGTATTTTCCATGTTTCGCAGCTCAGGGGGTACGTCGCAGATCCTTCACATGTGTTGGACTACTCGCAGCTTAAGGTAGCGCCAGACTTGTCAGTGCCAGAGTACCCATTTAGAGTTGTAGACCGTAGAGTGCAGCAGTTGCGCCGGAAGCAAATTCCGCTAGTGAAGGTCGTCTGGAAGACCGCATTGGTGGCGAGGCCACTTGGAACGCGAGGATTAGATGAGGGAGCAGTTCCCATATTTGTTTGATTGATTAGTATATTATCTTTCCTGTACTGCTTTCCGGTTTGAGACCGAGTTTATTTTAATTTCGAGGGTGAAATTTCTTAAGGTGGGTGGGATGTAAGACCCGGCCCTCCGGGGCCCTTGGCCCTGTCCTCAGGGTCGCGGCAGGCAGCCTGGTCACACCAGGGGTGCCCGTCGCGACATGGTTTGTGTGGCGACACACCTAGCCGTCGCGACTTGGTCGCAACGGGGGTGGGTGTCGCGTTCTTATCGCGGCATCTGGAAACGTCACGACTGCTTTTCTGACAGACGTGACTGCTGTCCTATCTGTCAGAACAGTCGTGTCGGGTGGCAGATGCGTACAGCGTTGACGCGACCTGGTCAACCGTCGTGTTTGCTTTTATCGGTCTTTGAGGTTTGACCGCTTTTGGGGTTGCGCCGAGGGTGGCAGTCGCGACATGGTCGCGACGCCTATGGGCGTCGCGACTTGGTTGTTGTCACGCCGGGTCACCCAGTCACATTTTGGGGGCCGTGGTTTAAAATCGAAGGTGGACCCCATTTCCCCCTCTCGCCCTTCTCTTCTCTGTCTTCCCTCTTCTCCCCCTCTCGAGCTCCCTTGCATTTTCTCGGTGGTTCTTAGTGCTCGGGGTGCTCATGCTGAGGTGGTGTCATCCCGTTCGTGCAGGGGACATGTTTGTGCTGCTTGGAGCGAGGAGGAGGTGGTCATTGCTACATGAAGGCCCCAAACGGGTCGGCTCTTTTGTGGAGGTAGGGACCCTTGATCCTCTCGCCCTAAGCATGTTCCCCTCCCCCTAGAGACGGTGTTTCCTCGCGGTTTGGGGTTGTGAGAGTGAGGATTATGCTCGTGCTTGAGTGAGATTTTCCATCGAGCGTAGATTCTCGTGAATCCATGTTTGTGGGGTTTTAAGGGTGCTTTGAGTGATTTACAGCTTTCATACACGTTGAACATGCTCCCCTCCCCCTGTGGAATGTGTATATCGTGTTTTTGGGGTGGTTCCCGGGAGGACTGCTCCGGAACCCCCCTCGGCTGAAGACGCGACCACTATAGAGGTCGCGTTCTTGTCGCGACGGCCTAGCTGGTCACGACATGATCATGACGCTCTTGGGCGTCGTGACATGTTCGCATCGGCTAGGGCCGTCGCGACATTTTCGCGATAGGGTAGGGCGTCGCGACCCCGATGCATCGCGACTACAGCCGAGAGACAGGTTATGGTCTTGCGAAGTTCTATGTCTTGCAGAGTCTTCACCGTTTCTGCTTTTGAACTGTACTCGTGGTAGCTGTGCTAGTTCCCTAGTACGGTCCTACACTAGTCGTCGCCCGGTGCTCGGCACTTGAGGGCTTGTCCCGTAAAGAGGTTGTTACCATTGCCTGGGACCCCCGTCTTCGGGAGCTTGTTGAGGGAGTACTCCGGTCTACGAGCATGCTCGAGTTGGCAGCCGAGTAGGTGGACTCTGGAGCAGAGGGGAAAACGGTGGTTAGGACAGCGGCGTTGAGTCATTTTTAGAGCTCTCGTGGTTGGACTGGGACGTCGAGGTCAATTTGGGAGTTCTTCCCGACGCAGTCCGCTTGTCCTTTCTCACTGCCTCGCTCCTCGTGGCCCCGGAACCACTTGGAGAGGCCAGGCGTGGGACCAAATTCCGGCCAAACTATGGCGGTTACTATTGTGTGCTTTGTGTCCTGCCTCACTCTGACGAGACGTGGAGGTTTGGACTGGGTCAAGGATAAGACATCGGTGGATGCACCTGACGGTTGACTAGTGGTAGTGCTTTCCATAGCTAGGTTCTTTTCCCAAGCGGGGTCTCTCCCTGTCTGTGTTTGCTAGTCGTGTGGTGGTCACGACGAGCAGTCGTACGGAGTTTCGAACCGTGTTGTACCTTCCGTACCGTTGCTAGTTAGTAGCTTTGCTTCCGCACTCCATTTGTAGGTAGAAGATAAACTATTGTTATTTAATTGATATATATATTATTCTGCCTGTTAGAGCCAGTAGGAGATTGGTAGTCCCTATTGAGCTTCTGTTGTGAAGCTCATCCCTTTCTTTCCCAGGTGAGACTTCTCAGCAGCGGCAGGGCGCGCGCCAGGCGGATGAGATGGGGTGGTAGTGGAGGTCCCGTAGCTAGCAGTGGTCCCCCTTCTCTGTTGTACGTCACCTCAAGGTATGCCCCTAAGGGACTTGTTCCCCTGCCTTTATTTGTACTAGTTGTGTGTGTTGGGATGTACTTAGAGCGGCACGTAGAGTCTCGCTCTTCTTTCTGTTTCTGCATGTGTGCTTCTAGTTTAGCAGTTGATGTTTACTTCGTTACATATCCTGTTAGATTTATATTATATCCCTTCCGGGTCCCCGGATCTGTGGGTGGCGACGCGAAAATCGGATCCTCGACGTGGGCGAGGGTCGGGTTCTCGAGGTCGTTACATTAGGTGTGTGGGAATGTGCACTACGTGCTTGGTGTGTGTGTGTAAAGAGTGAATAGCATGCAAAGCTAAGAAGAAAGAAAGTAAGGAGAAGGAGAAGAGGGAGATGATCCACATTGCAGGCATTGGTGGCTACTTTTTGGGCTCCTCCAGCTCATGGTGAAGCCTCCTGGACGCTCCAAGTGATGAGAGGCAGAGAGGAAGCAAAGGTGGAGACTCTCAAGGCTCAAGATGACTTTTTCTCTCTCTTCCCTCAAGGCATGAAGGCTCTAGCTCGTCCAGCATCACCCCCCTTTTCTTAGAAGGCTGAGGACCTTCATATATAGGCAGTGGGGGTGGAGCTAGGGAGCATAGGATGCTCAAGTGTGAGAAAACACACTTAAACATGTGGCAATCCAAGTAGAAAGGCTAGGCCAATGAGAGGGGGCCACATAGGACTTTTACTGGGTCAAGGGGGTGGCAAGGTGGCCCATTTGCCCGTTGGGAATGGCCCCATGCGTTGCATGGCTGAGGTAGGGGCGCAAGTGGGCAAGAATCTCGGGCAGTTCCGTAGAACAGGTAAACCCAAGTTGACGTCAATCGATGTTGCCGCCAACCCCATGCAGACGTCAACCTGAGTCGACGTCAAGGGTGTGTGCCGTCAACCTGGAGTAAACGGCAATCGATGTTGACGTTAACATGGAATCCGAGGTGAGTCAACAAGTAGTCAAACAAGTCTTATTAGACCATAGACCACACGGGATGGGCCAAATCTCACGTCTACAGCCGCGTGACCTCGGGTTCGAGAATGCGCTGGTCAATGATGTCGCATTCTAACGCGACGGCCGCCTGCATCGCATCTCAACTATGAGGGCTTAAGTGGCTGTAGGTCAGCCAAACAGTGCAGAGAGCTCTGCTCAGAAGAGGGAGGAGTTTTTGCAGGTGATTCCGACGATTAGGGTCTTGTGGCTTGTGGTTTTATGTGCTCTTAAACCATATTCAATCCATGTCTACATATTAAATTCATGATTTCTATATGTTAATAAACATGTTAGCTTTCATTTAAAACTGGTTTGTTTTCATGCTTCCTACATCAAGATTCATACGTTTTAATGCACATGTGTCATCCCAATCTCTTTGTGTAGAGAACACGGTGAACCTGTTGAGCGTCTCCTTAACACAATCATGCGATAGACCGTGTTAATGATGTGTTACATGGAAACCCCGCTTAGCTTAACCTTAACATAGTGGGAAGCCCGACCTTGTTCAGACAGACTGCCTAAAACCCTAATTTACTTACAACTAGTGCCTAATTAATCTCGTAATATACTTGTTGTTAAATGTATGTTAAGTTTAAATGCACTAACAAAAGACTACATGTTATTAAAGATGAATTTAACTCGTTTAATTAAGTTTTATGATCTATAGATGTACCCCTTTGATTATTTCTTATATCTATGCCATGCAAACCCTAAAATGGCTGGATATCGATATGTTGATACCATGAAATCATGTAATCATATAAAAGATATAAAAGTTCTGAAATACAAGGATTTAATTTGATAATACACTTGTTCTCAATTTCTACTGAAGTTTTGTAACACCACTACCACCACTCCGGGTTTTAGAAGTCATGTAAAACACCAAGCAACTATTTCCACACCCCTCTTAGTGTTGTGAGAACCCTCCGCTGGGTATTTCTCTTTGTCAAGCTGGAACTCTCTCACCAAGACCTCCATAAGACTTGTAAGCTTGGAAATACTCTAGGGCGCCAAGTGGGTTATACTATAAATATCTATACACACCATAGGACCATGTCGGTCCTGTACAACATGCCCCAACTAGCCTTGAATCATTGGGTATAAATGTGCCTTACCTAATGCCTGTGTTCTTAACGTGGTGTACTTGAGGACCGTATCTTCTTTGCTTGTCGCCCCAACCTCCTGATACATGCTGATCATGGGGAAAGGGTAAACTGCATTACCCCCTTGCTTCCAGTACTTGAGAGTACTATCCATAGTTGTTATTTCGTGTTTTCTCATATTATTTTCATGCATGACCCCTGTAAGCTTCTAAATAGTGCATTAACCCTCATCTTCTCTCTCTCTCTCTCTCTCTCTCTCTCTCTCTCTCTCTCTCTCTCTCTCTCTCTCTCTCTCTCTCTCTCTCTCTCTCTCTTTCTCTCTCTCTCTCTCATCTATTATCTTTCTCTCATGATAAACTCTTCTATTCATCTACACTTCTCATCTCATGCTTGGAACTCTATATGGCTATTGATTGATCGTCTAAGATAAGAAAATATGACTAATGTCTGGCAATTATGGTGCCCGATCTAGTCCTGGCAGGATCACCCAAAGTGCATGTGCCTATGGGAGTTTAATGACCAAGGTGTCTGCCATTTACACCTGAATATTTGACTGACTTGATTTATCTAAGATAATCATTTTGTGAAAAGTGCTTGACTTTGAATTGTATATGATTACTCGTGGTATGGCCATTACTCTCTCTCATTTTATACATAATATTGCTTGTATTTGTTACCACATGGCATCTTCATGTTATTACTTTCTCGACATAACATGGTACTCCATCTTTAGTTATTCTACTTGGTAATGTATTAATCACTTAAAGCCTGTCTAGCCAAGAGATATAAATCCTACTAGACGTTTTCGCTCATCAAATGCTATCGTGTCTATTTTAGGTAAGTCTAATTAATAAAGAAGACAACACACAAGTGGATAGGGATGACCAAGAGTGAAGAGAATCCCTGATGAAGTCATGGCATGAAAAGAACTACAGTAGTGTCGTAGTAGTGTCTTAGTATAGTATAGTCAGTTAGTTTACTTCTATTTCAATGTAACGGTGTTAATTGTCCCTATGTAATGGCTCTGATTAGTGGATGTAAAAAAAATAGTGATTTGATTATAAATAAAAGTTTAGTTGATTTCTATTATCCAACTGTCCAATGATTTGATATTTTACTATTTACTTGCTATATTACTTGCATGATTATAACTGCTCATCCTAATATTCCATGTCGAGATGTGACAAAGACTAACCAACGGACTACTAAAATAGGACATGCTACGAGCCGCATTTCTAACCACGTGGGTTGTCACCTGGCACTCAGAATCAGACACCTGCTAGTTGACTGACACACTAACCTAAATGTGACACACTAACCCATCACGTTTACCAGACAGGGCCTCTGACACCTCGGCTAGTGTGCCCTAACATACTGACCACTTGACACAATTGACACACAGTGGACAAAAGATGAGAATGCAACAACCATGCCTGTCACATTAAGAATGTGGCATATCAGGTAGTTGCATTCACCAGGCCACAGTGAACAAGCTAATAATATTGTAATTTTGGGTTCGAAACTAAGTCTTGCTCCTTCCCAAGGTCCACCAGAACTTCAGCCAACGTTCTAATCCAAATGCTAGGATCTAGAAGTCTTGGAATGTTACACAAAATAACACAGTTGGATCATAAACCTGAGCCACTAAAGATGTCTTGCTTAAGGACTATTGGATATTAGATTACTGACTTAAAAATCCAAACCTATGGTTTTGTATAGTTAGTTATTCGGGCTCAATAAAAATCTCAAGAATGCAATCGTGTTAATAATATAAGATCATTCACTTTTGGTATGAAGCTAGAGAGGGAATGTCTATGGATTTATACTTAATAGCTCCTAACCAAGGTAAGAGAGTTCAAATATATAAAATGAGTTTTCTGGTGAATCTAATTTTGAGTACAAGATTCCATTAAGCTAGGACATAATGTATGGTTTGATAGTGCAACCACACCCTAATCTGCCTTAGAGCATTGTATGCATGATGGTCTATAGATTTGTGGAATCTATAGATGGAAAGGTCATAAAGTGGGTTGCGTATCCCCAATGTTATATTTGGGATCACAAGCTGTTGCTTGGTACTTTTAGTGATTGAAACATTTGTGAGATATATTATTAGATAATGGGTTATACTAATTAAGTTAAAAAGATATTCTTAACTTAATGTGTTGTAAACTAAACAAGTATTTGGGTTTAGAGGGTCACACATAAGTAGGGGTGTAAACGAGCCTATACGTTCGACGAGTAGTTCGAAACTCGACTCGATAAAAACAAGTTCGGATGGTTAGTTAATTAACGAACCGAGTTTGAACAAAAAAAAAAGCTCGGTTTATAAACGAGCCGAACAAGCTAAGTCTGAACACGTGTGAGCTCGAGTCGATTATACTCGTGAACAGCTCATTTAAGAGCTCCATTAAATACTCGTTAAGAGCTCGTCTAAGTACTCGTTAATAATTCATTGAAATATTTATTTAAATATAATAAATATAAGAATACAAAGATATAATCATATTTATTTAATTTGTAAAGTTATTATTACAATATAAATACTTATGAAGGCTTAAATGCATAGACTAAATCCATAGTGTATATACACAAATTATGCAAATGACGGTATATATACAAAATTTGGTTGAAAGATAATCAAGTAAATAGGGGCATGAACACAAAAGTTAGTGTTTCAAGGTGCCCTAGCATATAGACTAGCTTCTTCCTCCTGACTCCCCGAGGTCAGCTTGTGCTGCAGGTGTGCCCCCCGGCGGGGCTGAGGGGCGCGCGGTCGGCCACTGGCGTGGCATCTCCAGAGACCGCCGCCGCGCCATGGACCATCCGCCGGTGGTGGAAGGTGATCCTAGCGGCCGCAGTGCCATTGTCGCCATTGTAGAGAGGGGGTTCTAGGGTGTGCAAAGAGGATTTGCAACGCCACCCCTGCCTTGCGGACGCCGGCGTGGTAGTTTCGGGGCGTCGGACGCCTCCAAGGTGCCTGCCATGCTATCTCCGGCCTCACCCCTTGCACCCGCTGGCCTTAGCTCGCCCTGCTCATCCCTACTGCCCCACACCGGCCCCCTCCCTTGTAGTGTCCATGTTTTAATCTCATATCGCTTGTCTCAAATTAGTAAAGGGGTAGAGTTGTTATAAATATAACACATACCAATTTCCAACCTTGTTCCTTTCGCAGCTGTGGAAATGGAAATTTTAATTATTTTAAAAAAATCTTTTAGTCCTTTTTATCATGTTTTCTCATGTTCTCATGGCTGCGCATTGTAAATTCAAATCTCATCGGATGCTACACGAGCAATGGTGACGAGAGATGACTCTACAATGACAGAGCATGGGTGTGCCAATCACCAAGCTGACAATAAATGGTTTGCCTCCGAGAGTCGAAGGGCTTTAAGTCTATTGTGCGTGCCGTTCAACTTCATCAACCGAAAGTGAGTGTCGTGTCCTGGACCAAAATCCTGTCATTGCCTAAGCGCAACGGCGTTAATTACATCCCCCTGGGAGGGAAAACCCTTGATTAATCGCCAGAATTAGAAAGCCTTGTGGCCTTAAAACAGAGACATCCGATAGAAGTGCGAAAAGCAACTTGAGCTTACACCGAAGTGATAAAGAGTATGATATCTATTCAACGTCATGAGATCTTTTACTTATTAGTGGTTAGTTCTTTTGGCCTATTCACCCATTTGTTTTTTTTATCATGAAATGGTTTCAATTTACTTCTTTGGTTCTATTTGAAAAAATACAAGTCAGGAAATGGTCTATTTGGTCATTTGTTGAAAATAATTTCAATTTGATCTTTTGTTCTTTGCAAAGCATAGGGTGGTCTATTTGCTCATTTATTGCTTTTATCAAGAAACAATTTCAATTTGTCCTTTATGTTCTTTTGAAGCATGCAAGTCGCAGAAATAAGTTATTTGCTCGTTTGTCCTTTTTATTGAGAAATAGTTTCAACTTGTTCTTTTACTTCATTTGAAGCATGTAAAAACATGAGTTGATCTATTCGCTCATTTTTTACTTTTATCATGAAAAAAAAATCAATTTGCTCTTTTATTCTTTTAAGATATGCAAGTCGTGGTTCTGTTCGCGGTTCGGCGCTGCTTGGTCATTGGGTGGCCAATCGATAGTGCGAGCGCAATCCATTCGGCGGGATACCCTTGATTCGGAGGGGCATGCAAACAGCAGGGCAAACAACGAATTGGCCAGGCAGAACCAAATCGGCGGGATGAAGTTGAATCGGCGATATGACCGAATCGACGGGATGATGCTGAATCGGTGAAACGTAACCGAATCGGCGGCATGAAGTTGAATCGGAGATATGACCGAATCGGCGGGATGATGCTGAATCGGTGAAACGTAACCGAATCGGCGGCTCAAGTTGAATCGGCGGTATGTGACCGAATCGACAATTCCAATTGAATCGGAGCCCCAATGAAATACCGTTGAAACAATTAAACCTTAAGGGTTTCTTTCCAAAGTCCCATGCCGATTCGACCTTTGCGGGGAAAATTCGGTATGATCTTCCCTTATCATGGTTGATAGGGGAGAGTGCGGTACATATCCACCATGAATGGAGATGGCACCAAAAAGAGAGTATATGCCGAAGGACGACATAACCCCAATGGCACACGACGCCGACTCCCAAGGCACACCTCTGAGGAGACCAGGTAATGTCATGACCACAAAAATCCAAGGGGGAGAATGAATGACATATGAACCCATACATCCAGACATAGACATTGCATTGTCCAACCCGGGGATTTGGATGGGTCCTTTGTCGATCTATTATCTCTTTTCTTGGTTAAAACCACATGGAGCATGGCCTTGCTCACATGATCCAACCAAGGTTGTATACTGCCAACCGAATCGGCGGACTGCTCCCCAGCCTGGCCGAATCGCCAGAACCGGTTCCAGACCACTCGAATCAGAGGGAGAACCTCCTCTTCATGGGCCATGAACCAGAACTGTTCAATCTGGTCATGCCCATGGCAATGGGGCGATTATGGGCCTAAAATGGGCTGTTTAAACAGTGCAAAGTGGCCATTATAGAGGGCAAAAAAAAAAACAGTGGCAAAATGTCTCATGGGGGAGTCCCACGCAAGCCCACTAAGCCCCAAACATGAGGAGATCCAAGGAGCACATGGAAGGGAGGAGGGGTTTCCACAATTTCCAAGCCTCATTTATTGAGACATGGGGACTTGTGGTCTTGTGTATGGCATTGGGGATGGAGAAAAACAACACTCCACAAGGACTTGTGGTCACTTGACTCCGTTGAAATGATGACCATCTTACGTCAACAGCTCGATAATGTGAGTCGGCCATGCGCTTCATAGACTTGTATATTTGGTGAATCAAGATCCTTTTAATTTGCTAGCACCATGAACCAGCAGCACTGGGTGATTCAACATGGTTGGGGAATTGGCAGAGGGTACCACAAGTTGGTAGGCTTGAGGTGATGGCCTTGATTTGGCGAATGGCTCCCAAGAATCGGCCCATGGCTCTCACGAGTTGACGAAGCTCAAAATGGTAAGCTTGATTTGGTGCACTTGACGAATCAGTAGAAGCTCCCCGAGTCGGTAGGTTCAAAGTGGTAACCACAATTCGGCGTGTCCCCGCGAGTTAGCAGGGGCTCACGAGTTGATAAATAGACCTGACGGGTAATGAAGACCATTGAATTGATGGCTTGCTTGAGATCTTGTGGACTTCATGAGTCGGCCATCCATTGTGTCAATTAGATTGTGTTGGCCTATTGATGGGGTATGTTGGCTTGCTATATGATCTGGTGGCTCCTTTATAGACTCAGTGAGTGGCCTTGTTGTGAACATGTGTGAACCATTGGGATCTCCTTTCTTCTGGATTGTTTTGCCAACTAATAATCTAGAAGTGCAGCAATTTGAGCGCGCAATCGTACCGAGGCTTTGCAGGAGGAAGTAGACCACCTCTCATAATATTGACAATTACCAGTGTTGCTTCATTTTGCTGATGAACTAATAAGCTCTTGTCTTCCTTTTTGACTTTTGTTGTGTCTGGGTATCGACAGATTTCTTCAGCATTCTCCACCCAGAAACTTGAAAATTGTTAGGACACATCATCTGTTGACACATGCTTCATTGGTTGTCGACCAACTCTATCAGAAATTTTCCTCCAGAGACTTGAAATTTGTTAGAATCCACTCCGTATAAAACGAAGTTTCACTTTGTCCCATATGAGGTAGAAATTCGATTGGAATGAAGATAAATTTCGACTAGCACAAAGATGAGCTTTGGCTGGCATGAATACAAGCTTCGGCTGGCACTGACATGAAGATGAGCGTTGGCTGGCACTGACATGAAGATGAACTTTGACTGTCGAATACCACTTCTGTCAGGGTTTCCTTTCTAGAGACTTGAAGCCTCCTTGTCTTTGGCATCTATCTTTGATTGATTTTTTTTATTTTTTTTTCACATTATCGAATTGAGCGCCATTTCGAGTTTTCACTCAACTCGACCCCCTCTTGCTTTTGCATATGCGCCCTTTCGTGTTTCACGTAGCGGGGTACCAAATTTTGCCCATAGCGCCCTTTTGGGTTTTCGCCATGACCAGGTTCTAGTTCTTTTTACCCTTGTCCAGGGGAAACTTAGACAAGTCCAGCGAGACACCTCTATTTTAAGCCTCTTTTTTGTTTGTTTATTTTTTTGTATATATATATATATTATAAAGAGAGATTCATGAGTGGAATACAACTCGACCGCCAATCATACCATGATGTTGGTAGATGGTGTGAGGTTATTTGGGTAGATTGCAAAATGATGACCTAGAAAACCTATGTACTAACTTCAACAAGGGTTCTAGAGGTAACATCTACTAGTCAGCCAAGGCAAGAATTCAAGGCTGAACTTTATTTGGAACTTTGAAAAGGCAGTGATTGTCTAAACCTAGGGTCCTACTTGGCAGGAGCAAGTATATATAGACGTGAGGCATGGATGGCAAGAGACAGCTTGTCTAGGTTTTGAGGGTTTTTTTTTTTACCAGAGAGTGCATAGATGGATTCAGACAATGTATAGCAAAAAGGGGTATCTCTTGAAAGAGTAGGGAGGGAACTCCCCTTCTTGCCATTTTGACCTTTGACTTCATTCATTTTCATCTCTTTTTTTTATCACATTACTGACCCAAGCGCCCTTTTGGGTTTTCACCGGAGTCAGCCCCATCTTGCTTTTGCCTACGTGCCCTTTCGGGTTTTCACGTGGCAGGGTTCCCAATTTTGCCCACGACGCCCTTTCGGGTTTTCACCATGGCCGGGCTTTTCTTGTCCTTTTTACCTCTACTCGGTAGCAAAACCAGAGTAGATCCGACGGGCATCTCTATTTTTAGCCCTTTCATTCATCATTTTTTTTTAGACTTTTAACACGGGTGTCAAAGTTGTTAACACCTGCTTCATGACCTGCGAACGACTCTGTCAGACAGGTTTCATCTTCTGATGATGTGATCATGTTGACACCATCAACTTCAAGACCCACGAATAACTCTGTTGGCCTGGTTTCATATTCTGGAGACGCCAGTTGTGTTGACGCCATCAGCTTCAAGACCCACGAATGACTTCGTTGGTCTGGTTTCATCTTCCGGTGACGTCAATTATGTTGACGCCATCAACTTTAAGACCTACGGGAAACTCCGTCGGCCTGGTTTCATCATCTGGGGACGTCGATTATGTTGATGCCATCAGCTTCAAGGCCCGCGAATGACTTTGTTGGTCAGGTTTCATCTTCTGGGGACGTCAGTCATGTTGACGTCGACAGCTTCAAGACCCATGAATGACTTCGTTGGCCTGGTTTCATCTTATGGGGACGTCGGTCATGTTGACGTCGATAGCTTCAAGACCCATAAATGACTTTGTTGGCCTGGTTTCATCTTCTGGGGATGCTATTATGTTGACGCCATCAGCTTCAAGACCTACGAAAAACTCCGTCGGTCTGGTTTCATCATATGGGGACGTCGGTTATGTTGACGCCATCAGCTTCAAGACCCATGAATGACTTCGTTGGCCTAGTTTCATCATCTGGGGACGTCGGTAGTGTCGACGCCATCAGCTTCAAGGCCTACGGGAAACTCCGTCGGCATGGTTTCATCATCTGGGGACATCAGTTATGTTGACGCCATCAGCTTCAAGACCCACAAATGACTTCGTTGGCCTAGTTTCATTATCTGGGGACGTCAGTTGTGTTGACGCCATCAGCTTCAAGACCCACAAATGACTTCGTTGGCCTAGTTTCATCATCTGGGGATGTCGGTTGTGTCGACGCCATCAGCTTCATGGCATATGGGAAACTCCGTCCACCTGGTTTCATCATCTGGGGACGTCGGTTATGTTGACGCCATCAGCTTCGAGACCCACGAATGACTTCGTTGGCCTGGTTTCATCATCTGGGGACGTCGGTTGTGTAGACGCCATCAGCTTCAAGGCCTATGGGAAACTCCGTTGGCCTGGTTTCATCTTCTGGGGACGTCAGTCACGTTGACGTCGACAGCTTCAAGACCCACGAATGACTTCGTTGGCCTGGTTTCATCTTCTGGGGACGTCGGTTATGTTGATGTCGATAGCTTCAAGACCCACGAATGACTTCGTTGGCCTAGTTTCATCTTCTGGGGACGCCATTTATGTTGACGCCATCAGCTTCAAGACCTACGAGAAACTCTGTCGGTCTGGTTTCATCATCTGGGGACATTGGTTATGTTGACGCCATCAGCTTCAAGACCCATGAATGACTTCGTTGGCCTGGTTTCATCAACTGGGGATGTCGATTATGTTGACGCCATCAGCTTCAAGACTTACGAATGACTTCATCGGCCTGGTTTCATCTTCTGGGGATGCCAGTTATGTTGACGCCATCAGCTTCAAGACCTACGGAAACTCCATCTGCCTGGTTTCATCATCTGGGGACGTCGGTCATGTTGACGCCATCAGCTTCAAGACCCACGAATGAATCCATCGGCCTGGTTTCATCTTCTGGGGATGCCAGTGGTTCCGGCGTGCACCTCTTTCATAACCCTCCAGGCCTCTTCAGGTGACAGGCACTTCAGCAAGATCTTTTTATTGGAATCTGCCATAATTCTGAACAGAACTCCGCCTCTTAACTCATATGAGTCTTTTGTTCTGACCAGTTTGATCTTCTCTTCTCTTTGTTTTGGCAACTGCTGGTGCTCGAACCATTGTAGCAAGGGTTCTCTCTAGTCTTCTTGCATGCTCTCTTCAGCCACAGACACTTCTTCCTGGCCGTTCCATTCATTTTCGGACTCATCTTCAATCATGCTGGGGACTTGTCGTCGATTCATGACGACAATTTCCAGCTTCTCATTTGGTGGCACTGCCAAAGAGTTGGCCAATTTTGCTAGAGCATCTACTTGTGCATTTTTGCTTCTGCCAATGTGCTCTATTTCTATTCGATAGAATTTTGCCAGTAGTCTGTTGACTTTGTGGTGGTATGGCAGCAACTCAGGCTTTTTGATGTCAAACTCCCCTTGTACTTGTTTGACAATCAGCATTGAGTCGCCAAAGACTTGTAGCACCATGATGTTCATGAAGAGGGCCACTTGCAAGCCGATGATCAAGGCCTCATATTCAGCCTCATTATTTGTGCATGGCTTGTTAATTGAGCAAGAAGTGTGTGTGACCTTTCCTTCGGGTGATTTTAGGACAATGTCTGCCCCTTCTCGGACTCTTGCGCTGCCATGTGCAGTTGGTTCTATTCTCGATGCCCCATCAAAGTATAGCTGCCAGGTGGCTGTCTGCAACTGATTCACCTCAAGGGTCTCATCTTCTGGTAGCTCTGTAATGAGCGGGGAATTTTCTGGTACAAGATGAGCCGCAAAGAAATCAGCTACTGTCTGCCCCTTGATTGCCTTTTGAGGGATGTATTTGATGTCGAACTCCATCAGTATAACAGCCCACTTTCCTATTCTTCCCCTCAACGCCGGTTGGGAGACGATGTACTTGATGGGGTCGGCCCTAGAGATTAGCCTAACCTCATGCAACAACATATAATGTCTCATTTTCTTGGCTGCGAACACCAAGGCTAGGCATACTCTCTCAATCGGAGAGTACCTCTCTTCTGCCCCCACTAACCTTCGGCTGAGGTAATAGAGGGCTTGTTCTTTTCCTTCCTCATTCTTCTGTGCTAACATGGGTCCCAGGGAGTGCTTCGTAGTTGCTATGTATAGGATGAGAGGACGGCCTTTTACTGGAGCACCCAGCTAGGGCTGTTCATAATTCGGTTCAAACCGAACCGAACCGGCTAATTCGGTTCGGTTCGGTTCGGGTTGAGAAGTCCCATGGTTCAGTTCGGTTTTGCACAGTGAAACCGAATGAACCAAAATATATAATAAATATATTAAAATAATAAATATAACATAAAACAGCGCCTAGCCCAGTGGGCTAGCGCGCTATTTTCTATTGGGGCGGTCCTGGGTTCGAAACCCAGGACCGCCCCGCGCCTGGTATTAGAAGGTTTTTTTTTTTTAACCCAGGACCGCCCGCGCCAAGGTTGTTTCGGTTCAAACCGAACCGAACCGGTTCGGTTCGGTTCGGTTTGAATAAAATTTCGGTTCGGTTCGGTTTCCTCAAAAAAGAGGTCCAAACCAAACCGGACCGGACCGTGAGCAGCCCTACACCCAGCACTGGTGGAGTGTTCAAGTAAGTTTTCAATTGATCCAGGGCATTTTGACACTCCTGGTTCCATTGAAACGGGACATCTTTCCCCATTAACTTGTGGCAGGGATGACATCACCCAGATAGATTTGAAACAAACCTACGGATGTAGGCTAGCCTTCCTTGTAATGACCTGAGCTCAGTCAGATTCTTTGGCGGCGGCATCTCTTGGATGGCTTTAATCTTGACAGGGTCAATTTCTATTCCCCTATATCGGACGATGAAGCCTAGAAATTTGCCACTGGATACCCCGAAGGCACATTTCATCGGGTTCATTTTCAGCTCATACTTCCTCAGCCTTTCAAAGATAACCCTGAGGTCAGCCAGGTGGTCTCCTCTTTTTCTAGTTTTGACCACCAGATCATCAATGTAGCACTCCACCTTTTTGTAAAGCAGCTCATCAAAGATCTTTGTCATTGCTCTTTGGTAAGTAGCCCCAGCATTTCTGAGACCAAAGGGCATTCTCTTGTAGTGGAAGATCCCTTTGGGTGACCTAAAAGTAGTGTGCACCCTGTCTTGTTCGGCTATCCAGATTTGGTTATAGCCGGATGATCCGTCCATAAATGACAAGACTTCATGTTCGGTGGTTGCATCTATCATCACTTCAGTGATTGGCACCGGAAAATCGTCTTTTGGGCAGGCCTTGTTCAGATCTCGGAAGTCTACACAGATCCTGATTTGTCCATTCTTCTTTTTGACAGGGATGATGTTTGCTAACCAGGTAGTGTACTGGTTCTCTTTGACAAAGTCCACATCTATTAGTTTGTCCACTTCAACACATACTTTGTTTATCAATTCCGGTCTCATTCTTATAGGAGCTTGCTTGACCGGTTCAATTTTCAGGTCAATTTTCAGTACATGTTGTGCCACGTCAGGGCTGAGTCCCAGCATCTCCTTGTAATTCCAGGCAAAACAATCTCGAAACTCTTTAACAGCGTGGTATATCGCTGCTTCTCCTCTTCTGGGATGAGGGCGCTCAGGAAGGTTGGTCTATAATCATCCTCCGTGCCGAGGTTCACTTCTACCAACTCATCCACTGTGGCTTGGCCACCATCTTCAAACTCTTCTGGTGCTGGCTGAAGGTCCACAAAGCCTTCTTCATCAGCCTCTGCCTCCAGCACCTCTATGTATTCTCTTTGTTGGTCCTTAATCAGCATGTTTTCTTTGGTCTATTTCGTCTGTTGGCCCTCCTGGCTCGGATTTAGTGAAATATATGTTGCCCCTTGACTGGGATCTAGTGCAATGCCTATTGCTATTTCTTGTTCTCTTGCCTCTTCTAGGCTTGTAGAGATTGGCAATGCTATCTCATCACTTCTATTTTCTCCAGCTGTCGAGGGTACTTGGGTGGCTGGAATTCTACGGGAGTGCATATGGGGGACCCTGCTGCCCCCTGGGGGGACTCATCATTTGAATTTGCAGCTGCTTCACCAGTGCCTCTTTCTTCAGGGTAGTCATCATAAACTACCCTTGATGGACTCTTTTCCGTTTGGCTGCCAAAGCTGATCATGCCAACGGTGTAGCTTTCTCCCAGTGACAGGCCGAGCCCTGGGTGCTGTGCAATTTTCTGAACATTTCCCTCTAACTGAGACGTTGGCAGAAAGGGATTGTTGTCTTTTGGCCAGCCTGGTGACCATGCTGGACATATCTGAGAACCCCATGATTGGTACCAAGGGATCTCCAGTCTCTTCAGGGATTCTACAATCATCATCTGTTCTCGTTGGCTGTTCTTCAGCCGCATAGAAGACCGTGAAGCGGCCACCTGGGTGAGATATCACCATGGTCTTCAAAGCTCTCACAGTTTGGCAGTCAATTCCAACGGCCGGCTTCGTGAGGCCTTCTGGGACCAGAATAAGATCTGGTTCCTCTT
Source organism: Colocasia esculenta (assembly GCA_014218235.1). Classification (NCBI taxonomy): domain Eukaryota; kingdom Viridiplantae; phylum Streptophyta; class Magnoliopsida; order Alismatales; family Araceae; genus Colocasia; species Colocasia esculenta. The sequence continues at coordinate 23,776,503 of CM024758.1, forward strand.
CTTCTATTTGTGAAGCAGAATTATGCTTGCAACATAGGGAGTCACATGACTGCACGACCACTGTCCCTGTTGATGCAGGCTCTTCGACGGCGACCCCCAGGGGCGGTGGTGGAAACCACTCATCGGCAATGGCGATCTCTTTCTGTTTTCCCTTATGAGGGACTTGACTTTCTGAGTGCTCCAAATACAGACTAGCATCAAGGAGATGGGATTCATGCACTTCAAATGGGTGCGCATCAGCAAACACCCTTTGCTCTTTTCCTTCTTTTATGTACTTAATGCACTGGTGTAGTGTTGATGGGACTACTCCGTTTTGATGGAGCCAGGGCCGACCCAACAAAACCTTGTAAGACGTGCTTGCATTGATTACATGGAGCTGGATCTTTGTTTTGAAGTCCCCCAAAATCAAGTCGAGCTCTACGACCCCCAGGGGTACCTCGAACTTTGGTTGAATCCAGCTATTCTCACATCGTGCACAGAGGTGAGGTGCACATTGAAATGATACTTCTGATAGATCTTATACGGTAGGATGTTGACCGCCGCTCCAGGATCTACCAGAATTCTGTTCAGGGGGCAGCCCATTCAATTGCCCCCTCATGTATAGTGGTCTGTTGTGAGTGGTCATGGGGAGGAGCATGTCCTCTGGGGCAAATGTGATGGACGCCGCATTGACGACGGCAGCCTCCACTTGCACTTCAGCCAGGCAAGTCTCATATTGCGCTAGAGCCTGCAGGGCTGTGATCAGTGCCCTTCTGGTCTCTTCACTTAATGACAAGATTTCCCAAACACTGAATCGTGTAGGGATTTTCTTCAGTAGCTTGATGATTCTGTCCTCTGCTCCGACATCATCTAGCTTTGACTTTCCTTTGTCATTTTCACCATTCTTGGCCTGAGATCTGCTGACTGGACTATTTTGCTCATCATCGTCCTTCTTTTGTGCTATTGGGGGTTTAGGCAGTGCCCTGGTCTTCTCTTCTGCCGTCGGGATCTCAGCAAAAGATGGGACCGTGCCCCCAGTCTCTTCATTAGCATAAAGCCACAGAGGAGGTGGAACTTGCACCCCTCGAACTTCAGGTTCTGGTATCTTATAAGAGGGTTCCCCCCGGAAGATGGTATTTTGATTGGCCGGAGGAGGGCGTTCCCATTTTCTTCCGGACCTTGTTATGAACTCTTGACCCGAAGCCCCAACCTGATTAATATCACTCGGGGAGGGGTAGAATTCCTCTTCTTCATAGTGCTCCCCCAAACCCAGCAGGGAGGAGATGGTGTTGCATGGGAGGGTTGCCACCGCTTTCTTTTTCTTGGATCTTCTCTTCTTCTTCTTTTGCTTGGGTTTTGTAGTCTCTTGCCCCCAGAACAAGTCTTCTTGGGGCTGAAGTGTCTCTTGCTCGGTTGGTGCTCCCAAAGTCAGCTTCTCGAGCTCTTCCCATGGAACATACTCTTGCAATTGAACAGGATATCTATTTGGTTGCTCATATTCATCTAATTCATCAATCAACGCCTGCAGACGCTCAAGCGAAGAGCTGCCCCCTCTATAGAGTGGTAGAGGCGTTTGACGCCTTCTATTGCCAGGGTTTCTTTGCACGACAACCCTTGGTTCTATTGGATGCCATATTGGGGTGACAATTGGCATAGGTGGCTGAGGTGTCACACCCGAATGTGCACCTTCGGAGCCAGCTTCTTTTATGGTCTCTTCTTTGCCTTACTGGGCACCTTTTGCCACTCCTCCTGCTCCCTGATTGGGGTGAGGATGAGACTCTTATAGGTCTTCTCCGTGCTGGCCTTGGAGATCTCTTTTGGCAATCGTTGATATATGGAGATCATGTTGGCTGCAGCTTGCCGGGCAGGCAATTTATGTGGCTAGGGCGGATCAACTTTGTAATCCCCTATCTGCAGTTCTCCTTTCTTGATCAGAGACTCTATGATGTCTTTGAACACATAGCAGTCTTCGAGAGGGTGCCCCGGGATTTGGTGGTACAGGCAATACCGAGGGTCATCCTTTTTGGCAGCTTGATCGGGTCTCTTCGGCGTTGAAAGGGTTATCTTGTTGCATCTGATCCCCCAATCAAATAGTACCTTTGTCTTTTCCTTAGGGAAGGAGTATGGCTTCCTCATTTTATTCTGGAAAGGGATGACCTTTCTCTACTATTTAGTTTTGCCGTCAGAGGACCCGGCCACTGCCTTGCCCCCATCCCTTTGCTTTTCAAATGTTTTGAGGTCCACCACATGCACCTCTTTTCCAGCGGGCTTCTTATCGGCCAGCTTGCTCTTCTGGCTTGTGAACGAGGTGGCGGGTTATTTTACCAAAAAGGTTTCTATCTCTACCACCACATTGTTCAACTTATCAAATGACCGGATCTCCATTCCGATCATCCTTTCTAGTAGCTCCCTTCAGGCTTTGCTTGCAGAGCTGAACCGCATCTTCCTGATGGGGAGGCCGCTTACACCTCATGCTGAGGTTTCTCCATCGTTGGATGTAGTCCAATGCTGACTCATCACTCTTCTGCCTGGTTGCATAGAGTTTGGCAATTGTTACCTCCCTCTCAGTAATGTAGAATCTTTCTCTGAACTTCTTTGCAAGTCAGTCCAATCAGATATGAACCTCATCGAAAGGCTGGAGTACCATTCAAATGCAAGTCCGGTAAGGGAGGAGCCGAAGAACTTCAACATGTAGGATTCATCGGCTGCTAAGTCACCCATCACGTTGATGTAATACGCGATGTGCTCTTTTGGTGACCATTGAATTTATCAAACTTTGGGGGTTTGGTGACGCCCAAGGGCAGCCTCTTTGCGGCATAGTGCGCAGGGTAAGGTACCCTATATGCATCAAAAGCCGTAAGCTCTCCATCTCCTCGCTCGGCGAGCTTCATCTCAATCATCTGTTCCAACATTAACTTGTTAATGGTGGTGGGGTCCACTTGTTGAGGGTAGAAGTGGGCCGGCTGATTGTTCGGAGTGTTGATGATAGCCACGGCGGCACCGGGGGCGGCTCTTAATTTTCAAGTTGCTGCTCAAGAATGTGAGCGGGCAAGGGATGTTGTTGCTGCAGAAGATGGTCTTGTCACAGCTGAGACTGCTGCTGTTGCTGGAAGAACTGCGGCTGCAGGAGTGTATATTGGGTCTGTGTACGCTGTTGCTGAGCTGCCGCCATAGGCGACTGCTGTGGTTGTTCATTTATTGTCTCACGACAGCGCGCTGGGCCGAAGCTTCAAATGACCCTATGGTCCCTTGAGGGGTCTCTCCTGAGCCCTCAACTCCCAGGATGCATGTCCCTCAGTCTCTTTGCCCTTAATCTGCCGTTTGAGCTCTACAATTTCATCTTGATATTGCTGCAGTAGCTCCATGATAGCTAGATCTATGGGTGCAGCAAGGGGAATCTCTGTAATGTGCCCCCGGGAGTGTTTCTGGTGGTGGTGGAGGGGGGATCTCATCGCTGCCACCACTACCTTGGGCGGTGACCACATTGGCACTAACCACTATCATTTGTGTTGCAGGTGCATTCTCATTTCCATATGCGGCTGCCAGGGCTGCTGCTACTACTCTTCTCCTGGTGACGGCACCAGGTCTTTCTGCTAATTCCACCAATTCTTTGTTCCCAGTGGGTAGAGCCCCATATCTGCCCCACACACCAGCCATGTGGCATGAGAAGATTTTGAGGTTCCCATACCGGTCTCTTTCGACCCTTTCGGGAAGGAAATATTAATCTTTCAAAAACTGACACCCGGGGTTTGACTCTCCCAGGCTGTTCATGGCCGTGTTCACAAGGAACATCATTTTCACCCGAACTGCTCTCAACTTCAGATTGTGAATCTTCCATAGCTCTTAGCAGTCTTGATCTCTGCAGAGGAGAGGTTGCGAGGCCAAGGATGTGATTGCGTGGCCCGCGGGTCTTTTCTGAATGTGGTAGCGCGCAGCCATAACAGCAGGTGCCGGTCGGCCCTCCTGAACAATTGGGACATGGGCGGACTGTCGCAGCTCCATTATTTTGTCATGGAAGTGGGCATAGGCACATGCCCCTCCTGCCGAACTCTTGCCTTAAAGCCTCTGGGTGGCCTCTGATGGCTTGGGATTTCCACAGCAATTGTTTCTCTTGGTGTCTCTTCCTCTCTTGGTTCAGCCTCTTCCATCCTGTTTTTTGTATCTTCTTAGGCCTCCAAACTTGTTTGAATTGACTGGCCTAGGCGCCATCTTGCCCTTGAAGGTGTTAGCCATTTCTCCCTTCCCTGCTATTGCTTGAAATGAGTTCTTCACGGGTACTGTTGTTGTAACCCGCTCTGGTATGGCTTCAGTTCTCTTAGCTTGTAGATGAATTCTTAGGTCCCCAATCCGCACACTTTTCCCTAAGTTGGAAACTCGTGCGCGACGGGTGACAATGTTCTCAGCTGCCTTTGCTTGTTGAGAATGTTTATTGGCTCCTTTCCCTTGCTTTTTCTATGGTTGTCATGCTCCAAGTGGTGGACGTGGCAGCTCAGCTTTTTAGTGATCTCTTTGGCTTCAGCTTCATGTGCAGCTTCAGCTTTTGCTTCTGTTCCAGCTTCTGGATGCAGGATGTTGACAAATGCGACCCCCAAGAAGTTAGGGAACTCCACAACCGGAGGAAAGCTTCCGAAGCGAGTTGGCACAGTGAGGTAGCCGTACTTGGCATGATCTTGGACAACCAGGGGCCCAAAACGTACTCCAGTCATCGCTTTGTTAGTACCTGTTAGTCAATTCAAAACGATAGGCAGTATTGATTATGTAAGGCCACACGGCTTTCTATTCTGGCGAAGAGATGAAGGGAAGCTTGGTCCCACCGGGCGTGCCACGCTGTGGAAATGGAAATTTTAATTATTTTAAAAAAATCTTTTAGTCATTTTTATCATGTTTTCTCATATTCTCACGGTTGCTCACTGTAAATTCAAATCTCGTCGGATGCTACACGAGCAATGGTGACGAGAGATGACCCTACAATGACAGAGCGCGGGCGTGCCAGTCACTGAGGTGACAATAAATGGTTTGCCTCCGAGAGTCGAAGGGCTTTAAGTCTATTGTGCGCGCCGTTCGACTTCGTCAAACGAAAGTGAGTGTTGGGTCCTGGACCAAAATCTCGTCGTTGCCTGAGCGTAACGGCGTTAATTACATCCCTCTGGGAGGGAAAACCCTTGATTAATCTCCAGAATTAGAAAGCCTTGTTGTGACGACCCAACCAGCAAACTGGCCCAACAACCATGCCAGTTAGTAGACTTCCCAAGAAGGTCACCCATCTGGGACTACTCCCAACTGAGCACGCTTAACTTCAGAGTTCTTTTCAATCTCGAGCTCTGAAAATGACTAGTCCGAGTTGTTGGTAGTCTGCTGATTTAGTCCATTTAACATATTCTTATATGGGGCGTACAATCTACCCCTCTTATATAAGCGAGGTCCTCATCGCTATTCACATATAGCACACAATCAAACCCAGGCGAGCAGGATTCTAGAGGTGGCCCCCATAGGCTCAAGAGGTGGCTCCCACTATGTAGCACTTTGCGCCATTATGGCCTCAAGAGGTGGCTCCCATAGCGTAGCACTTTGCCCTATATGGCACTTAGTTCCTGCACTTCCGGCTGGGCAAGTCTCTGATACCATTTGTGACGACCCAACCAGCAAACTGGCCCAACAACCATGCCAATTAGTAGACTTCCCAGAAAGGTCACCCATCTTGGGACTACTCCCAACTGAGCATGCTTAACTTCAGAGTTCTTTTCAATCTCGAGCTCTGAAAATGACTAGTCTGAGTTGTTGGTAGTCTGCTGATTTAGTCCATTTAACATATTCTTATATGGGGCGTTACAATTATCTGTGATGGCCCTCAATATACCGGTACGGTTATACCAACCCACGTCGGTATTGCAAGAGTCCTCACAGTGGGACATTTACCCAAACGATACAAACAGCTGAGATACACGCGAATATACAACAGAGTAGCGGAAGTAAAAGACAACTGTCTCCATTCATTCATCATCCACATTTAACATACATGAAGTTTGAAATTAACAATAAGGAACTAAAAGTTCACATAATTAATTTGCTGAAATTTAAATACATAATGTCCACACTTATACATCATTTTCATGATAATTCTAGTACAATGTTCAAATTACATACTATGAAATACACGAGTCACAAGAAACTCCAAAACTAGCTAATCTCCGCGCTCGGAGTCCGTCTCTGCTGCCTCCTCCAAAGGTGTCACGTCACCAACTACACCTGTACGCCGAAACAAGGAGTGAGTCCAGAGACTCAGCAAGAAACACTACCCATAACATACACATATAAGTCTTAGTGGTTTCTACATGCACATTTTCAATTTGCAACACATGGCATGCTAGTCAATTTAAAGTTTCAACCTATCATGAAAGTTTTACAACTTTATACATGGATCATGCTTTCAGATTTCTGAGAATAAAAATTACCTATCACATGCTTTCTATTCCATTTACTCATGAAACTTTGTCTTTAAAGAACCGAGATATGAGAGCTACCAACATGAACATTGTGCATATGTGAAAGGAAAACACGACTAGCATGGATCTTACATGTTTTAAACACATACATAAACGTTTTCACATGCTTTAAGTTGCTGATTTCACATGGTTTCATGGCTGAAAACCTATACATGAGAGCTACAATATTGAGTAAAGCATATCATGTGAACAAACCATCATGCTATCTTGTACCCGTGTTCACCAATTATCCCTAACATGGATTCTAGGCATCTTTGCACATATAAACATGATGACAATAACATGAATTTACTGATTCACATGATTTCAGATTTGTCTCACATGGGTTTCAATATCATAACCTCTCATTTAGAATTTCACATTTTCTCTACACAAGTTTCCTCTTTATTTGCACTTTACACATACACATTTCACATTTGTTCACTTACACATTTACACATGAACACATACACGTTACACATTGCACATTACGCATTTTAGGTGTCGTGACACATAGTCCAAACCACCAAAGAAGGACATATACACATCACATTACACATAGACGCCATCTAGGCATTCCAATGGCGACTCTTGGACTGCGCAGACCGGGAGAACAAGTCTCCACCCTAACCAGTGGTACTTGTCCACCTCTAGGATTTCTCCCTAATGCCCTTAGGGTCACTTACACATTGAACTTTCTCAGGGGGACTTTTCCTGATACAGCTCCACTGCCCTCTACGGAAACAGTGTCACATTGGCACAGTTACACATTACACATTTACCGATTTATACATGGTTTTACACATAGCACTTTTCATCTCATTCACTTTCTCACTCACATGCACATCTCTATTTTTCCTAACATGGCACTACAGATTTCAGGAGCTTAACACTCAGTAATTTCACCATTCAAGTTAGGTTTAAGCAATATCTAATCACATTACGATAACTTACATAGATTATTGTCTTCACATGAAAATACATAACTTCTTATATACTGGTCCAATGGACCTGAAATTTTAACCACATGCTATTTTCGGGTTCTAGATCATACACTCAAATTTTCAGATTTTTCTGAGCTAAATAGAAATTACAGAAAATCAAATACCAATTTTGCATGTCATTCACAATTCAAGTTAACATAGAGTTTAACACATCATGTAATTTTGCCACTTACTGTTTGAACAGAGGCTACTAATATATGCATGATTTGAGAATACAAAATTACCCTAAATCATACATCTATAGATCAATCATCACAAATCATTCTTACATGCCTTTCTATTTACCGAACCGAATTTATTAGCAATTTATACAAACATGGACAATTTACCAAAATTGGGTATGCATGTACTGATCTACAAATCTTCATGATTTGACAAAACTAAGGCATTCAGACTAATCCTAATCATGACACATGGATGGACAAGATTATCACAATTTATGCTTACAAGCTCATGAGATACACTTTTCTAACATTCACCATCACACACCACACTCATCCACACACCAAAATTGACAATATACATAGTGTATAGGGTTATCATATATCCTCATCATGGAAACCATACCGAAAATAGTGTATAGGAAGGGCAGAACAGGTCACTGTTCTGTCCAGAAGAACTTGGCGGCGGTCTCTGGCCGCTGACTCAGGGTCAGCGGCATGGTCGATGGACGCCAAGCATGATATCGGCGTCCATTGACCTTGCCGTCAATGCAGGTCTGTGCAGAAACACAAACCCGAGCTCTCAAACTTGGGTGAATGGGAGGGTCTAGGACTCGAGGAAAAATCCATAAAAATAATAGAAACGATCTAGACACATACGGGAACATCATGGATAGGTCACTTGCCTTTAGAAAAAAATGCACCAAGGGATCTAGGGCTCGGTGAAGCTCTCCTTGGGCTGTCCCAAGAAGCCTCCAAATGAACTCTCCTCCGGGTTCTTGAGCGAGATCCACAGCAAGCCGAGGTCGGGGAAGCCTTCCTCGATGATCCTTCTAGCCTCCAGTTGCAGTGGAATGCTGGATCAAGCTTCAGAAGTTTGGATTTTGGGTGGCAAGGATGGGGTTTCTCACAGTTTTCTTCTAGGGTTTTCTTTATCTCTTTTCTCCTCTTGCAAGGGTGAAGAGAGGCTGGGGAAGGGAGCTCCGGGTTTCACATGTAGGAGAGACCCTCTCCCACTCACCAGGTGACTTGACAGCCTTCAGAGCCATTGGGGAGACCCCCCCCCAATGGTTGGCTTCCTTGTTTCAGAAGTTTGCAGCTCTGCTGCGCATGCAGGCCAGAGAGATTGGCGTCCATATCGCTAGACGCCAGGATTAGTGTTGGCGTCCATGTCTGGACGCTGACACCACCTAAACGGCTAGGGGTTGACGCCAAGATGGCCTTCGGCCAGAAGTCTAAAATATGCAGAAAACCATGCATACCATGTGTATATACATGCAATATGTATATGGTATTATATCCATACTATCACAATGCAATACATACATTATTTATTTTTAATATAAACACATGCACACGTACTTATACTAATTAATACGTACGTAAATATGTACATACATACACAAGCACAATTACACAAATACAAAAATGCGACGGAAATTCGAGGGCCTTACACTTGTGGCCTTGAAACGGAGACATCTGATAGAAGTGCAAAAAGCAACTTGAGCTTAGACCGAAGTGATAAAGAGTATGATACATATTCGACGTCATGAGATCTTTTATTTATTAGTGGTTAGTTCTTTTCACCTATTCACCCATTTGTTTTTTTTTATCATGAAATGGTTTCAATTTACTTCTTTGGTTCTATTTGAAAAAACACAAGTCAGGAAATGGTCTATTTGGTCATTTGTTGAAAACAATTTCAATTTGATCTTTTGTTCTTTGCAAAGCATAGGGTGATCTATTTGCTCATTTATTGCTTTTATCAAGAAACAATTTCAATTTGTCCTTTATGTTCTTTTTGAAGCATGCAAGTCGCAAAAATAAGTTATTTGCTCTTTTGTCCTTTTTATTGAGAAATAGTTTCAACTTGTTCTTTTGTTTCATTTGAAGAATGTAAAAACATTAGTTGATCTATTCGCTCATTTTTACTTTTATCATGAAAAAAAAATCAATTTGCTCTTTTATTATTTTAAGATATGCAAGTCGTGGTTCTGTTTGTGATTCGGCGTTGCTTGGTCATTGGGTGGCCAATCGGCAGCGCGAGCACAATCCATTCGGCGGGATACCCTCGATTCGGCAGGGCATGCAAACAACAAGGCAAACAACGAATTGGCCAGGCGGAACCAAATCGGCAGGATGAAGTTGAATCGGCGATATGACCGAATCGGCGGGATGATGCTGAATCGGTGAAACGTAACCGAATCAGCGGCCCAAGTTGAATCGGCGGTATGCGACCGAATCGGCAATTCCGATTGAATCGGCGCCCCAATGAAATACCGTTGAAACAATTAAACCTTAAGGGTTTCTTTTCAAAGTCCCATGCCGATTCGACCTTCGCAAGGAAAATTCGGTAGGATCTCCCCTTATCATGGTTGATAGGGGAGAGCACGGTACACATCCACCATGAATGGAGATGGCACCAAAAAGAGAGTATATGCTAAAGGACGACATAACCCCAATGGCACACGACGCCGACTCCCAAGGCACGCCTCTGAGGAGATTGGGTAATGTTATGACCACAAAAATCCAAGGGGTGAATGAATGACATGTGAACCCATACATCCGGACATAGACATTGCATTGTCCAACCCGGGGATTTGGATGGGTCTTTTGTCGATCTATTATCTCTTTTCTTGGTTAAAACCACATGGAGCATGGCCTTGCTCACATGATCCAACCAAGGGTGTATACTGCCAGCCAAATCGGCGGACTGCTCCCCAGCCTGGCCGAATCGCCAGAATCGGTTCCAGACCACTCGAATCGGCGGGAGAACCTCCTCTTCATGGGCCATGAACCAGAACCAGAACTGTTCAATCTGGTCATGCCCATGGCAATGGGGCGATTATGGACCTGAAATGGGCTGTTTAAACAGTGCAAAGTGGTCATTGTAGAGGGCAAAAAAAAAACAGTGGCAAAATGTTTCATGGGGGAGTCCCACGCATGCCCACTAAGCCCCAATCATGAGGAGATCCAAGGAGCACATGGAAGGGAGGAGGGGTTTCCACAATCTCCAAGCCTCATTTATTGAGACATGGGGACTTGTGGTCTTGTGTATGGCATTGGGGATGGAGAAAAACAACACTCCACAAGGAGTAGTCTCCTCATCCCGTAACCCATCATCTCACTCTCATAAAAAAAAAGGAAAAAAAGAAACCTTAAACCACACAAACATAAACATGCATGATGGAAGAAAGGAACACATTTAATGCAAGAAGAGGGGAATATCCTCATCATAAAGGAGAAAGGAGTACATGGATGGGACAACTCATAAGAAAGGGGAGAAGAGAGTATAAAAAAAAACTTAGAGAAAAGAAATGGGGGAGGTTCCCATCGCCACCTACCCTCTCACTCTCTCTTCTCCTCTCACTCTCTTTGACAAGACAACACACAAAGGAGGGTGTCTCTCTCTCTCTCTTTTCTCTTCCCCTTTCTTCTCTTCTCCTTCTCTTGCCCTCTTCTTTTCTTTCTCTTTTCTTGCTGCTGCAGAAGACCTCTACGGGAGCAAAAAACCAGCAGCTTCTTGGGGAGGAGATGGCTTGCTTCCTCTCCAAGCTTCTACCCACTTTTTTTCCTCCAAAAGCCCCTCTCTCTTTCTACAGGAAGGCTCCACGGGAGAGCCCAAACACGCAGCAGCCAGCAGGAGGAAGACCTCCTCCCCAAGCCACAAAACCCACCCCTTTTTCTCTTCTCTAAAAGCTTCTAGAAAAATCCCAAAAAAAGGCCCCCCTTTTCCCTGTACGCAGCAGTCCCATTGCTCAACTTTTTTTGGGCAGCTTTTTGTGGTGGTGGAGAGGTGAGAGCTGTGGCGGAATGCCTCGGTCAAGCTCGTTAAATCGATAACATACTTGATCCGAGTCCGCCTCCTGCGAACGGGCCGAAGCCTCGCAAGGGAAACCAAACCACAGTCCGTGTAAACACAAAGGAACATTTTATATATATAATTCACATGTTACATAGCCAAATTTCCACAAAACTAAAAAGAAATACAAGAGCCTGGGGCATACCCCGAGGTACAACTGAAGAAAGTAAACAACTAACTAAACTACACTGCTAGAGTACTACACAGCTGGAACTACACCGCTGGAGGTACTGACCCTGCACCGCTACGGCGTGGCTCTGAGCTGGACGACGGTCGTGAAACGTCCTCCTCGCTCTCACCTGTGGGGGTAGGGGTGAGCCTTGCTAGTCACTGGCTCAGTAGGGAACTCCCCCAAAACCGAGCAAACCAAAACCACAGATACAAAGCTATAAACAATACCAACAATTTATAGAACAGCTAAGCAGGATATTAAAGCTGTAAAAGTACTCACCGTCTGCCGACTACGAAAACAACTTAATAATTAAACGGCAAACCAGTACAGGTGTACAAGCTAAAGTAGAGACAGCCAAACACGAGCCACGTGAACTAGTTCGCGACACCAGTAACTGACTCGGACAAGCTAACACAGGTCTACCTCTCAGTCTCGCAGCCACGGACGAAAGGTCCAGCTGCCGCTCCACGTGAAAAGGTCAAGCAACTGTGGAGACCAACTAAACACCACCACCTGCGGACCACACGGTCACAGGCCCATGCCTGACACCTCAGGAGACCCTGGCCCGGGCTCTCTAGAGTGAGGCACTGGAAAGGACTAGCTGGGGACCAGTGTCGACTACTGGTGTCCGTACCCCCAACTACGAGCGCGCTACAAGTGACTAAAGACAAACACAAGTGTCACTGTCCCACTGTCGTCTTTCCCTCAGCCGGACGTGCAACTCAAACACAAGAGTGAGGGTGTCCAGGTCAGACGACACAGACCTCGACGGTACAACACAAGTACCGGGACAAAGCCCCGAGCTAACAGCCTGGCTCACAAAGAACCTGGGGCACCCAACTGGAGAGGTAACCACGGTAGGCGTCGTACTACTCGCCACGTACACAGAACCACGTGCACGTCACACACAAACCACGTGAAACCTCACGTAAACCACAAGTAACAATGTTCCACTACACGTGAACCCAACTGACTCGCGTAAACAACGCGCAGCCACGAAAGTAAATAACTAACAGTATACCTTGTATGCTAAACACGAGAGCCATGTGCACTCAGTGCACCTCATGTACCAATACACACGCATCATGATAAATACCGTAACTTAGTCATTTCTGTTCATAACCAGTAGGCGGCAACATCGACTGCCGCTTACAAGAAGTCAACGGCAAGGGATCTGGCCGTCTACATCCTGGCTGAGGAGCTTGGCGACAAGCGATGTTGACGCCAAGTTCTTGGCCTTAAACCCTGCAGAAACCCTAATCCGATCTACAGGTTTTCCAACCATTTAAACTACAAAAAATATACTGAAACGGTTCTTTGAACATGCATGAACCCAAAACAACCCAACACAGCATGCTTTGTTCACTAAATTACTCAAACCACCCATTATCCCCGTATGGTGCAACTTAATCCGAAAATACATTATCATGCTGATTCAGGTGGTTACGATGTGTTTAATGTTTCTATGGAGCTAAACGGGTTCGTCCCCTACCTCAGAACACGCTAAACCTCCGCAATCTCCCGGTTCACACCGAACCCTCCGCGAGCTCCCACGGGAATTGCACCACGCCACGACGTTTCCTCGCGCAATTCGGCAACGCCACGCGTTCTACGATCGTCCAACCACCCTTCGATACCTGTTAGAAGCTTTAAAACACTGGGACAAAAAGCTGGGGCAAGAGGGGAAGAGAACCAGGTAAGAAACCTGCCCTCGGGTGAGCCTATAACCTGCAGAATTCTCAGGTTGGCGTCAACCCCTATGCCGCCAAGAACAACCGCCACCATAAACGTCCACATCCTAAGCCGCCAAGTTCATGCAGTCAACGTCCACTTACCTGGACGCCAACCAGTCAACGGCCACCCCTGGCCGCCAACTCCAACTGAACTGCAGCAGGTCCTATTTCATTTCAGGACCAACCTGCACTTCACCTGCTCAAGCCACACATCCACACCATACATTCCACACAACCAACTCACATTGGCCTCACAACGGCCGCCACAACCACAACACACATGATCCGCATGGATCGAAAAGCACGCGACGTTACATTACTATCATCTAAAAAGAAAATTTCGACCTCGAAATTCATAACACAATTCAAAGTTAAACAACTTAAACATACACATCTTTACAACACTATCATCTAAAAAGAAATACAAGAGCTTATTCAAACAGATAGGGATACCCTTTAGCCATTTCCTCGGCTAACTCCCAGGTATCCTCACCACCCAACCTATTCTCCCATCTCACTTTAACTAGCTCAATTTCTTTATTTCTCATTTCTTTATCTTTCGATCTGTGATCTGCACCGGATATTCTGGCATAGTCATGTCCGGCCTCAGGTCACCACCTTGATATCTGATTATTTGAGCTGGATCTTCAATACATTTTCTCAACATGGAGACATGGAAAATATCATGCACATCTGCAAAATCTGCTGGCAAATCCAGCCTATAGCTGTTTCCCCGATTCTCTCTATTACTCGGAAAGGTCCTACATATCTTGGACTCAACTTTCCAGACTTGCCAAACCTCATGATTCCCTTACTTGGAGAAACTCTCAGGAAAACAAAATCTCCCACCTCAAACTGAAGTGGTCTTCTCCGGACATCTGCATAACTTTTCTGCCTACTTTGAGCTGCCTGCAATTTCTCTTTAATAAGCTTCACTACTTCAGTGGTTTGCTGAATCAATTCAGGACCCACTAACTGCCTTTCTCCCACTTCATGCCAGTTCAATGGGGTTCTACATGGCCTTCCATATAAAGCTTCATACGGTGCCATCCCAAGACTGGTATGATAACTATTATTGTAGGCAAACTCAACCATTCCCAAATGATGCTCCCAGCTACCTCCCCAAACTAAACAACAAGCCCGCAACATATCTTCAATTGTCTGGATAGTCCTCTCTGTCTGACCATCTGTCTGAGGATGATAAGCGGAGCTATACCTCAACTCAGTTCCAATCACCTTCTGCAAACTTCTCCAAAAACCAGAAGTAAATCTTGGATCTCTATCAGACACAATTGTCTTCGGGATACCATGCAGTGGAACAATCTTTTCAACATAAATATTTGCCAACCTGTCCACTGTCCAAGACATACTCACTGCCACTAATCTGCATACCTTGGTCAATCTGTCAACAAATACCCATATTCCATTATGCCCTGAACTCGACCTTGGTAAACCTGCCACAAAGTCCATAGCAATATCATCCCACTTCCACTGTGGAATGGGTAACGGTTGCAATAACCTCCAGGCTTCTGATGCTCTGCTTTAATCTGCTGACAGATAGCACATCTTGAAACAAATTCTGCTATTTCCTTTTTCATAAGAGGCCACCAGAAATGCTTTCTCAAATCATGGTACATTTTAGTACTACCCGGATGAATAGTGTACCTAGATTTATGAGCCTCTTCCAATACTCGCTGCTTCACCTCTCTCTCTGCAGGAACAAACAACCTGCCCCTGAGCCTGACCACACAATTATCATCAATAGTAACTCCTTCCATTTTTACAATTTCAGCCAAACTGGCATCTGCTCTCTGAGCTTCAACTATCTGCCAATACAAAGACGGCTCTACAGCACTAGCAGCTAGCACTGCCCGTCACTGATTACTGGGCACATATAAGGAGTTCTCTGCTACTTCTTCATACAACTTCCACTCTTTAATCATCATCAAATTCATATATGCCTTTCTGCTCAAGGCATCAGCTACAACATTGGCCTTACCTGGATGGTAAGCCAAACTGAAATCATAATCTTTCAAATACTCGATCCATCTGCGCTGGCGAAGATTCAAATCTTTCTGCGAGAAGATATACTTCAAGCTTTTATGATCTGTAAAGATCTCAAATCTCTCGCCATACAAATAATGCCTCCACATTTTCAAGGCAAATACAACTGCTGCTAACTCCAAATCATGAGTGGGGTAATTCTCCTCTGCTGGCTTCAATTGTCTGGACGTATACGCTATCACTTTACCATGCTGCATAAGTACTGCTCCAAGACCTCTCCTTGAAGCATCAGTATACAACACAAAACCACCACTCCCTGCCGGTAATGTCAATATAGGTGCTGAAGTAAGTCTCTTCTTTAATTCCATAAAACTTTTCTGACATTCACCGGACCACACAAAAGGCACCCCTTTCCTGGTCAACTTAGTCATAGGTGCCGCAATCTTAGAAAAATCTTGAATGAAGCGCCTGTAATAACCTGCTAATCCCAGAAAACTTCTAATCTCAGTTATTGTCCTAGGCACTTCCCATCTCATCACTGCTTCCACTTTACTTGGGTCCACTGCCACTCCTCTAGCAGAGATAACATGACCCAGAAACTGAATTTCTTTCAGCCAAAATTCACACTTACTGAATTTGGCAAACAACTGGTTATCCCTTAACAATTGCAGGGTAAACCTCAAATGAGCTGCATGCTCCTCTTCAGATGCTGAGTAAATCAGAATATCATCGATAAAGACCACAATGAATTGATCTAAATATGGATGAAAAATTCTATTCATCAGATCCATAAAACCTGCAGGAGCATTAGTCAACCCAAAAGGCATAACCACAAACTCAAAGTGACCATATCTAGTTCTGAACTGTCTTGTCTATATCTTCTTCTTTAATTCTTAACTGATGGTACCCGGACCTCAAATCAATTTTGGAAAACACCTTTGCTGATTGCAATTGATCAAATAATCATCTATTCTCGGCAACGGGTATTATTCTTAATGGTCACATCATTTAACTTTCTATAATCAATACACATCCGAAAACTTCCATCTTTCTTTTTCACAAATAAAACCGGCGCTCCCCACGGGGAATGACTCGGTCTAATAAACCCTTTCTGCAACAGCTCTTCTAATTGCTTTTTCAATTCTTTAAGTTCTGCTGGTGCCATCCGATATGGAGCTTTAGAAATCGGCATGGTACCTGGCAGCAACTCAATGGTAAAGTCCACCTCTCTATGTGGAGCTAAACCAGGCAAATCCTCAGGAAAAACATCAGCAAATTCCCTAACCACGGAAACTGCTTCTACTGGCTGACTAGCTTCTACCAGACTTACCGAGGCTAAATAAGCCACACATCCAGCATTTATCAACTTTCTAGCTTTAATTGCAAAATTAGAAACTTAGAGGTATAAAAAGGCATACCTTGATATTCAAATACTGCACCATTAGGATGACAAAACCTGATCCTTTTCTTTCTGCAATCTAACATTGCTCCATACATCTCAAGCCAATCCATACCCAGAATAATATCATAATCTGACAACCGCAGGGCATATAACCGACCCGGCATCTGGTTCCCTTCAATCATAACAGGAGCTTCATCTATATAGCTCGAAGTGAGTAAAAACTCACCTGAAGGAACCTCCACTACTAACTCACAAGACTTCTCCTCTAAAGGATGAGCTATACAATCCAGAAATTCTTCGGAAATAAAAGAATGAGAGGCACCCGAATCAAATAAAACTCTTGCTGAATATTCATAAAGAGGTAAAGTACCTTCTATCATATTCGATGCCTCCGCCTGGGCTCGGGTGATAGCCATAACCCGGCCTCTTCCCCGCTGCTGCGGTGCTCCTCTGCCACGACCTGATTGTGGCTGCTGAAACTGCTGAGGTTGCTGCTGCTGCTGCACACCTCTTCCATATCCATACTCCCTCGGATAGGGACAATTGCGGATCAAATGTCCCGGCTGATTACAATTATAGCATCTATATCCCGGTGGAGTAACAGGCTGCCTGGCAGTACTCTGCTGCGACTCCTCCACCTCAGGCCTACCTCGGCCCTGCTGGAACTGCGGACGACCTCCCCATCCTCTTCCTTTTCCTTTAAATGCTTGCTTTAATTTTTGACCCCATTTACCGAAGCCTGATGAAGAAGGTCCTGCTGGTGCTTTACCCTGCTTGCACCCACTGACTGCTGCGGTAACCGGAAACTACCTGAACCTGACTCGCCCACCTGACGAGTCCGAATAGATCTCTCCAAAGTAGCTGCTCTCTGAGCTGCCTCTTCCACTGTCTTGCACATAAGAGGTACTATCGCATCCTGCAATTCCACTCTCAAGCCTCTAATAAAATACTCAACCATCATATTATTATCAGAAACAACATAAGGTGCATAACGGCTGAGCGCCATAAACCTCATCTGGTACTCTAGAACTGAAGAGTTACCTTGCTGAAGAGTCCGAAATTGTTCCCTTTTCACTTGCTGCACTTGAATCGGAAAGAATGTATCGTTAAATACATCAAGAAATTCCGACCAAGTGATGGCCTCCTCTGTCCTACCTGCGAAGGTGGTCTGCATCTTCAGTCGCCACCATTCCAGGGCAAAGCCTCTCAACTGATAAGCAGCTAATACAACTCTATCTGCTGCCGGACACCTCATAGTCGCAAAAACCCTCTCAATTTCATGAACCCAGTGCTCAGCTGTATCTGGATTCGGCCCTCCTGAATAAGTAGGTGGCTGCAATCTCAGAAACTTCTCCACCTGCATCACTGGTTCTTCTGCTATCAACACTGGTGGTGGTGGCACAGGTGCTGCAAAAGGTACCTCCACTCTCGGCGGGACTGGAGCTACAGGTACAGCCTCTCCATCCCCAGGTGGCACTGCAACTGGTGGTACCGACTCCTGGTGATCCATCCTCGCCCGAATATCCGTGAGGCTTTCCCAAATCCTCTCTATCATACGCTGGGTGCTTTCCTCCGGATCATCTCCTCCACCACCCCAATCTCTTCTATCAGCCATACCAGAAATTTCTACATAAACAAATCACCAAACAAAAATCAAAACAACAAATTATCAAAAACCAGGGTCCCTACCAGCAGTGTACAAAGACTGAAATAAGGCTATGTATCTTTCTAGTTCCCTTATATTAACACGGACCTTGCTCTGATACCAACTATGGCGGAATGCCTCGGCCAAGCCCGTTAAATCGATAACGTACTTGATCCGAGTCTGCCTCCCGCGAACGGGCCGAAGCCTCGCAAGGGAAACCAAACCACAGTCCGTGTAAACACAAAGGAACATTTTATATATATAATTCACAGTTACATAGCCAAATTTCCACAAAACTGAAAAGAAGTACAAGAGCCTGGGGCATACCCCGAGGTACAACTGAAGAAAGTAAACAACTAACTAAACTACACTGCTGGAGTACTACACAGCTGGAACTACACCGCTGGAGGTACTGACCCTGCACCGCTACGGCGCGGCTCTGAGCTGGACGACGGTCGTGAAACGTCCTCCTCGCTCTCACCTGTGGGGGTAGGGGTGAGCCTCGCTAGTCACTGGCTCAGTAGGGAACTCCCCCAAAACGAGCAAACCAAAACCACAGGTACAAAGCATAAACAATACCAACAATTTATAGAACAGCTAAGCAGGATATTAAAGCTGTAAAAGTACTCACCGTCTGCCGACTACGAGAAACAACTTAATAATTAAACGGCAAACCAGTACAGGTGTACAAGCTAAAGTAGAGACAGCCAACACGAGCCACGTGAACTGGTTCGCGACACCAGTAACTGACTCGGACAAGCTAACACAGTCTAC
This sequence comes from Colocasia esculenta, assembly GCA_014218235.1. Taxonomy (NCBI): domain Eukaryota; kingdom Viridiplantae; phylum Streptophyta; class Magnoliopsida; order Alismatales; family Araceae; genus Colocasia; species Colocasia esculenta. The sequence continues at coordinate 23,795,721 of CM024758.1, forward strand.
CTCTCAGTCTCGCAGCCACGGACGAAAGGTCCAGCTGCCGCTCCACGTGAAAAGGTCAAGCAACTGTGGAGACCAACTAAACACCACCACCTGCGGACCACACGGTCGCAGGCCCATGCCTGACACCTCAGGAGACCTGGCCCGGGCTCTCTAGAGTGAGGCACTGGAAAAGGACTAGCTGGGGACCAGTGTCGACTACTGGTGTCCGTACCCCCAACTACGAGCGCGCTACAAGTGACTAAAGACAAACACAAGTGTCACTGTCCCACTGTCGTCTTTCCCTCAGCCGGACGTGCAACTCAAACACAAGAGTGAGGGTGTCCAGGTCAGACGACACAGACCTCGACGGTACAACACAAGTACCGGGACAAAGCCCCGAGCTAACAGCCTGGCTCACAAAGAACCTGGGGCACCCAACTGGAGAGGTAACCACGGTAGGCGTCGTACTACTCGCCACGTACACAGAACCACGTGCACGTCACACACAAACCACGTGAAACCTCACGTAAACCACAAGTAATAATGGTCCACTACATGTGAACCCAACTGACTCGCGTAAACAACGCGCAGCCACGAAAGTAAGTAACTAACAGCATACCTTGTATGCTAAACACGAGAGCCATGTGCACTCAGTGCACCTCATGTACCAATACACACATTATCGATAAATACCGTAACTTAGTCATTTCTGTTCATAACCAGTAGGCGGCAACATCGACTGCCGCTTACAAGAAGTCAACGGCAAGGGATCTGGCCGTCTACATCCTGGCTGAGGAGCTTGGCGACAAGCGATGTTGACGCCAAGTTCTTCGGCCTTAAACCCTGCAGAAACCCTAATCCGAATCTACAGGTTTTCCAACCATTTAAACTACAGAAAAATATACTGAAACGGTTCTTTGAACATGCATGAACCCAAAACAACCCAACACAGCATGCTTTGTTCACTAAATTACTCAAACCACCCATTATCCCCGTATGGTGCAACTTAATCCGAAAATACATTATCATGCTGATTCAGGTGGTTACGATGTGTTTTAATGTTTCTATGGAGCTAAACGGGTTCGTCCCCTACCTCAGAACACGCTAAAACCTCCTGCAATCTCCCGGTTCACACCGAATCCTCCGCGAGCTCCCACGGGAATTGCACCACGCCACGACGTTTCCTCGCGCAATTCGGCAACGCCACGCGTTCTACGATCGTCCAACCACCCTTCGTACCTGTTAGAAGCTTTAAAACACTGGGACAAAAAGCTGGGGCAAGAGGGGAAGAGAACCAGGTAAGAAACCTCCCTCGGGTGAGCCTATAACCTGCAGAATTCTCAGGTTGGCGTCAACCCCTATGCCGCCAAGAACAACCGCCACCATAAACGTCCACATCCTAAGCCGCCAAGTTCATGCAGTCAACGTCCACTTACCTGGACGCCAACCAGTCAACGGCCACCCCTGGCCGCCAACTCCAACTGAACTGCAGCAGGTCCTATTTCATTTCAGGACCAATCCTGCACTTCACCTGCTCAAGCCACACATCCACACCATACATTCCACACAACCAACTCACATTGGCCTCACAACGGCCGCCACAACCACAACACACATGATCCGCATGGATCCGAAAAGCACGCGACGTTACAAGAGCTCCTTAGATGACCCCCAACATGGGGTCTTTTGGGCAATTGGGTGAGAGCTTATTGGGCCGTTAGAGGGTCTTTTAATGGGCTTTTTGAGAGGGTTGGGCCGATTGTGGCAAGGCCCAGCAGAAATTTTTGGTTGCCCACAGCAACCTTGTGGCCTGCGAGTTTAATTCAGAGTTTGAACTTGGTTGGGTGAAAGGGACCCCTTCACCTTCAATGTATGTACCTTGCTCATCAGACCTTTTATTTTAAAAAAATGCATATTTTCTATCAGGCTTTAGTTCCATGAGTCCGTTTAAAAAAAATAAAAATTTATTTAAATGTTAGATTTAAGTTGGAGTTCGAGTTACAACTCGAGCTCAACTCGAATTTGAGCTTGTTTACGAGCTCGATTACATAATCGAGTTGTTTATTGAGTCGGGTTCAAGCTTAAACAATTTGCAACGAGTCAATTTCGAATATTGGTTGGAAAAACTCGCCAAGTTCGAGCTCGTCAAAATAAACGAATTCGAGTTCGAACAAAGTATAACTCGGCTCGACTCAGATCATTTACACCCATACACATAACAGAGTTCTTAACAAATTAGGTAGGATGGTAATTATAGATAGTTATTAGACTTTTGTGAAAAATGTCAAAAGTCTATAACTATGCCTTGATAGCCCATACTCTAGGCCAAGCTCCAAGGTTTAGGTCAGCTGCCATCTTTCTCCCTAGCCTGCACACACCCTCTCTCTCTCTCTCTCTCCTCTCTCTCTCTCTCTCTCTCTCTCTCTCTCTCTCTCTCTCTCTCTCTTCGTGGATGGTGGAGTTAAGGTCAAGTTCTTGTTTAGAGATTGTGGATAAGAACTCGTTTGTTTACATGGCTCGTACAGATACATCTAGAAGCCAGATGTTTGAATGGCTCGCAACCTCAATGTCTTTCTTATTTGTCTCCAATTGTACAAGAGAATGGCTACCTTGTAATGGTCATGCAAGTTTTCTCTGCAAGTTTTAACAATTTTATGTCCAATTTTAAAATCTGAAAATGATGGATGCAATTTTTAAGGTATCTCACTTCTCGCTACTTGTTATCTAATACCTCACAATTCTTCCTCTAGTGGTCTGAGGATCATCAATATACGTATGACAAATTTTTGCCTCTTCATCAGAAGTAGATGGAATACTATCTTCCTCCTCGATGGGCTACAGGGGGTGGGGGCAAGGTTTTGCTACAATTTTTGCCTTCACACTTCTCCTTCGACAATACACTTTCTCCTCCTCAGCAGGGTAAAGGAAACGTGGTTCACGGTGTGGTTCATAGCGTCGCACTCTTCCCCAGTGTCACAACCTCGCGCTCTTCCCTGGCATGGCGGTGTTTCACTCTTCCCCCCATTGTGGTGGTGTCGCTATCTTCCTTGGCGTACGTGCTCTCCTCCTCCCTAGAAATGGCACAGAAACTGCTCCCTCGGAATAGAGCTATTGTGAGGGTCTCACAGGAAAGGGTCATCGAGGGAGATGGGTGCGGATGGGTATTTTGAGTAGACCAATGTGCACACCGAGGGACGACAGGAGCCTCTCTCACGTGGGCAGAGAGGCACGTGAGGATGTGGCAGGTTTCTGGGTGACATGGCATTGTTCAATGGACCATCTGTGCTGGCCCATCATTGAGTGCAACTGTTAAACGCGCTGGCCATGTTGCATTTTTGTTAAGTGCACTAAAAATTTCTCTAGGCATACACAACCCTTCCCGAAGCCCATTGGTTTGCATCCCACGGTAACTGCCCGCATGCCCAAGGTAAGATATACCCAACATAGGATAACAATGGCCTTCAAATTGGATCCAACTGTGTGAGATACTCAAGGTGTAAGAATAATCCTACATTGGAAATAGACAAAAATATTCTTATGATTATATGGTGCCCTCTCCATTCATCACCTAAAAATTGAGTTGAAATGTCCAATCCAATTAAATTTCTACATGAGTCCATGATATGATTCAAGCTGCGCATCTTGTGTTTATAGTCCATGTGCAGAACCTAAAATTGGCTGCACATGAGTTAGAAGACCAAATCCAATTAAACCGTACCACGAGGTAGAAATCGAAATGAGCGCTAGATCTAAACTAAATTTGGTAAAGCTTCCAAACACGAAACATTGATCAGAAAATGAACGATGACCGGAGTAAGATCCGAATGACACTAGTGAATAGGGATCCAAATGATATAAGATTTACCCAAAACAAGGTCTGCATCGCTTCTATAACCGAAGTGAGATCCGATTGACATTCATACCCCGAATAAGATCAGATACTTAATACCCAAAACATGATCCAGGATGACCTTTTTGCTGAAAGGAAATCCAAATCTGGATTATACAAAAAAAATGATCATAAGTGGTTGAAGGAAACTAATTTGTCATTAGGAGTAGAAGCCCTACCTGACAACAAAGTCCAAAGAATAGTATTCGTCCATAGTTTTGAGGAGCTTCCGGGTCTGGGTCAGGTCTAGACTTATTATAGCAATCTAGATCTGGGTATATGCTTGGATGGGAACCAGATAGGCCTATTTTTACACCATTGCATCCAATTGATTGCTCAAGGAAACTTACTTATCAAACGCACTTTTTCTAAAAGGACTCCTGGGATATCTATCGAGCGTGAAACTTGGCCTGGAACTCAAATGTAAAAGCAAAATTCCGAAAGTTAAAATCCAAATCTTCGAGACTGCACTCCAACTCCAAGCAAGCAGCCTATCTATTTCACGTCCAACAAGAGGGAGGTGCACGCAAAAAGTGAACATAATTCTTCCTTAGTTGCCAATCCAAAACCTTGCCATCTTATTTTGCCATGCTTGTCAAGCAGGAAGATGTACCTGCATACAAGAAAAGTATATTATACAGTAAACAAAGCTTTCTTCTAGAGATTAGAGAAACATGAGAATCTTACCCAGATAGAAGATTCAGTATTTTAAGCTTCTTCCTGAATTCATAGTGATCTCCAAATGAATAACAACTTTCTCTCTGGGAACAGCTGGATTTCTTCATTCTGCGGAGCAAGAATCGCTTGATTGGACCAAGTGATAGGAGCCAGGAGTCGACAAAAGATACCTGCGCAGAGAAGATACAAAAACTAAAGTCAATGATGATGAGAAGATGAGAAGTTCAGATGCAACAGAAAAAGCTAGAAGGCCGGAACTATTCAATTAAAAACCTTTTTCTTTTTCCAAACAGCAAACTATGTCTGGATGACAAACTTCTAGCACTTGATCTAAAACGAGGAATCTAGTTGAAAAACGTATGGATTTAATACATTACCCAAAAAAAAAGTATGGATTTACTAAAACACATCCATCAATGGAATTCAGAAATGATTTTCCACGAACATAGCATGTAATCTCTCTGTTGATAGATACTATTCTACAGGGAAAACGAAAGGACTGAAAAACATTATTAAAGAAACATACGAAAATAATCATGTCCAGATGGAAATCTAATTGTACCAATATTAATACATTGACTGCAACATTATAGGAAGATGTCAAAGCTTGCATGGACCAACATCATGCTCATTATTATTATGAAGGTGGTTAAGAAAAATGAATGATGGTCGAATTCAAAAATGGATTGTATCCAAGAAATACAGTTGGATGAAATTTAGGAACCAAGTCCACAATGAAACCAATAGGCCCATACTTTAATATATCAATCTGTGTGGCCACTGAAATACTAACAATAGTACATGTGCACATGAATGAGAAACTAATCAAAGCATCCAGCAAGAAATTTCTATTTCTCCAATCTAAAGATACTATTTGAGATTAAAAAACGAGATAATTAACCAAAAAATAGAATTTCTAATAAATGAGAATGAATCATCTGCTACAATCTGCAGGAAACATCAAGCTGCAAATAAAGGTATAATACCATGACCCGGGACTGGCATATAACGTGCACAAGGAAAGATAGTTTTACATCTCAAGTAGCATCAATGGATAGAATTTTGAATGAACAGAGAGCTCAAGGGAATTGCACTATCACAGTTCTCATCATGCAACAAGGCATGGATAACATCACAAGGTGCAGGCAATCATAGTTTATTATAGACAATGATACATTAGGCACCTAATCCCAATGGCAGATTAATGAAAAACTTATTCTGTCCGACATGCTCTATGCAGATATGCTCAAACAACTAATGGAAAAGGCAGCCAGTTCAGGTGGGGGTGGAAATAAGGATCCCTGTCATTATTGATCTGGATGTCAAAGCTGTTCCTTGTAAATATCCTCTGATTCCTTGATAGGAAATTTATTTTAATTATGACTCCGAGTTTGCATAAGCCAACTCAAGATGTGGCCACTTGGTTCCAGGTTTGAATGTTTGGAGGACAAAGGAAGGAAATTCTACAGCCATTCAGACAATGGTTCTGCATGTTCTGATTTTCCAATCAAATGCTTTAGTCTATCACTGTTGGACGAGTCGATCAGGTGTCGATTGGGCTGCCATCATACAGTTAAGAGATAGACAAGCAGCTTGGAATCCTTGGATAAGTATGCTTCTTTCAGCTGGAGGGAGATGGATCAGCTTAGCCTTTAGTCCCCGCTTTTCTAGAAAAGTAAGGGTCCACAAGAAAAAGGCCACCATCTAAAGTTGTCCTAATTTAAAAAGAGATTGTTTTAAAGCTTGGCAAACCAACAAAAATAATCAAACTCTAGAAGGTTATAAAATAGCTAAAAAGAGGGATTAGAAAATAGATAGTGAAGCTAAATCCAAAGTGTTTGAAGAATTATATAATAAATTAAGAACCCGATAGGGTGAAAAGGACATACTTGAACTTTACTAAATTAAGAGAAAGGAAAGGTAGAAATCTAGATCATGTTCGTTGCATTAAGGATGAAGATCAAAAAGTTTTAGTTAAAGACCTAGAAGTTAAAGAGAGGTGTTGCAGCTATTTTCAGAAATTACTTAATGAAGATTGCTTTAAAGATTTCTCTTTAGAAGCAAACCAAGAGTCAACAAATTTTTGATAATTATCAATATTTCAAGAGTATTAAGATGTCCGAAGTGGGTGATACTTTAAGAAAAATAAAATTGGACAAGGCCTTAAGATCAGATGGAATACCTATTGAAGTGTGGAAAGACCTAGGAGACATTAGTATTAAGTGGCAAACTAAACTTTTCAATAAAATTTTAAAGAAACAGGGGATGCCAGAAAAAATGGAGAAAAAGTTTTGTAGTTCTTCTATAAAATAAAGAGAATATTCAAAGTTGCAATAATTATCGTGGAATTAAACTTATGAGCCAAATTATGAAACTTGAGAAAGAGTAATCGAGAATAGAATCAATATATGAATATTGTATCAGAAAATCAGTCAGCTGTATGTCAAGTAGATCTATTATAGAAGTTATTTTCTTATTACGACAGTTAATGGAAAAGCATAGAGAGATGAGAAGAGATTTATATATAGTTTTTCTTGATTTGGAGAAGACGTATGATCGAGTACCAAGAGAACTGATTTAGTGGACATTAACAAAAAAAGAAGTCTCTCAAGATATGTTGATTTGGTTCAAGATATATACGAGGATGCTACTACTAGTGTGAGAACTATTACTAGAGAGATTTGTGAATTTTCGGTCACTATAAATTTGCATCAAGATTCTATACTAAGTTCGAATCTCTTTGCTCTGGTTATAGATGAAGTAACAAAGCAATTGCATGATGATATCCCATAGTGTATGTTATTTGCATATGATATTGTCTTGATTGATTAGAGTATTGATGGTTTAAATATTAAGTTAGAAAGTTGGAGGCATATCTTGAAATATAAATGTTTTAAAATCAGTAGGAGCAAGTTAGAGTTTATGCATTATAATTATAGTAATGAGAGGGTGTTATAGGAAGATATGATTCTAATTGATGAACAAAACATTCCCAAGAGTAGTAGCTTTTGATATTTAGGGTCTATCATCCAAGAGAATGGATAGATTTATAATGAGTTGCACACAGTATTAAGGCAGGCTAGTTAAAAAGGAAAAGTGCATCAGGAGTCCTCTGTGATCGTCATATACCCATGAAACGTAAAGGGAAATTTTATAGAACGGCTGTGAGGCATGCTTTGTTATATGGTACCGAGTGTTAGGTAGTGCAAAAGGAAACACATTAACAAGATGTGTAGCAAAAATGAGGATGCTAAGATGGATGTGTGGTAAGACTAACAAAGATAAGATTAAGAATGAGTTTTCGTGAGGACTTGGAGATAGCTCCAATTGATAAAAAAAAATAATAAGAAAAAATAGACTCAGGTGGTTTGGACACGTGTACTCTTGCCCTAACTTGGCGTTGGTTAAAAGATGTGCCCAAATCTGAGTGGATGCTAGTAAAACAGTTAAGAATGCCTAAAATGATATGGTGCGATGTTATTAGAAAGGATTTGGATCTCTTGGGTTTAAACACGAATATAGCACTTGATAGAAATCTTTGGAGGAAAAGGATTCATGTAGCCGACCCCTGATGATGATGATGATGACTTAGCTGGACATATTTTCATAATGAACCCAGATGGTTCAATAGGGTAATGGCTAAAGATCATATGCCACCAATTAGGATTCACATCTCTCATGCCCTATTCGGAAGTAAATCTGCTTTTTTTTTTGCAGATATTCATTAGAGCTACATGCAAGGTTGGTTGTATTGCTGATAGGCATGTTTCGAATCCACCTAATATGGTATGGTACATCAACTGTTTGACTTGGTCCGATATGGTTGATTGGACCAATTGTAATGTTTTCTGCATGAAACAAACACAGCCTAATTTGGTCCTGTATCATAAAGCCTGTGATACAATACGATACATCTAGTACATTCTATTCGATATAATTCAACAAACCATGGCTACATGTAGGAGATGAGTTTAACTTCTTCTAGTTGGATGCAATCTCATCATAGTCCTTTCTCTCTCTAGACCTTCTAGGGAGAGAAGCTCTCAGCTTTTGCGGGTTTCGTATGGGGGATGGCCAATTGGTGGGGGGGGGGGGGGGGGGGGGGGGGGGCGCGCTACCTGGACGGCAGTAGACCAACAAGTCATCTTCGGCGTTCTTGCCTAGTGGTCTCGCCTTTGTCACCAGCTCGTCCTCAATCGTACGCATCGGTGGTTAAGGGCCCTAACCACTATGATCGACTTCGAGCTGGAGGTGGAGGATGGGTGGATGCTAAAGCTTTTCCGGCCTAGCCAATGCAGGGTAGGATGAGAGAGTTACATCGTTGTCTGGCGGAGACAATCTTGGAAGGGAAAACCTCTGTGGAGATGATCCAATGCCGGTTGAGTAAGAGTGCTGGAGGGGTATGGATGGTCTCACAGATAGGCCGAGACTATTTCTTCACCTTAGGTCAATATGAGGGAGTTCTAAAGTGACAAAAAATGGTTTCTTGTGAGCAGGGGATGCAATGCTGAGGCTACAAAAGTGGGATCCCCATCGAGGAACCTTCCCTAACCTAGGAAGGAGGAGAGTTAAAGTCGTCCTGAAGGGGGTCCTAGTTATTCTCTGCAACAAGGATGGGGTTCAATTCCTGATCAAGGAGTTTGGATGGTTGGAGAGGGGAACCTTGTGGTTTACGGAGCTAGGCTCAAGAACGGCGGTGAGTGCCATCATACAAGTCTTCAATCCAGCAACCTTGCCAGGTGCGCTCACAGTGAAGTTGGTCGGGGAAGTCTTCATCGTGCGCGCATGGATGATGGAGGACCTGAAGGAGCAATCGCAAGCGTAGGCGCAGGCGCCATCAGCCCTAGGGCACAACAACAACCGAATGAAGGACGATGATGTACGACAAAGGGTGCAAGTAGGGTTTTCGAATTTCATCTCCCAGCCAAGGTAGTCTGACCAGTTCGGCAAGCTTTTGGCCCAACATCAGGAAAGGTCTACAAGCTCTCCATGTGGGTCAGATTTGATATGTGAGTCGACACATATACCTAAAAGCCCGGACTCGTGTGCCACAGTGGGAAGGCCCGAATAGTGCCTTCCCCAATCCGAATCGCCCCATCCCGCCTATACAACCTACGACAGTTATCTCGACTCCAAGCTCATCTTCCCAGTCAGATGACGGCCATCCCCCAATGCTTGTGGGCTCGATAAGGAGTGATATCAGCTGTAGGGAGTGCATTGGCACCCCTTGGAAAGATATCCATAGAAGGAAAGGCAAGGCCACTAAAGCCGAAGTTGTCCCAAAGTCGGTAGGACTCCACCAAGAACCGTCTATCCTCAATAGTCAATGATGGAGCCATCCCCAACGCTTGACCTAGGCCCCCTCACTATCGCGGTTCCGCTAGCTCCCCCAACTGATGGAAACTCTCAACAGGGGTCTCAAGGCTGACAGCACCTACTCTTGGGGCTTTTACAGTGTTGGGGCGGGCTCCAGGACCTTGGTGCCTCTCTCCAAGACAGTAATGAGAACGATGTTCTTCTTTCCCCTCTCCTTCCCCTCCTACAGGTTTTGGCAAGGAACCCTGCATCCGACCTTGAGGGAGCCTCAGAAGGGGCGAAACCCTCCCCTTCTACCCTGGCAGTCCAAGCATGCTCTCCGGCAACCTTTCCCCAGTGGGGGAGCAGTCAGCAGCACTATTCAAAGTGTAGGAAGGTTGTTCCACCATTGTTTGGCCAGTGACCCGCCACTCAAGGGGTGCTTCAGCCGCTGTATGATGGAATTGATGGCGGAGGAAAGCTTACTCTGCACAAGGGGGAAGACAGCGGTGACCAGGATAAACTAGGGGTTGAGGAAGTGCGAGAGCTATTGAAGGAGCTTAAGGCATTTGTTATGAAGCGAGCTCGGGGGGTGACAGACCATATTGGGATATCCTTTCAGGCGGTGGAGAACGACATTAAGGGGGCCTTTTCCAAGATTTATAGGCGATGGAGTGTGAGCATCCGAAGCAGGCTACATCTCGCTCATGGGCAAGGAGAGGAAGTGAGGAGGAAGGGGGACAGGTATATATCCAATCATTAATAAGGATACTTTCGTGGAATGTAAGAGGATTGGGAGGGCCGGAGAAAAGGAGGGCAGTGAGGGAACTGATTAGGAGGTGTAAAATTGACATTTTACGCTTGCAAGAGACGAAGTGTGAAGGGAATGGTAGTGCTCTACTTAGAGAGATTAGTAGGGCTCCCTCAAGGGGTTGCTTCCCTGCAATGGGAGATCCAAGGGGATCATGATCTTATGGAATCCATTTGAGGTGAAGGAAGTGATGCAGGATAAGATGATCAATAGATGGGCTATCTCTCTGCATTTTAAAAATGTTCGGTACAACTTCTCTTAGGACTTCAGCGGGATTTATGGTCCCCAATTGGGAAGGAGAAACGCCAGTTGTAGGAAGACCTGACCCATTTCCACCTTTCTATGGGCCAATCGTGGTGTGTGGGATGTGACTTTAATGTGGTGGTTGGGCCTTGGGAAAGTTTTGGGGACTTTTCAAATGAGGGTGGCATGGAAGACTTACGGAACTTCATCCAGGAGATTGTTTTGATGGATTTAGCCATGTCTCAAGGATTCTTCACTAGGTCAAACTGAGAGCAAAAGTTTCTTGCTCTAGGTTGGATAAGTTTCTAGTTTCTATCGAGTGGAATGATCACTTTCCTCATGCCCAGGTGTCAAGGTTGCCCAGGTCCACTTCAGACCATAGACCTATTCTCCAAAAGACCTACAAGGGCTTCAGCAGGATTCATAGCTTCAACTTTGAGTAGGTCTGGCTCAGGGAGGCCGTTTTCTTGAACACTGTTGCGGATGCTTGAAGTGCCCCAGTTGCTAGCTCCTTGACGATGGGCACTTTTGGTGAGAAAATTGAAACATACTGTGTGCATTCTCAATGCTTGGGGAGCTGATAAAACCCTCCCGAGGAGGGTGGCCAAGGATAGATTGTCCAACATTTTGCGGGTTTGGACAGCTTGGAGGAGGCGGGTCTTAGGGATGAGGAGGACAAAGCCACGAGGGATTCTTTGAGGTGTCAGTTTAATGACTTGCTGGCTAGGGAAGAGATTTACTGGAGACGGAGATCGAGGGACAGGTGGATCAAAGAAAGGTGATAGGAATACGACGTACTTCTAACGAATTGCTTCAGGTAGGAGGAGGGTCAACTCCATCCATTGCATCAAGGTGAGGGACCGCTCCTTCTCCGTGGAGGAGGACATTAGGCATCAGGCATCAGTCTATTATTCCTTCCTATTTGATGAAGACTCACTTTACAGGCTGAGGATTGCGGCCGATCTCATCCCTTGCCTTTCCCCGAAGAAGCAGGAGGCCATCTCATAGCCCTTCTCTAAGGAGGACATCCATCAGGCGGTGCTCTCTCTGCCTAGAGATCGGGCCCCTGGGCTGAACGGTTTTCCTCTCATGTTCTTTCATAAATGTTGGGGGTGATAAAGAAGACTTGATTCAAGCAGCGAGAGAATTCCAAGAAGGCAAAGCTCATTAGGGAGGCATTAATAAGACCTCAGTGGTCCAAGGATGAGGGAGTCGGCCGAAACCATCCGAAACCTATAAAAGACCACCAAAAAATGTAAAAAAAAAAAAACTCAAATAAATCTGAAAAAATATAAAAAATCATCACAACACAAAAAAACCAATGGACATGCATATAAGATTGAAAAAAATGGATTAAGTGATAGATATATGTAGGGGTGTTCACGGTTCGGTTCGGTTCGGTTTCTCCCAGTTCGGTTCGGTTTCTCCCATTTTGGGAGAATCGAACCGAACGAACTTACTGTTTGAACCGAACCGAACCGGCCGGTTCGGTTCAAACCAAATATGACATTTTCTGGCATTTTAATATTTATGGCATTTTTGGCATTTTTATGGCATTTTTGGCAAAAACCTGTTAAAAAGGGGCTTTTTTTGGCGGTCGCAAGTTTCGAACTCGCGACCGCCAGGCGCGTGGAGGGCGCGCGAAGCCGCCCTCCACTGCGCTACCTTCTTTTTTTGTTTAATTCTATATTTATATAATATATATAGGTATTCGGTCATTTCGGTTTCCCAGCCAAAAACCAAACCGAAACACCCAGCCCATGAAACCGAACCGAACCGGCCGGTTCGGTTCGGTTTTCGGTTTGGACCAATTTTGTACAGCCCTAGATATATGTGGATGACATGTTAATGGACTATTAGATGCATATTAAGAGAAACAATAAAACATGGAGTGATCTTCTAGCCATGGTCCTACAATAAGAAAATAAAACATAAAGATTTGTAAGTAGAATGACTTGAAAGACAATTAGGAGCATGTTGGAACCTAAAACAGTCAAACATATGTACTTATGGTTGGAATGTGGAGTCTGAACTCTCAAATGTGTGCCCTTGCACACGAATTGACCTGCGCGATCAGGTTGGGGGCCAAGGGGGCAGCGCCCCTTGTGGGGGTTTCAGGGGGCGGAGCACCCGGAAAGAAAATTTTTGTTTATAACAGGGGTACTAGTCCTAATTTTGCAGCAAAATTCATCCCTCCCCCATTCAAAGCCGAACCCCCCCCCCCCAGTCCCTACAGCACTGCCCCCTACCCAAAGCCGAAAACACCCCCCTGTGCAACTGCCCCCCCCCCTTCTGCATCAGATCTCATATCGAGGGGGGCGCGTCGAGTTTTGGACGCCGATTTCAGGTTTCGCCCGAAACTATTAAATATTTATTTTAAAAAAGTCTCGGACCGGAACAGTGTTTCGGTCCGGTTCGTGTCACCCAAGGCCGAAGCCGACACGTTTCGGCATGTCGATTTCGGTTTTTGGGCGAAACCTACAACCATGCAGTGGTCATCCCTAAGAAGATGAAGGTCCAAGATTTCAGGGATTTTAGACCCATAAATTTGCTTGATGGTACATATAAGATCAACATCAAAGTGCTAGCAAGTACATTGGTTTCTATAATGGACAACTTGGTGAGTCATTTCCAAGGTGCTTGTATCAAAGGTAGACATATTTTGGATAACTTCTTGGTAATGCATAAGTGTTTATTTGCTATGAAGCAGGAGAGGAGAAGTGGGGTGGTACTGAAGCTAAATTTTGAGAAGGCATATGATAGAGTGAGCTAGCACTGTCTATTGATGTCCTTTACAGGATGGGTTTGGGGCTACGTGGATCGATTGGATTAGAGCTTGCATCACCTCGGCCTCTTTTGATGTGCTTATTAATGGCAAGATGTCGTCAGGGTTTCAGAGCGATCATGGCCTGTGAGAAGGGTATCCCTTATCCTGTCTTTATTTATGTTGGTTGCTAGCATGGTGGCAGAGGACAGAGGCTGCCAATTTATTAGAGGCTTCCAGGTGGCTAGAGACGGCCCATCTTTTACTCACTTGCAGTATGTAGACGACACTATTCTCTTCTTAGATGTAGGGGAAAACAGTTTCACTCTATGGCTAGACTCTTATTAGAACTCTTGAAGGAAGTCACAAGCCTGAAAGTAAACTTCAACAAGAGTCTCTGATTGGGGTGAATATGGAGGATAGACCTACTTTTGAGGGAGGCTTGCAGCTAGGATACTCTATCGAGAGGTTTCCCTTTTCTTATTTGGGTTTACCGCTCTCCCCGAGTTCCTCGATGTGTTGATTGGATCCCATTATTCAGCGATATGAGACTCGACTTATTGGGTGGAAGGAGAGGTTATTATCTTATAGGGGCCGTTTGACTTTGTGCAGCTCTGTTTTAGATAGTCTACCCACTTCATGGTTTGCCAGATCGGATCGAATCGGTCCGATTCGGCCGAATCGGATCGAATCAGGAGAAACGGATTCGCCCGATTCCCATCCAATTCTCATGGGAATCAGTCCGATTCTGTCGAATCGTGGTGGATCAGGAAAAATCCGATTTGCCCCGATTCCCTGATGCGTCGAACCTTGACCCACTTATTATCTTTTATGTTCCATATCCCCTGTACAGTGGCTAGAAAGCTTGATTCTATTCAATGCAAATTTTTTTGACATGGGAGTGGGGAGAGAGTGAGGATGGCATGAAATTTCTTTAGGCAAGATCACCACTAGTAAGAGTAAGAAGATTTAGGGCTAAAGCAAGTCAAGGCATTTAATATGGCTCTTATATGCAAATGGTGTGAAGGCTGGGTTGTGGTGAAGATGGGCTATGATCTCAGGTCATTAGGCAGCGATATTTCTCTTCTACCAGGGTTTGGGATTGGCCCCCTCTCCACATCACAAGACCTCATCTTTATGGCGAGATATTTTGGTTTGCAGGGACCTTATGATTATAGGAGTTTGGGCCTGTCCGGGGGATGGTCGGAAGATCCTCTTCTAAAAGGACAGATGGTGTGGAGATTTCAGCTGGAGTCCTTGTTTCCTTGTCTTTTTCACATTGTCGCGTCCCTTTTTGGCACAGTTGCTCAGGCGTTTGACCACCTTATCCCAGGGGCCTCCTGCGCTCCGACTTTCTGGTGAGATTTCCGTCATGATGTGCTTGTGAACTTTCAGGATCTTCTTTCCCTTCTCCAATACCTTCATCCACAGTCATGTGGGGATGGAGGAAATGGAGATGGGATAAGAAAGGTTTCTTCTTAATCAGCTCAGCATATGCAATCATCTCGATGGAAGGGTTTGCCACGAGTTCCAACAGTAAGTGTGGAGACCAAAACAGCCCCCTCAAAGTTAAGGTCTCGTTTGGAGAATCTCTCATGAGAGACTACCGACTCGTGACAGGCTATCGCACGTCGTGACAAGCATGACTTCCACTGCTGTCTTGTGGTGGTGCCAAGGAGTCCATTGGACACCTTTTGCTAGATGCTCCTACTCTCAAGGGGTTTGGATGGAGGTTGCTCAAAGGACCAAACATAGCACCATTTTGTGGAGTGAAGTTTGCTGCCTCTTGCGGGAATGGGGCAGACCATGGCCCTACAAGCCGAATAGGAAAGTGTGGTGGCTCGTCCTACACGCCACGCTATGGGCATTGTGGGGTGACCAAAACCACTGTATCTTCAAGAAGGAGTCGCAATCCAAGAAAGCTGTCGCAATCCAAGAAAGCTATGTTGATTTGTATGCGGTAGAGTTAAGGAAAGGGCGGCCACTCTTTCTCATATCACTTCTGATGTTTCCCAACTTTTGGGCTGATTGGGGGTATTTGAATCAGACCTGGGTGTGATCCCTGCTGTATAGGTGTTTTGCGGGGTTATCTCTTTTTGGGTGTTCAGCCACCTATACATGTACATCCTCTATTTCTATATCAGTGGTACCACCCACCTTCAAAAAAAAAACTTTCTTCTGGCTGGCCAAATGGTGGAATGGGACAGCACTTTTTGTGACAGATGTCCAAGGTTGTTTCAGGTTACAAATTCTATCACGAACAGGGTTTTTCAATTGTGGGTTCGATTTGATAATTTTTCATGCTGGGATGTGAATTTTTCACAGAAATCTAAAGGAGAAGAAATAGGAAATCTTCAATTGCCAGAAGTCAAATTCTCGCCAAGGAGGGACAAGAGAGTAGAAATTTGGTCGCAGAGGTTGTTTTACAGTTAGGTCTACTATTGAGATCATTATATAGGGAGGAAAGAAAGTCCATTGGGCCAAACAGATTGGCAACAAAAATCTACCTATTAAATTGAAATTTTGGTTCTATGTCCAATAGATCACACCTGCGAGAAAAAGTATCCATTTCAATTTATGCCATAGTCACCGTTGAACCCAGAAAAGTTTTCCTCAAAATGTGAAAGGCTTCTGTTGAAGCTTCTTTGTGGTTGATTAGGGCAAAAGAAGTCAAATAATGACCATGCCCGGGAAACATCACAAAACCCATAAGAAATCCCCGGACGTGTTTGTTTTGGGCACCCGGATAGTCGGGTTCTAAAGAATATCATTCTGATGAAATTCGGAATGAATTTTAATGTTAAATTGTTGCAGGAGCGGCATTTCAAGATACAAAACCTTCGCCAAGCAGTGTCCAACGCACTTTCAGTCAAGATCAGTCGCAACAAATGTGTCGTGCCAATTTCTGGGTCAACAAAATGGCCCCGGCATCGGAAGAAAGCACAAACGGACTCTCGAAGCTCCACGTAGTAGTCCTCGGAGCTTCCTTTATAGGAAAAGGCCAAAAAAATGGCCCCTGCGGACCCTTGGGAGAGTTTGGATGGGAGAAATCCACCGAGGGACCCTACCCTCCGTGGGGCTCACCATGGCCACCCCCCTCGGTGGGGTTTGGCCGCCTGCCAAACCCTGCCAAGGGGGCTTTCCCCCAGCAGGGGCAAGCACCAAATCCCGCTGCGGCAAAGGGCACCCCCCTTGGTGGGGTTTGGCTGCCCGCCAAACCACACCGAGGGGCCCCGCCGCGGTGGGAGGCCGGTCTCACCCCCCCCCATCCCTCAGTGGGGTTTCTCGCCTCACCGAGGGGACCACCCCCCTTGACTGGGGCACCCAAACCCCCCCTCCCTCGGGGGGGGGTTCCGCCATAAAAGCAGGTAAACCCCACCAAGGGGACCCCCCTTGGTGGGGTTTATCCGCCGCGGTCCCCTCCCTCGGCTCTCTACTCTCTCTTATCAAATAAAAAGGGGGAGAGGGGACTTACCTCCCAAGGGGCCCCTTTGGGTGTCCTCCAGCCCCTATAAATAGGGGGCCAAGGGCACTTCGAAGAAAGATCTGGATCCAGAACCCAGGAGTCTACTTCTGAAGGGATCTTTTGTTGAGGAGGCGCCAGTCAAAGTGTTGTTCAAAAAAGTGGTGGTGGTGGTGGCATTTTCCACTGTGCAGGTCCTATAAAAAGAGACTGGGTTTCTTTAAAATAAACCTCTGAAAAATTATCACTTGTGAAGAGAAGTATGTATGGATAAGTGAAAAATGTCTGTACGATCTTTTGTAAATGATTACAAACAAATCAAATGTGAATAAAAAGGGGAATCTGCCCAAAAGGTTTTCGAAAATTGATGCTTGGTTGCAATCTCTTTTAGATACTTGGTCGACTCAACCACGCTTGAAAAGCTGGTCGAAATTAAGACGATGGCCCAAAGCAAAAGGGGAAGCGCCCGAAGTCGTCCGCGCTCTTACATAGCTCTCTATCACAATAACCCCATAATCGGCTAAGGTCTCGAAAAACAAGTAGTATCAAAGGTCTTCGAGGTTCCCTCAATGTAAACAAAACATCGACTTCGGTCGATGGGGAAAATCTACCCAAAAAGTTTTCAAAATATGATGCTTGGTTGCAATCTCTTTTAGATACTTGGTCGACTCAACCACGCTTGAAAAGCTGGTCGAAATTAAGACGATGGCCCAAAGCAAAAAGGGAAGCGCCCGAAGTCGTCCGCGCTCTTACATAGCTCTCTATCACAATAACCCCATAATCGGCTAAGGTCTCGAAAAACAAGTAGTATCAAAGGTCTTCGAGATTCCCTCAATGTAAACAAAATATCGACTTCGGTCAATGGGGAAGGGTCCAATACATGAAACCCTAATAGCCTGATAAAAATGAACGCCCGGGGCAAACGCTCCAAATATAAATTTGATGGCCTGGTGGATAAAAACACATCATGTGTCAACCAGCACCTAAATGTCTATTAAATAGACTGGCACATCCGCAAAAACAAATCAAACAACCAAAAACCAAAACCGCAAGAGCAAAGAGCATCGTCCCGCCGCGTGTTCCACAGTCACATATGAAATAGCGGATGGGATCGGATCAATTTAGCAACATTTTTCCCTAGGGTCTTTTCCAGGAAGAAGTAATGTCCAATAATACCCAACTTAGAATGGTTAATTATAGCCTTTATGGAAACGGCAAGCCAATTCGAGGACTTTATCACACAAGCATTCAATTAATTTGGACTGCTTAGTATTGGATTGGAACCAAGGAATGTTGTATCAGATTTCAGCTTTATATCCTCTGTAGCTCATAGGCTGTTAATCTTCCTCCTTCCTCTTTTCTTCTTTCTATTCTCTTCCTCCTTTCTTGCTTATGAACTAATGGCATGTGAACAGTGGTAGGTCAACAATGATAGGGGGCTTGACTGCGTGCTTACTCCTAGTGTTCATAACATTATGGTGGTGGAGATTGGAGGGAGATGATGTAGCTTTAAAGCCTTAATATTAAGGCAAAAGCAAACTAACCAATCCAATAGGGATATTACTTGCTAAAACTTTGCATGTCTTTGGTTAGGTGTTTCTAGCATTTCGGATCTTGGCAAGCTAGAGAGATAGAGATTCCCAGTAGATCTAGAGAGATTCTCAAAAGATTGGAAACCATGATTGCAAATGTTATTGTTAGTAACGGGGGTCGGCTCAAGCCGAGGTTACCGCCGAGGTGACCAAAGAAAGGTGTCCAAACCGAGACGACCAAGCCAAGGTTTGCTTAGCCGACGTAAGACGCATGCTCCGAACAGGACCTGCAAAGCCCACAAAGAGGTCTCGGTGGGAAGACACTCTGACGTCCAAGTCAATCGCTAGCCGAAAAGAATGGCCTAGCCCAAGAAATAAAACAACGTACCTGTACATGTGGAGTGTCTGTCTCTTATATAGGGGTAGGTTACCCATGGCAACCGTTGAACGACCCCACTAATCTCACGTCAGGTCTCCTTAATCATCACCATGTCATTGCTGCAACCGCCACGCCAGATCATGCAAATCGTTGCCCTAATAGCTGTCGTTACCGAGCACATGACCGCGGCCATTACCTCAACGGTTAATGCCTCGACCATTACGCGAGCCACGTTCCCGACATCCCACAGACACATCGTGCTCCGGGTCAATTACGACCGAGCTAGGTAAGCCTCATCGGTCGAGCTACTGTTGTCGGCCCAAGGGGTGTAAAGAGGTCGGTCTAGCCAACCTGAATCGTCGACCTAGACGACGTCAAGATCTTAGGTCCAAGTCACGTCAGGACGTCAGCTTTGGTACTCTGAAAGGTCAGCCGAGCTGAGGCTTCAACCAACCTGTGAGAGCTCCCCGTGTTAGGAACCAAGAACAAAATGGTTCTATAGAGGGGGTTTGTGCTTCTTTTGTTGAAATAAGAACAAATGATCTAATTTGCAATTTCATAAGAATTGAGGTAGTCAAGGCCCTATTTCATATACCGGAAAAAGAAATTGTATGGTGAGTTCAGGATTAATTAACCATAATAGATTAGATTACACCAGTATTAAGTTCTAGGATCCATTATGCGCAATTATCTCATGAAGCTTCAGATTATCCTGCAGATCAAATAACATTTCTTCATCCTGCAGCAGAGTCTGCAGGTCCCCATAACCTGACCAGTTACAATTTTTCGGTTGGTGCACTACCTCTACTTCTATTGAGGAAAATCAATTTGACAATTTTCCTTTAAATCCTTAATAAAACTAACAAACATGGGAATTGAACATGAGATCCCCACACCTGGTATACAAGGGAGGCCTAACCTGGTTTAATTCCTTAATAAACCTGACAAATTTGGCATAGTCTCGATCCTGTTAAGCAGGAGCATTTGATTTGGCAAATAAATTTTCCCGCAATATTATGGGCTATATGGAAGGAATAATGGAGTATTTAGAAAAGAATTCTAACATCCAACCCTTGACATTAAATCCTGCATCATGCTTTTGCAGGAGAGGAATATGTGTTACTCTGGTCAATAAAATTAGGATTACATTTTATCATATGGATTACGTCACCAGAAAAATACTTTATCTAATAGGGGAAGGGTGTAACGGGGTTGAGGTTGATCTGTGTCTTGTGACTCTACTAAATTGGTGGAATTCATGCACAATATTTGCATTTTCGTTGTTTTCTTTTTTGAGCAAGGGTTTTCTTAGTTCTTACCCCTGTAATATTTTCCAATTAATTTTAGTTCTTATAACTTCACCACTTAGTTCTGGACCCATGAAACTTAACCTTTTTTTCAAGAAGCAGGTCCTTCTATTGCAAAGGATCTATTTCTAAAAAATTGTATCTGGCACTAAATAGTCAACTATTGGGAACTAAAAGCTAATTGTAAAGGATTAAAGGGACTAAAAACTTTAATCAACTGTGCCATTTTGCCACCTTTGAAAAAACAATATCATGATTAATCCAACTAGACATAGGTATTCTTTCAGCAAACAAAATCAAGTAATAATTTCTGGCATCAAAACTGGGTTTACAATAAACTTATCATTGTCGTGAACTTTATTTAGATCCATATGTAAACCCAAATTTATAGAAATTTTCCTGATGATGTTGTCGTCGTCATGAACTTTATTTAGCAAAACCTCTGTGGTGGGGACATCCAAGCCTGGGATCGGGCCAACCAGGTCCAAGTTTACCCAGACGGAGGCTACGAGCAGCGACAACGGCATCCATTTGGCTTGGCAACTTGCTTTCAGGCCACTAGCATGTTTATTTATGAGTTTGGGCATTTAGTTGATGTAATAAGGCCCATATGAGGCCATTAGAGCTCTTTCTATTTTCTGTGTATTTTGGGTCCGAATTTGGACCTATTTTTAGGCTTGAGGGTATTTTAGTCTATGGGTGTATTAGTGAGGACCATTAGGGTTCCCTCACTATAAATAATGTGTAATATCCTGTTTGAGGGGTTAATGAAGATTTGAAGACAGCTTGTGCGCAGCCTTCTTGTCTTTTTTTTACAGCGGGGTGGAATCCCCAGGGTGGAAGCCCCAAAACCCTTCTTCTTCTTCTTCCTCCCCCCGCTCTCTCTCTGTTCTCTGCCTTTTCCTCCACCGAACATTGTTGTGCCACATCACTCTGTCAAAGGGCTATGAACTATCCCATGGGAGCAAAAAGTAATACTATAACACTGACACAAGCATCAAAGATTATTGCCAAATTGCACAAGTGCAGAATCTTTACTCCTTTGATTCATTTTTTTTGTTCCTTTCCTCCTTCCACCTCTTTTGCCTATAATCTCTGTAGGGCTTTACTTGTATTTTTATTTTATCTTCAGTTCTTCCTTCAGCATCTTCTTGGTCGTTTGGTTCTCTTACCTCTTTTCAATCTTCTTTATTTTTTGATATCTGATTCTTTGTATCTTTGTACTAATCCATAAGAGCTTGTAGGTGGGGCAAGACCCCAAAAATTGTGGCCCGTTCAAAGTACTGCAGCCCAAGCTACGGGGACTGTCATCAATCATTTCATGTTCCATAGTATGGTTCTTGATGGGTTGGTGATGGAGAAGCTGATGGGAAGCATTTAATGAAAAGCTAAACTATCTGCAAAAAGAGGTAGGAGCAAATACGTTGCAGTAACATACTAACATGATACAATAAAGATCTGCATAGCATAATATCCTTCCTTGATGATAAAACATACAGACATCAAACATGCTCATTGCTTTCATTAATAAAGAGATGGTAGAAATATGAAAATACTGATGAAAAACTTCAATGTATTTTGGGACTCCAGGAAAATGTTGTGTATGATTTAAAACAAAGTTCACATGGAAAAATGATGACATCTAATAATGTCTGTAATGGAACTAACCTCATATATCTGAATCTTTCCTGAAGCACTAAAAGCATTCACGAAAGGTTCACTCCATGATTCAGTCATCACCTGTTTAAATAAGAAAAAAATCAGTAAGTACAGCCAAATGATCTCCATTTGCAACAGAAAGCATGTCCATTAAAAAATTAAAGTTGTTTCCGACAGATATGGCAGCAAAAACAACCGGAAGAAAAGACAGAATGGGTCACATGAATAGTCCCTTTTTGAAAAGTGATCTATTTTCCTTTCAATTTTATGTAAAAAGACAAAAAAGTAGACATGGTACAAGCAAACTAAGGAAGAGAAATTCCTCAATCCCAAAGACAACACAATCAGATAATCATTCTGCCCAAAAGATACCACCTCCATTCGATAAAAACAGACTCCACCACATTCTAGCAGGCTAGCAGCATACAAGAATGACAAAACTGTGTAATGAAAACTCCCCTGTTTGAGCAAGAATTCATTAGGATTGGAAATTTCTGCTGTTTTAATTATCATCTCATTGTCTTTGTGTGTTGGCTGTGACATGATGAAGAAAACAGAACATCAAACTTGAAAGACCTAAAGAAGACTAACAGAGACCAAGAGAGAGATGGTGAGTGGGAGGGTGGCTCCACCTAATAGGGGAGAAACACCAGAGTTGTATATTCTTCTCTTATTTAAAGGATAGATTTTTTTCAATGTCTCACTCAGTCTTGTACTCTTGTTACCCATTTCAATTTTCAGACATTCAGCTTTTCAGCAAGCATATCGTACATAATAGCAACTTAGCAAGCATTGTTTACAAAATTGGATGAATCGGACCATAACAGACATATCATACCCACATCACAGCTTTACAATAGATGACACTGTCCATCTCGACCAGGCCTTTATTAAGCTCGATATACATTGGACCATTCCAGACTGTTTCACTAGTGAATTGAACTGAAGCAGAGCAATTCAGTATTGTGTGGGGTCAGATTGGACCAATACGATACAAGACACTTAAATCAATGTGTTTGCTTATCGCCTTGACTCATCTCTCATGTATGGTCTTTTGATCATGGTTTGGATATGAAATGAACAAAATTAATGAAGCACGAGTTAATATCCTTTATGGTGTACAAAATTTTTATATGATGAGGTATAAGCCTTTGTTTAATATGACAGGAATGCTCCAAACACCATATAAAAAGATCTGTTCCTTGATTTTATCCTTTAAAACTTAAAATTCAAGAATCTTTCATGGAAACCTTGTTTTCCGGCAGAAAACAGTGCAATTGAGCCAAATCAGTGGAATTGATATCAGACCGCATCAGTGTATCATACCACATCAGGATGTGTCCAATACAGCAGCTTTACGGCAACCTTGTCAGCAAGTTCTTTAACCTACAGTCAAATGCATACCACTAGGCGGCAAGCCTTTTTAAAAATGACCTGAAATGGACCTCATGGCAAGAGAGAATGCCACTCTAGTTACCAGGACAGCAAAAGGGAAGACCTCATTAAGCCAGACCTCACATCATAAGACACATTTAGACAGGATGCTTGCCTACTTCTTTGCTTGCTTACTGGCCAGGAGAAATAATTCAATAACATTATCAGTATCCTATATTGAGCATGTCAGTGATAGTATATTAGATAAACTAAGTCCTAGAATAAACTGGTGTGGTGGCTAGTCCCCTGAGGTACATCTGCAGGTGCCAGGTACTAATGTAACTAGGTAAAGCCATTCAAAATATTGTAAGGTGCACACAGAACCATTTCTTTATAGAGTGTCCATTGTCATATCATTGTATGATATCTATTTAAAACTATTATGTTCAAAGAGTGTAGAGTCATCCCCAAGTCTAAACCTTTATTAAAAATGATATAACTCTGACTTTGAGAGTCTAAAATAAAATCTCCTCACCTTCATTTTTTATTTTATTATGTCCCTTTAATCGCCATCCCTAATCCTCTTTATTGTATCAATGCCAATAGATATTCTATACTCTAAAGTATTAATTTTGAAGATAATACTATAACAAAATTAATACTCTTAGGAAGCATGGTTTTACTTTTAACTATTATTTGGTATGTAGCCCTGTTTTTGCTATTGTTTTCCCAAGACATTGCCAAAAAAACTTAATATGGCTGTCAGAAGATCAATATGTCTAGGTACACCACATGCACAGTGAGTCATCTTGTTCCCCTTTCTACATTGTGGATGTGTTTTGGCACATTGCCTGACTTGTCATCTTATATGGAAGTCAAGTTGTAGTCAGTCAGCCTTTTATGCAGGAGATAGATTATGCTGAAACTCACATAAATTTTAAAAATAACAAAATATGCATCAAGAGCAAAAAGTCATGAAGTGAGTATCACTAGTTCACCATCTTATGAAAAACTACGGTTTTTTTTAGAAGTGGACGGTACCAGAAAATTATATTAAAGGAATCAAAAACTAGTTAAGACTTAAGACACACTGTACATATAAAATAGCTCACCAAAAGCCTCAAGTCTGCCATACAGCCACTCACTTTAAGACATTTATACAGGCAGCATTATCAACAGAACAAAACACAGAACGGAGTTCTTTGAATCAAAGTTTTGACATTATAAAAGTCCACAGTATCTCTAACAGAACATGCTATTTGTGAACCAAAGACAGTTTATTTCAAACAGACAAAACATAGAAAACAAATCTCACAAACCTGAGAGCTTGCTCGAAAAGACAAGCATAAAAGTGATGCACTTGGGTTAGCCACCTCACTAGTGAGATTTTCAGCCTTTAGAGAATCTATTGGTAGCTTAAGACTTCTACCATCAGGGAAGTTAACTTCCAAATCTGGAAATTTTATAGCTGCCATGGAGGGAATGATAGTTTTATTTGCCATTGCAATCTGTAGTGTTCACAAAAAACATGTATGATTAAACGAAACCAAATTCCCATTTAAACAAAATTAGCATAGAAGATTCAACTTATCACAGTGCATGAAAATGTCGGATATCAGCAAATAAGAATCAAATGAAGAATCTGCTTTCAGGATTCCATGATTCAGTTTCTAGCTATTCCTAACTACACAAAATACTCTTGAATAAACATCACATGCTGTGTTCTCATAACACTTGCTTCAAATGCTGTGTTCTCATAACACTTGTTTCAAATGCTGTGTTTCGTAAGATATCCCTTCCAACCCACACCAGCCAACACGTGGTATTCTCACGACACATTGGAAAGGGACAAAAAGAATAATGCGCCTGTAATAATGGAGTCCTCTCCACTCATTGTGACGGGGGACAGTAGAGATGATGGGGGACAGTAGCAGAGAGGGGGAAGGAGGCAGCAAACGGAGGCGGGAAGGAGGGGGAGGAGGCAAGAAACTTGCACTGCAAGTTTTACTTTCTTTCTTTCAAATCTTTCATCTCCTCCTCCTACGGGAGGCACATGTCATATAAATAGGAAACAGGGCTTACAAATTTACCAAAATGCCCTTCTCCTAAAATAAGCATAAAAATAGCCCCAAAAATACAGAGAAATAAGAAAACATCACATGGGCCCTAAATAGACTAAACAAAAAATGTCTCGGCCCTCCCAAAATGTGTTGGGGCCTCAAAAGTCCAGTGGAGTGTCGCCTAACCAAAGAGACGTCGGTTCCGACACTCGACGACGTCGATAAACATGTGTCGGATCAAATCGGGCATGTGCACAGGTGTCCGCACCAATCCTACCCAGCTGGGAGGAACCTTGGCCACTCTGATATCTCTCCAACAAATCTGGGTCAAGACGCTGCAACTCCTCTCGAGTGAACCAAGTGTCCTCGGTCGCTGGTCACCCTCTCCAACGGATCAAGTAGCGCTGAAAGGCTCCGTCCCTAGATGTGACAACCTGCTCATCTAGTATATAGTCAATAAGCTCACGCCGTGCTATACTCGAGGCCGGAAGTGGACGCTCAGGTGCGAGATCACTCACAAGAGGGGAAGTAGGCTCGAAAGGCTCACTAGGTATCACTGCTGGGTCCCTATAGGCTACCAAATTTGAGACATTAAATGTGGAACTGAAGCCATAATCTGGTGGTAAGTCAACAACGTACGCGTTCATTCCTATTCGCTTCAGCACTTTAAAGAACCCAGCCCCTCGAGCTTGCAGTTTCTTCACGACTCCCGAAGGAAGCAGTTCAGGTCTGACCCTGATCATAACGTAATCACCTTCATGAAACTCTTGTAGCCGCCTATGTGCATCTGCCGCTTTCTTGTAGTGCTCATTACTGATTTCAATATGACGACGAATGCTATCATGCAGACCCCTAATATGCTCGGCCAAGGACTGTGCAGACTCTGACACTCGTGCATGAATGGGCAAAGGAACAAGATCTACGGGTCCCCTAGGTCTATAGCCAGTGACTATCTCAAATGGACTCATGCCAGTAGACCTATTGACCGAATTGTTATATGCAAACTCAGCATGTGGTAAGACCTGATCCCAACCTCGCTCATGCTCCCCAACTAGACAACGTAACAAATCACCCAGGCTCCTATTAACTATCTATGTCTGACCATCGGTCTGGGGATGATAAGTAGTGGAGAACTTGAGCTTAGTACCCATAAGATGCCACAAGGTTTTCCAAAAATAGCTGACAAAACGCACATCCTTGTCGAAGACAATGGTCTTAGGTAGCCCGTGCAAACGCACAATGCCCTCAAGGAATAGACGAGCTACCCGAGAGGCATCAGAAGTCTTAGAACAGGGAATAAAATGGGCCATTTTGGAGAACCTATCAACAACCACAAAAATGGAATCATGCCAGCAGACGGTCCGAGGCAATCCCAAAACGAAATCCATACCTGCCACGGGCGATCAGGCACGGGAAGAGGAGTGTATAGGCCAGTATTCTGCTTCCGTTGCTTGGCCAAAGCGAAGGTGCGGCAGTGAGCCACAATGCGAGCCACATCGCGCTTCACACTGGGCCAAAAGAAGCGATACTCAACTAACTCAATGGTCTTGTTTCGGCCAAAGTGGCCGGCAAGACCCCCAGCATGGAGCTCCCAAATCAAGAAGTCGCAGACAGAGGTCGCGGGACACACAACCGACCACCATGAAAGAGGTAGCCCTCCTGAAGGATATAATCAGGGTACTCTCTGAAGGGGCCAGACTGAAGAGCAACGTGGATCGGACCAAAATCAGGACAGTCTGAATACTCCTCTCGGAGTCTCTCGAAACCAATGACCTCGGCGCTGACAAGGGATAGGAGAAAAGTACGACGACTCAACGCGTCCGCCACGCGGTTCTCCACACCCGCCTTATGTTTAAGGACGAATGTGTAGGACTGAAGAAACTCAACCCAACGACTGTGCCTGGGATTTAGCTTCTTCTGGGCGTGGAGAAACCTAAGGGCCTCGTGGTCCAAATATAAGACAAATTCTTGCGGCAGCAAATAGTGTTTCCAATATCTCAAAGCTTGCACCACCGCATAGAACTCTTTATCGTAGGTAGAGTACTTCAACTTGGCATCATTCAATTTCTCACTGAAGTACGCAACAGGGTGGCCCTCCTAACTTAAGACTCCACCTATACCGACACCAGAGGCATCACAGGAGACCTCAAACACCTTCGAGAAACCTGGCAATCGAAGGACTGGTGCTTGGGTCATGTATGTCTTGATGTCACGAAAGGCCGAGGCGGTGGCCTTAGTCCAGACAAAAGTCTGCTTCCGAATGCAATTAGTGATCGGGGTCATGATGGTGCTGAATCCCCGAATAAATCGGCGATAGAAAGTGGCCAGCCCATGGAAACTGCGCACGTCGTGAACGGACTGAGGCTCAGGCCACTCGGTGATCGCCCTGACCTTCTCCGGATCAGCAGAGACACCCTCACTAGACACAATGAACCTCAAGAAGACAACTCGATCAGTCATGAAAGCACACTTCTTGAGGTTACCATACAAACTCTCACGGCGCAAGACAAGACACACCTGACGAAGGTGGTCCAAGTGCTCACCCCTGGAGCGGCTAAAGATGAGGATGTCATCGAAGTACACGACCAAAAATATTCCCATAAAGGGTCTCAACGCTTGGGTCATGAGCCGCATGAATGTGCTAGGGGCGTTGGATAGCCCAAAGGGCATGACCAACCACTCATAAAGTCCATCTTTAGTCTTGAAAGCCGTCTTCCATTCATCCCCAGGTCGAATCCGAACCTGGTGGTAGCCACTCTTCAGATCTATCTTCGAAAATACAGTAGCTTCCGCCATCATATCCAACATGTCATCCAAGCGGGGAATGGGAAAACAGTATTTCACCGTGATACAGTTGATAGCCCTACTATCGACGCACATCCTCCAAATGTTGTCTTTCTTTGGAGCTAATAATGCGGGGACAGCGCAAGGGCTCAACTCTCCCGAATAAAACCTCTCCTCAGGAGCTCCTCAACTTACCTCCATAGTTCTGCAAACTCGGCTGGACTCATGCGAAAGTGGGGCAGGTAGGGCAAAGTGGATCCCGAAACCAAATCAATGGCGTGCTGGATGTCACGCAGCGGTGGTAATCTGTCTGGGAGATCGACAGGAAAGACATCAAGGAACTCCTCAAAGAGAGGCCACCTCAGGGGGGGTGTCACTCGTCGTGTCGCCCTCAACAGGCCTCACCATCAAAACATAGAGGCATTCAGAGTCCTCAAGCTCCTGACCAAGATCATGAGCACTAACCATCTGCAGGGTCACAGGAGGTGGTGCATCAGGAATAGAGATAGTGGTGGTGCTCGCGCACCTCGCCGGTGTAGGACTCACCACAGAGGTTTACATCGTGACCAAGTGGAACTAGAGACAACATAAGTGCTCTCAGGTCTCGGGCCACAGGCAAGAGGAAGACTAGCAGTAGGAGCTCGGGACGGAACAAGGGCAGTAGAGGAAGAAAGCTCAGAAGTGGACACAGGAGGGATGGGGGCACTAGATCGGGCTACTCTCTGAGGGGGCAAAGTTGCAGGTCGGGAAGGCTGCAAGGTAATGAGGACATCGCCGTAGAGAAACTCACAAATATTGGATAGGTCATAGAGGACCGCATCCACATCATCTATCCACGGCCTCCCTAAAATGATGCTCCCCACCTCCATAAGTAAGACATCGCACCAAACCTTCTGAGAGTATGGGGGAAAAGAGATTGGGACGTGGCACATCGTCTGGATCGGAATAAAAGTAGAATCCACCCAAGAGACACGATAGGGGCGGGGGTGGTCGACCACAGTCAGCCCAATATGCGCGACAGCCTGGGAAGAAATGGCATTAATACAACTTCCACTATCAATGATCACCTTGCACACCTTTCCATCTAGACGGATATAGGTATGAAAAATGGAAGTACGGCGCCAATCATCACACTCAGTAGGCTGAGCTAAGATGCATCGGACAACCCCAAGCCTACTCTCATCAAGGGGATCTTCCTCATGGTCTGTCGGGAGATGCTCGGCCTGAATGTAGCCAGTCCACTCACCCTCAGCCTGAAACTCGACGGCCATGTCATCCCCAGCCTCATAGCTAACATGCTGCACCACAGGGGTGGTCTCCTCAGGATGAGCACCCTCTATAGTCAGGGCCCTAGACGGACACTGGGCAGCAAAGTGACCGATCCCTTGGCGTTTGAAACAGCGATCCCGAGACCCACTGCCACAAGAGGGTTCACCCACAGCTGGGGCTTTCCCTCTATCCTCCCGCCTAACAGGGGGTGCGCCCAACAATGAACGGTCATGAGGTGCGGGCAAAGCGGGGACAGGGTCCCTCTGAGGTGGTGGTCGGGGCCTAATCGACGAGTCATGACACGGGGGGTCCAAAGATCGAAGGGTGGGACCCCTCGGGGGCAGCCCAGAAGCGACACGCTGATCCATCGAGCGCTGGTGGGCAAGTCTAGTCTGCGGGGGTGACCCAGACCTCGGCTCGAATTGCTCCACCTCACGCACGACCTGATAAGCATGCTCGATGGTCGTCACATGCTGGCGGAACAACTCCTGCTGGTACACAGGACGGAGACCCTTCCTAAATCGAGACAGAGTCAGCGCGCTCTCCTCACGGGCCCCACACCTCAATAAGTATTCATCAAACTTAGCAATGTATTCCAAAACAGATCGGTTTCCTTGCGTGAGGTTCTGCCAACGATCAATGAGGCGATGTCGGTAAGTCGAGGGAAGATATTTCTCACGAAGCTTGACTTTCATGTCTTCCCACGACTCAATGGGCTCCAACCCACATTGCTCAAGAAGAGCCTCAACATTCAGCCAATAAGTCTGCGCTTGGCCTATCAACTTCATCATGGCAAAGCGTGCGCGCCGGGCGTCAGACATCCCCATCCAATCAAAATAACGGTTCATGTTGGCTTCCCAATCGAGATAAACTCTCGGATCCAAGGACCCGTCGAAGGTGGGAGCGTCAGCACGAACAATCCGCCGGTCATCTTGATCTTCTTGAAAACGATGGGGCCTCCATTCATCATAGTCCTCTCGGTCCTCCCGACACCTAAATCTGCTCTGACCTAATGCAGGATCACCTCGACCCCTCGGGTGTCGAGGCCTACCCTGATCCATCTCCCAATCTGCACGACCGTCGCGATCAACTCGCTCACCCCGACCTAAAGGATAGCGATAATGACGCCGATCCCCATCCCACTCATGATCTAACTGCCTGTCAAATCTCCCATAAGTGCGAGCAATAGGCCTATAGACACCTTCACCTCGCCAAAGGAATTGTATCCATGGTCGTCCTCTAACCGATCAACAACATGATCCGCCCTAGGGGGATCTCTAGGGTCAGGGGCTGAATTGGAACAGGTGGGGGGGCGGGCGATCTCTCCAAAACAGCAAGGCGGTTAGCCATCCCTTAGACCGTACGTTCTAACTCGATAACATTTCCTCTACTCGGCGCTCCATCTGATCTATACGAAGAAGAAAGAGTTGTAGAGCCTCTCCATCACCCCGAGCATCGCTCTGGAGCATCTGCCCGAGACTCCGACATGGGTGCTGAGATGTGGTACTCAACACCGCTACGGGTGGGCATGCAAACAAGACTCACAGTTAGGACATGACACAAACTAAGTGCAATGGCCTACTAATAAGTGACAGTGCGTGCAAAAATTGATGCAAGATAGGACCGACTCCTCAACAACTAACATGTATGCACAGGATCGAGAGATCAGCACATGAGCAACTACTAAAGTGTCATTTAGGCATTCACAATAGTTTCATGACAGTGAATACGTTAAAATAACAAGAAACACAGCTCTAAAGAGTCATCCCTAGTAGTGATGAAGCGAAATAGACCGACTGTAGTGCGAAATACCACTAGTCTAGGGCAACAATAGAACATACAAATATCTCAGAGTCAGGGGCCTCGGGAAGGATCTCACAACTCTCAAACAACAATGATCATCAATAAGTTAACAACGGGCTAGGTGGTCCTAACTCTCACA
>CM024758.1:23827248-23935466 GCA_014218235.1 Colocasia esculenta
GATGCCTCTTAATCCCATTCTGGTTGTAGAAATTTTTGACGTATGGGGGATAGACTTATGGGACCTTTTCCACCGTCCTTTGGATACACGTACATTCTAGTTGTTGTTGATTATGTGTCCAAATGGATAGAGGCCATTGCCACAAAGACCAATGATCATAAGGTGGTTATAAATTGTTCAGAAAAACATCTTTTCTAGATTTGGGTGGCCCAAAGCAATCATTAGTGATGGAGGCCTCATTTCATTAACACTCAGTTTAGGACCCTCCTAAGGAAGTATGGGATTACCCATAAGCTGGCAACACCTTACCATCCGCAAACCATTGGCCAAGTAGAAGTATCAAATAGGGAGATTAAAAACATTCTTCAAAAGTCGTTAGGCCTGATAAGAAAGACTGGTCAGAAAGATTAGATGATGCATTGTGGGCCTACCGAACTGCTTTCAAAACTCCCATTGGAATGTCCCCTTACCGGCTTGTTTTTGGAAAATCTTGTCATCTGCCGGTAGAACTTGAGCATAGAGCCTATTGGGCTATTAAACAGTAAATCTTGATTTATCCCAAGCTAGTCAACAAAGGACCCTACATCTGAATGAGCTAGAAGAGCTCAAAATGAAGCCTATGAAAGTTCCAAGATATATAAGACAAGGCCAAAGCATTACATGATAAACACATTCATAGAAAAACTTTTCAAGTACATGATAAGGTATGGTTATTTAATTCAAGGCTTCGTCTGTTTCCGGGAAATTGAAGTTCGATGGATGGTCCTTACACTGTTGTCAAAGCTTACGATAATGGTGCTGTCATTATTCTTGACCCTAAAACTGGGCAATCATTCACTGTTAATGGTAGGGGTGACATGGTCCAGTTCGGTTCGGTTCACCCCACTTTTGGTGAACCGAAACTGAACCGAAATTAATTTCAAACCGAACCGAACCGAATCGGTTCGGTTCGGTTTGAACCGTTTAAAAAAAAAAAAAACCACAGATTTTAAAGCCCAGATGGCGGACCTGAGTATCGAACTCAGGTCTGCCCATGGAATGGGGAGGCACTAGCCCACTGGGCTACGCGCGCCCCTTTTGATATATATTATATTTTAATATATTTAATATATATTCAGTTCGTTCGGTTTTCCAATGCAAAACCGAACTGAACCGCCAGACCTCTCAACCCGAACCGAACCGAACTGGCTGGTTCTGTTCGGTTTTTACGGTTTGAACCGTATTATGAACAGCCCTAGTTAATGGGCAGAGGTTAAAGCATTTCTTTGAAAGCCCATCTTCCTTGAAAATTGATTCTACCAAGCTAGCTGAGCCAATGAAGCCTAATGGCGTCCGACTGAAGACGATAAACTTAGCGCTTTTGGAGGCACCCAAGTGTACAGATTTCCTTTATCAGGTAATTCCCTGTCTTACTTTTCTTTCCTGTAAATAAATTGGGAAGGGTAGAATAAACATGCATTCATAGCATCACCCTAACCCTTGCTTCATTTCTTGAGCTTGTACATATGCAAATAAAAATTTCACAATGTTTCATCCTTGAATAAAAATGCGTGGCTTCGCACATCCCAAGACTAGGTGTATGATCTTTAACCATTAAAATTTTGTGGTTGTCACATTCCCTTGCAAGTATCCGTGTTAGATAGCCCCTAATAAAGGATTACATGTATTATTTGTCTACCTTATGTAAGGATTTATGGCAGGAAGTTTCATACACACTACACAGCCACTTAGACTAGTTGAACCCGAATGTAGCAAATTTGTCAAGGCTAGTAGGAGAGAGGTGATTGTTTTCCTTCCTTCCCCTTAAGTGAATTGTGAAGGAAGTGAAGGCATGTGATCAAGGAACCTGACTGTCCATCCTTCTTTTAAGAGGAAAAGAAAAGAGAAGCAAAAGCAAAAGAAAAAGAAAATTATATCCATGAAAAATGCCCCGGATCTGAGTAAAGTTAGACTCGATACTCTTGAAAAGTGATGGGTTGTGCAGCATTATGGATGAAAAATAAAGAAAAAAATCATGAGTGCATAAAGTGCAAATAAAGGGGCAAAGTCCTCAACTCAAAGAAATAATCCTCAAGGAAGTTGGGCAGAATGGAACTGAGAGAAACAACCCGATCTGACTGAGCAAGGATCTTATTCCACAATTCTTTTCTCTTCTCCCTCAAATCAATCTAATCTCGAATATTGCTGAGGCAGAGGAGCTCCAGAAGGACTGATGTGAACTCTTAAGTAAGCTACCACTTGTGCACTAATTTCTTGCCATAAGCCTTTACAATTAGGAAAGACATGTCTTTACATTAATCTTTTACATGATGACTGTTTAGCATGAGACATTACATTTTCTAGTCCTATATTTGGAGTAATCTTTATTGCTAAGGGACTAGCAAGTTCAAGTAGGGGGGAGTGATAACTGCACAATTTTTCAGGTTAAATTCATACATACAGTTAAGTTTAGACAGTCTTTGTCTGTAAATAAAGTGTATTTTGATTTTAATTTTCATTTCATCCAAAAATAAATTTTAAAGCATATTAGTTAAATTCTCGAGTTGAACACATAGTTAAAGTTTCATTTAATAAAATCAATAAATTTTGAATAGTTTATGTTTCTTTACATTGTATAAAAATAATTTTTTTTTTACTTTAAACATCTTTTAATTCTTGTAAATATTAGTGTGTAAAAAAATTTGATTCACCAAATAATGCCACATACCCCTCTCCTCATGGCCCATTGGGCCAACATCTATTTTCACCCATGGTCCATTATGCTTTCTGGTTTCATTTAATTAAAATAGGCCACGCAACATTTTTCTTTACTTACTTATTATTCCTTCCTAACAGGTCTTCAGCTAGAAGCTTCACGAAGCGGAGCTGGCATTTGGGCGATTTGGTTTGTGGTGATGCAGGCGGCTGGAGCCCTGGCGATGGAGGAGCCCTTGCGATCTGGCAGTCGATACTGGATGTGGATGGGCTGGTGCATGCGGCTGGAGGAGGAGCTGCTACCGGGCTTGGCGCGATGGTGCTCTGGGCCTCTGGCGACGCAGGCGATGGAGCGGCTGGAGGCTTGGCGGTTACATCTGCGGTGCAGAGGAGCTCGAGATGGCGGTGCGCAGCAGGTGAGCAGCGGTCTAGTTGGGTGCTCTGGCGATGAGAAGCATGAAGGTGTCGTACAGTGACCGGCGGACAGAGCCGGTGCTATGCGACGCTGAGGCGGCAACTGATGGAGGCTGTGCGCGGGAAGGGGGTTGGGTTATTCTGCTGGGGCTTGGGCGTGCGGAGCGCAGGCGAGGTGGCAGCCAGATCACGAGGTGGCGCCTATAAGAAGACCCCCAAGGTCCTCTTCTCCGGAGGGATTCAATTTAGCATTTATTTTTAGCTTTATTTTTTTCTTTTCTTCTGGAGATCAGAGTTTGGAGAGTTGTTTAGCATCTGTAGGAGGGAGGGCTTCGCCAGTAGAGATTTGAGAGGCATTTCTTTTTGC
Source organism: Colocasia esculenta (assembly GCA_014218235.1). Lineage (NCBI taxonomy): Eukaryota > Viridiplantae > Streptophyta > Magnoliopsida > Alismatales > Araceae > Colocasia > Colocasia esculenta. Next base: position 23,830,724 of record CM024758.1, read on the forward strand.
CATTTATTCCTGTAGTTTCCTTCAGCAGAGCAGAGAGTGGGGATTTTTGTTCTTTTCCTTTTGTAAGGGTAGTTCAGAATTTGGAGATTTGACTTTCTCTTCTGCAAGCTATAGTTCTCGATCCAGAGGAGTTTTCCATTTCTTTTGTGCACTGAGAAGTAATTTTGTTCCATTTCTTCTTTGTTGTTGCGAAATCGACGGGTTCTAGTTCTTTTTCTGCCTTCTGGAGATGGTGATCCAGTCAGTTGTTCCATTTATTTTTGTGTGATATTTCTATTTCTTTTGTGTTCAAGAGCTCAATCCAGTGAGTTTTCATTCTTCATTTGGTTCTGTTAAAATTTCTGAGATTATCTGTTATCTCTTTTCTTCTGTGGAATTTGTTGAGAGATTCCAGAGGGTTTTGGGGTTCAGCATTTGAGAAGGTTTTGCTGCTGTGAGGATTGTCTGTGATAGTTCAGATTTCTGGGAGGTTTGACATCCGGAGTAATGCTTTGGGAGAGTTCTGCTGTGAAGGTTCTGCAATGTTGAGAGGTTCGGTATTATTTTTGGAATTTCTAGTTCAGAATTTTAGTGGGTTTTAGGTTCAGATTTTATTTTTTAGAGTTTCTCTTTACTGTAAGGGTTGGGAGTCTGCTTGTTTTTAGTTTTCTTTCTGTGAGCATGAGAGAATCGAAGTTCGCATTTGGGATTTTAAAGCTATTTTTTTTCTTCTTCTGTGTTCATCCAGAGTTCAGACTGGGGAGGGTTTTACTTCTGTTGTGAGGGGTTGGCTGGTGCAATTGTTGGAGTTTCCTTTCTTCTGGTTCTGTTTTTGTGAGGAGGTTTCTGGTTCAGCATATATTCTTGTTCAGCATTTGAGCTGTGAGGTAATGATCTGATGTTTGTGGAGAGCTGATTTTGGTTAATTGTTCATCCCCTAAGCTGAGGGGTACCTTGGTTTGAATTTTCTTTTGAGAATCTTGTTCTGTTATCTTTTTATTCTCTCTTGAGATCCAAATTGTTCCAGAGTTAGAAGTTGCATCTGTGTGTAATTTTTTGTTGTGGATTGAGCAATTAGAGAGGTGAAAGTGCGTAGAAACTCATTCTGAGCGTCGTATTTTTATCTATCGTTTATTCAAAGTTGTTTGTCTAGCCATTTAAGATTGTCTAATTTAGATCTCTTTATGTTTTTTTTGACTTGTCAAGTTGTGAAGAGTTAGTTGGTTTTGTTTTTCTTATTCACTTTTAATGCATTGTTGATAGAGATTTCAAGTCAAAGTAGTTTAATTCAAATTCTATTCAGCCTCTTCGTGGATATGACATGTTCTCACCACTGTATGAGTTCACCTTTGCAATTTTATTTTTGTGAGACAGTTTAGAGAAGGCGAGCATTTTGACCTGTGCAATGAACTTTGAACAATGAGAGGGCACAGTCAACAATGCCGCGCGCTTCACCTATGCTTCTCGGCAGCTCAAGAAGTATGAGGAGAACTACCCTACCCATGACTTAGAGTTGGCAGCAGTGGTATTCGCTCTGAAGTTGTGGAGGCACTATTTGTACGGAGAGGCATTCGAGATCTTCACCGACCATCAGAGTTGCAGTATATTTTCACTCAGAAGGATCTGAACTTGAGGCAACATAAATGGATCGAATATTGAAGGACTATGATCTAACCCTCTCCTATCACCCAAGAAGGGCTAACGTCGTGGCCGATGCTTTGAGCAGGCGCGTTCGCTTGAGGCCGTTGATGGTCAGAGAGTGGAGGCTGTTCGGGGAGTTATCCCAGGGAGTGTTCTACCGTCGAGGTGCAGAGGACTAAGCAGTGATGACCATCTTGTCAGTTCGTCCGTCAGTGTACAGGCGGTGTTGCAAGCACAGCAGGCAGACTCAGAGTGGCAGATATTTGCAGATGCAGATGTTGAGCTGGACGAGGACAGTGTGGTCAAATTCAGAGGCAGGCTATATGTTCCGAGGATGCGCGTCAGGCACTTTTGTCAGAGGCTCACAGGTCGAGGTATCCTGTTCATCCTAGTTCCACCAAGATATACCATAACCTGAAGAGGTTCTTCTGGTGGCCAGGGATGAGAGAGGGGCGTGGCGAAGTTTGTCACTTGATGCTTACCTGTCAGCCAGTGAAGGCTGAGCATTAGTGTCCTGGTGGTGAGCTGCAGCGTTGCCCATTCCCGAGTGGAAGTGGGATGGACATCACCAGGGACTTTGTAGCTGGTTTGCCCCGTACTCCACAGAGGCATGATGGCATCTGGGTGATCGTGGATCGTTTGACCAAGTCGGTGCATTTTCTTCCAGTCAGAATGTCGTGGTCAGTGGACAGGTTAGCCAGGCTGTACGTGGACAGAGTCGTTCCATTGCACGGAACCCCAGTTTTGATCGTCTTCGACAGAGATCCGAGATTCACGTCAGGGTTTTGGCACAGTTTACAGAGAGCTCTGGGTACAGAGGTGAGGTTGAGTATAGCATAACATCTGCAGTCAGATGGGTAGTCAGAGAGGACAATTCAGACTTGGAGGATATGCTGAGAGTGTTGTTTGGACTAGAGTGGTACCTGGGAGTCGCACCTTCCGATGGTAGAGTTCGCCTACAACAACAGTTATCACTCGAGCATCAGAATGGCATCATACGAAGCTTTGTATGGTCACCCGTACAGGACACCGCTTCACTGGTTCGAGGTCGGAGAGAGGTAGATTTTGGGACCAGAGATGGTGCAGCAGTGTGCAGACACAGTCAGACTTGTCAGACAGAGGCTTCAGATAGCGCAGAGCAGACAGAAGAGCTATGCAGATGTCCGCAGGAGGCCGCTACAGTTCAGCGTAGGTACCTGTTCTTGCGAGTCTCACCGACCAAGGGTGTTATGAGATTTGGCAGGAAGGGAAAGCTCAGTCTAAGTACATTGCATTTCCCTATACAGAGAGGGTCGGCGAGGTGGCTATAGGTTGAGTCTTCCGGCAGAGCTGGCAGGTGTGCACAGTATTTTCCATGTTTCGCAGCTCGGGGGTACGTCGCAGATCCTTACATGTGTTGGACTACTCGCAGCTTAAGGTAGCGCCAGACTTGTCAGTGCCAGAGTACCCATTTAGAGTTGTAGACCGTAGAGTGCAGCAGTTGCGCCGGAAGCAAATTCCGCTAGTGAAGGTAGTCTGGAAGACCGCATTGGTGGCGAGGCCACTTGGAACGCGAGGATTAGATGAGGAGCAGTTCCCATATTTGTTTGATGATTAGTATATTATCTTTCCCTGTACTGCTTTCCGGTTTGAGACCGAGTTTATTTTAATTTCGAGGGTGAAATTTCTTAAGGTGGGTGGGATGTAAGACCCGGCCCTCCGGGGCCCTTGGCCCTGTCCTCAGGGTCGCGGCAGGCAGCCTGGTACACCAGGGGGCCCGTCGCGAAATGGTTTGTGTGGCGACACACCTAGCCGTCGCGACTTGGTCGCAACGGGGGTGGGTGTCGCGTTCTTATCGCGCGGCATCTGGAAAAGTCAACGACTGCTTTTCTGACAGACGTGATGCTGTCCTATCTGTCAGAACAGTCGTGTCGGGTGGCGATGCGTACAGCGTTGACGCGACCTGGTCAACCGTCGTGTTTGCTTTTATCGGTCTTTGAGGTTTGACCGCTTTTGGGGTTGCGCCGAGGGTGGCAGTCGCGACATGGTCGCGACGCCTCATGGGCGTCGCGACTTGGTTGTTGTCACGCGGGTCACCCAGTCACATTTTGGGGGCCGTGGTTTAAAATCGAAGGTGGACCCCATTTCCCCCTCTCGCCCTTCTCTTCTCTGTCTTCCCTCTTCTCCCCCTCTCGAGCTCCCTTGCATTTTCTCGGTGGTTCTTAGTGCTCGGGGTGCTCATGCTGAGGTGGTGTCATCACCGTTCGTGCAGGGGACATGTTTGTGCTGCTTGGAGCGAGGAGGAGGTGGTCATTGCTACATGAAGGCCAAACGGGTCGGCTCTTTTGGGAGGTAGGGACCCTTGATCCTCTCGCCCTAAGCATGTTCCCCTCCCCCTAGAGACGGTTGTCCTCGCGGTTTGGGGTTGTGAGAGTGGGAGGATTATGCTCGTGCTTGAGTGAGATTTTCCATCGAGCGTAGATTCTCGTGAATCCATGTTTGTGGGGTTTTAAGGGTGCTTTGAGTGATTTACAGCTTCATACACGTTGAACATGCTCCCCTCCCCCTGTGGAATGTGTATATCGTGTTTTTGGGGTGGTTCCCGGGAGGACTGCTCCGGAACCCCCTCGGCTGAAGACGCGACCACTATAGAGGTCGCGTTCTTGTCGCGACGGCCTAGCTGGTCACGACATGATCATGACGCTCTTGGGCGTCGTGACATGTTCGCATCGGCTAGGGCCGTCGCGACATTTTCGCGATAGGGTAGGGCGTCGCGACCCCGATGCATCGCGACTACAGCCGAGAGACAGGTTATGGTCTTGCGAAGTTCTATGTCTTGCAGAGTTCACGTTTCTGCTTTTGAACTGTACTCGTGGTAGCTGTGCTGTTCCTAGTACGGTCCTACAACTAGTCGTCGCCCGGTGCTCGGCACTTGAGGGCTTGTCCCGTAAAGAGGTTGTTACCATTGCCTGGGACCCCGTTCTTCGGAGCTTGTTGAGGGAGTACTCCGGTCTACGAGCATGCTCGAGTTGGCAGCCGAGTAGGTGGACTCTGGAGCAGAGGGGAAAACGGTGGTTAGGACAGCGGCGTTGAGTCCATTTTTAGAGCTCTCGTGGTTGGACTGGGACGTCGAGGTCAATTTGGGAGTTCTTCCCGACGCAGTCCGCTTGTCCTTTCTCACTGCCCGCTTCCTCGTGGCCCCGGAACCACTTGGAGAGGCCAGGCGTGGGACCAAATTCCGGCCAAACTATGGCGGTTACTATGTGTGCTTTGTGTCCTGCCTCATGACGAGAAGTGGAGGTTTGGACTGGGTCAAGGATAAGACATCGGTGGATGCACCTGAACGGGTGACTAGTGGTAGTGCTTTCCATAGCTAGGTTCTTTTCCCAAGCGGGGTCTCTCCTGTCTGTGTTTGCTAGTCGTGTGGTGGTCACGACGAGCAGCGTACGGAGTTTCGAACGTGTTGTACCTTCCGTTACCGTTGCTAGTAGTAGCTTTGCTCCGCACTTCCATTTGTAGGTAGAAGATAAAATTGTTATTTAATTGATATATATATTATTCTGCCTGTTAGAGCCAGTAGGGATTGGTAGTCCTATTGAGCTTCTGTTGTGAAGCTCATCCCTTTCTTTCCCAGGTGAGACTTCTCAGCAGCGGCAGGGCGCGCGCCAGGCGGATGAGATGGGGCAATAGTAGAGGTCCCCGTAGCTAGAAGTGGTCCCCCTCTATGTTGTACGTCACCCTCGGGGTATGCCCCTAAGGGACTTGTTATCCCCTGCCTTTACTTGTACTAGTTGTGTGTGTTGGGACTGTACTTAGAGCGGCACGCAGCGGTCTCGCTCTTCTTTCTGTTTCCGCATGTGTGCTTCTAGTTTAGCAGTTGACGTTTACTTCTGTTACATATCCTGTTAGATTTATATTATATCCCTTCCGGGTCCTCGGATCCGTCGGCGGCAACCGCAAAAATTGGGTCCTCGACGTGGGCCGAGGGTCGGGTTCTCGAGGTCGTTACATTAGGTGTGTGGGAATGTGCACTACGTGCTTGGTGTGTGTGTGTAAAGAGTGAATAGCATGCAAAGCTAAGAAGAACGAAAGTAAGGAGAAGGAGAAGAGGGAGATGATCCACGTTTGCAGGCGTTGGTGGCTGCTTTGTGGGCTCCTACAGCTCGTTGTGAAGCCTCCTGGACGCTCCAAGTGATGAGAGGCAGAGAGGAAGCAAAGGTGGAGGCTCTCAAGGCTCAAGATGACTTTTTCTCTCTCTTCCCTCAAGGCATGAAGGCTCTAGCTCGTCCAGCATCACCCCCCTTTTCTTAGAAGGCTAAGGACCTTCAATATAGGCAGTGGGGGCGGAGCTAGGGAGCATAGGATGCTCAAGTGTGAGAAAACACACTTAAACATGTGGCAATCCAAGTAGAAAGGCTAGGCCAATGAGAGGGGGCACATAGGACTTTTACTGGGTCAGGGGGTGGCAAGGTGGCCCATTTGCCCGTTGGGAACGGCCCCATGCGTTGCATGGCCGAGGTAGGGACACAAGTGGGCGAGAATCTCGGGCAGTTCCGTAGAACAGGTAAACCCAAGTTGACGTCAATCAATGTTGCCGCCAACCCCATGCAGACGTCAACCTGAGTCGACGTCAAGGGTGTGTGCCGTCAACCTGGAGTAAACGGCAATCGATGTTGACGTTAACATGGAATCTGAGGTGAGTCAACAAGTAGTCAAACAACTCTTATTGGGCCATAGACCACACGGGGATGGGCCAAATCTCGCGTCTACAGCCACGTGACCTCGGGTTCGAGAATGCGCTGGTCAGGGATGTCGCATTTTTAACGCGACGGCCGCCTGCGTCGCATTCTCAACTATGAGGGCTTAAGTGGCTGTAGGTCAGCTAAACAGTGCAGAGAGCTCTGCTCAGACGAGGGAGGAGTTTTTGCAGGTGATTCCGACGATTAGGGTCTTGTGGCTTGTGGTTTTACGTGCTCTTAAACCATATTCAATCCATGTCTACATATCAAATTCATGATTTCTATATGTTAATAGACATGTTAGCTTTCATTTAAAACTGGTTTGTTTTCATGCTTCCTACATCAAGATTCATAGGTTTTAATGCACCTGTGTCATCCCGATCTCTCTGTGTAGAGAACACGGTGAACCTGTTGAGCGTCTCCTTAACACAGTCATGCGATAGACCGTGTTAATGATGTGTCACATGGAACCCCGCTCAACTTAACCTTAACATAGTGGGAAGCCCGACCGTGTTCAGACAGACTGCCTAAAACCCTAATTTACTTACAACTAGTGCCTAATTAACCTTGTAATATACTTGTTGTTAAATGTATGTTTTTTAAATGCACTAACAAAAGACTACATGTTATTAAAGATGAATTTAACTCATTTAATTAAGTTTTATCATCTATAGATGTACCCCTTTGAGTATTTCTTATATCTATGCCATGCAAACCCTAAAACGGCTGGATATCACCATGTTGATACCATGAAATCATGTAATCATATAAAAGATATAAAAGTTCTCAAATACAAGGATTTAATTTGATAATACACTTGTTCTCATTTTCTACTGAAGTTTTGTAACACCACTACCACCACTCCGGCGTTTTAGAAGTCATGTAAAACACCAAGCAACTATTTCCACACCCCTCTTAGTGTTGTGAGAACCCTCCGCTGGGTATTTCTCTTTGTCAAGTTGGAACTCTCTCACTAAGACCTCCATAAGACTTCGTAAGCTTGGAATACTCTAGGGCGCCAAGTGGGTTATACTATAAATATCTATACACACCATAGGACCATGTCGGTCCTGTACAACATGCCCCAACTAGCCTTGAATCATTGGGTATAAATGTGCCTTACCTAATGCACGTGTTCTTAACGTGGTGTACTTGAGGACCGTGTCTTCTTTGCTTGTCGCCCCAACCTCCTGATTACATGCTGATCATGGGGAGAGGGTAAACCGCATTTACCCCCTTGCTTCCAGTACTTGAGAGTACTATCCATAGTTGTTATTTTCGTGTTTTCTCATATTATTTTCATGCATGACCCCTGTAAGCTTCTGAATAGTGCATAAACCCTCATCTTCTCTCTCTCTCTCCTCTCTCTCTCTCTCTCTCTCACACACACACACACACACATCTATTATCTTTCTCTCATGATAAACTCTTCTATTCATCTACACTTCTCATCTCATGCTTGGAACTCTATATGGCTATTGATTGATCGTCTAAGATAAGAAAATATGACTAATGTCTGGCAATTATGGTGCCCGATCTAGTCCTGGCAGGATCACACAAAAGTGCATGTGCCTATGGGAGTTTAATGACCAAGGTGTCTGCCATTTACACCTGAATATTTGACTGACTTGATTTATCTAAGATAATCATTTTGTGAAAAGCGCTTGACTTTGAATTGTATATGATTACTCGTGGTATGGTCATTACTCTCTCTCATTTTATACATAATATTGCTTGTATTTGTTACCACATGGCATCTTCATGTTATTACTTTCTCGACATAACATGGTACTCCATCTTTAGTTATTCTACTTGGTAATGTATTAATCACTTAAAGCCTGTCTAGCCAAGAGATATAAATCCTACTGGACGTTTTCGCTCATCAAATGCTATCGTGTCTATTTTAGGTAAGTCTAATTAATAAAGAAGACAACACACAAGTGGATAGGGATGACCAAGATTGAAGAGCATCCCTGATGAAGTCATGGCATGAAAAGAACTACAGTAGTGTCATAGTAGTGTCTTAGTATAGTATAGTCAGTTAGTTTACTTCTATTTCAATGTAACGGTGTTAATTGGCCCTATGTAATGGCTCTGATTAGTGGATGTAATAAAAAATAGTGATTTGATTATAAATAAAAGTTTAGTTGATTTCTATTATCCAACTGTCCAATGATTTGATATTTTACTATTTACTTGCTATATTACTTGCATGATTATAACTGCTCATCCTAATATCCATGTCGAGATGTGACAAAGACTAACCAATGGACTACTAAAATAGGACATGCTAACGAGCCGCATTTCTAACCACGTGGGTTGTCACCTGGCACTCGGAATCAGACACTTGCTAGTTGACTGACACACTAACCTAAATGTGACACACTAACCCATCATGTTTACCAGACAGGGCTTCTGACACCTCGGCTAGTGTGCCCTGACATACTGACCACTTGACACAATTGACACACAGTGGACAAAAGATGAGAATGCAACAACCATGCTTGTCACATTAAGAATGTGGCATATCAGGTAGTTGCATTCACCAGGCCACAGTGAACAAGCTAATAATATTGTAATTTTGGGTTCGAAACTAAGTCTTGCTCCTTCCCAAGGTCCACCAGAACTTGAGCCAACGTTCTAATCCAACTGCTAGGATCTAGAAGTCTGGAATGTTACACAAAATAACACAGTTGGATCATAAACCTGAGCCACTAAAGATGTCTTGCTTAAGGACTATTGGATATTTGATTACTGACTTAAAAATCCAAACCTATGGTTTTGTATAGTTAGTTATTCGGGCTCAATAAAAATCTCAAGAAGGCAATCGTGTTAATAATATAAGATCATTCACTTTTGGTATGAAGCTAGAGAGGGAATGTCTATGGATTATACTTAATAGCTCCAAACCAAGGTATGAGAGTTCACCATATATAAAAATGAGTTTTCTGGTGAATCCAATTTCGAGTACAAGATTCCATTAAGCTAGGACATAATGTATGGTTTGATAGTGCAACCACACCCTAATCTGCCTTAGAGCATTGTATGCATGATGGTCTATAGATTTGTGGAATCTATAGACGGAAAGGTCATAAAGTGGGTTGCATATCCCCAATGTTATATTTGGGATCACAAGTTGTTGCTTGGTACTTTTAGTGATTGAAACGTTTGTGAGATATATTATTAGATAATGGGTTATGCTAATTAAGTTAAAAATATATTCTTAACTTAATGTGTTGTAAACTAAACAAGTATTTGGGTTTAGAGGGTCACACATAAGTAGGGGTGTAAACGAGCCGATACGTTCGACGAGTAGTTCGAAACTCGACTCGATAAAAACAAGTTCGGATCGTTTAGTTAATTAACGAACCGAGTTTGAACAAAAAAAAAAGCTCAGTTTATAAACGAGCCGAACAAGCTAAGTCTGAACACATGTGAGCTCGAGTCGATTATACTCGTGAACAACTCGTTTAAGAGCTCCATTAATACTCGTTAAGAGCTCGTCTAAGTACTCGTTAACAATTCATTTAAATATTTATTTAAATATAATAAATATAAGAATACAAAGATATAAACATATTTATTTAATTTTGTAAAGTTATTATTACAATATAAAATACTTATGAAGGCTTAAATGCATAGACTAAATCCATAGTGTATATACACAAATTATGTAAATGACGGTATATATACAAAATTTGGTTGAAAGATAATCAAGTAAATAGGGGCATGAACACAAAAGTTAGTGTTTCAAGGTGCCCTAGCATATAGACTAGCTTCTTCCTCCTGACTCCCCGAGGTCGGCTTGTGCTGCAGGTGTGCCCCCCGGCGGGGCTGAGGGGCGCGCAGTCGGCCACTGGCGTGGCATCTCCAGAGACCACCGCCGCGCCATGGACCATCCGCCGGTGACGGAAGGTGATCCTGGCGGCCGCAGTGCCGTTGTCGCCATTGTAGAGAGGTGGTTCTGGGGTGTGCAAAGAGGATTTGCAACGCCACCCCTGCCTTGCGGACGCCGGTGTGGCAGTTCCGGGGCGTCGGACGCCATCCAAGGTGCCCGCCATGCTATCTCCGGCCTCACCCCTTGCACCCGCCGGCCTTAGCTCGCCCTGCTCACCCCCGCTGCCCCACACCGCCCCCTCCCTTGTAGTGCCCATGTTTTAATCTCATATCTCTTGTCACAAATTAGTGAAGGGGTAGAGTTGTTATAAATATAACACATAACAATTTCCAACCTTGTTCCTCTCGCAGCTGTGGAAATGGAAAATTTAATTATTTTAAAAAATCTTTTAGACATTTTCATCATGTTTTCTCATATTCTCATGGCTGCGCATTGTAAATTAAAATCTCGTCGGATGCTACACGAGCAATGGTGACGAGAGATGACCCTACAATGACAGAGCGCGGGCATGCCAATTACCGAGGTGACAATAAATGGTTTGCCTCCGAGAGTCGAAGGGCTTTAAGTCTATTGTGCGCACCGTTCGACTTCGTCAAACGAAAGTGAGTGTCGGGTCCTGGACCAAAATCTCGTCGTTGCCTAAGTGCAACGGCGTTAATTACATCCCTCTGGGAGGGAAAATCCTTGATTAATCGCCAGAATTAGAAAACCTTGTGGCCTTGAAACAGAGACATGGGATAGAAGTGCGAAAGGCAACTTGCGCTTACACCGAAGTGATAACGAGTACGATATCTATTCGACGTCATGAGATCTTTTACTTATTAGTGGTTAGTTCTTTTCGCCTATTTACCCATTTGTTTTTTTTATCATGAAATGGTTTCAATTTACTTCTTTGGTTCTATTTGAAAAAATACAAGTCAGGAAATGGTCTATTTGGTCATTGTTGAAAATAATTTCAATTTGATCTTTTGTTCTTTGCAAAGCATAGGGTGGTCTATTTGCTCATTTATTGCTTTATCAAGAAACAATTTCAATTTGTCCTTATGTTCTTTTTGAAGCATGCAAGTCGCAGAAATAAGTTATTTGCTCGTTTGTCCTTTTTATTGAGAAATAGTTTCAACTTGTTCTTTTACTTCATTTGAAGCATGTAAAAACATGAGTTGATCTATTCGCTCATTTTTTACTTTTATCATGAAAAAAAAATCAATTTGCTCTTTTATTCTTTTAAGATATGCAAGTCGTGGTTCTGTTCGCGGTTCGGCGCTGCTTGGTCATTGGGTGGCCAATCGATAGTGCGAGCGCAATCCATTCGGCGGGATACCCTTGATTCGGAGGGGCATGCAAACAGCAGGGCAAACAACGAATTGGCCAGGCAGAACCAAATCGGCGGGATGAAGTTGAATCGGCGATATGACCGAATCGACGGGATGATGCTGAATCGGTGAAACGTAACCGAATCGGCGGCATGAAGTTGAATCGGAGATATGACCGAATCGGCGGGATGATGCTGAATCGGTGAAACGTAACCGAATCGGCGGCTCAAGTTGAATCGGCGGTATGTGACCGAATCGACAATTCCAATTGAATCGGAGCCCCAATGAAATACCGTTGAAACAATTAAACCTTAAGGGTTTCTTTCCAAAGTCCCATGCCGATTCGACCTTTGCGGGGAAAATTCGGTATGATCTTCCCTTATCATGGTTGATAGGGGAGAGTGCGGTACATATCCACCATGAATGGAGATGGCACCAAAAAGAGAGTATATGCCGAAGGACGACATAACCCCAATGGCACACGACGCCGACTCCCAAGGCACACCTCTGAGGAGACCAGGTAATGTCATGACCACAAAAATCCAAGGGGGAGAATGAATGACATATGAACCCATACATCCAGACATAGACATTGCATTGTCCAACCCGGGGATTTGGATGGGTCCTTTGTCGATCTATTATCTCTTTTCTTGGTTAAAACCACATGGAGCATGGCCTTGCTCACATGATCCAACCAAGGTTGTATACTGCCAACCGAATCGGCGGACTGCTCCCCAGCCTGGCCGAATCGCCAGAACCGGTTCCAGACCACTCGAATCGGCGAGAAAACCTCCTCTTCATGGGCCATGAACCAGAACTGTTCAATCTGGTCATGACCATGGCAATGGGGCGATTATGGGCCTAAAATGGGCTGTTTAAACAGTGCAAAGTGGCCATTATAGAGGGCAAAAAAAAAACAGTGGCAAAATGTCACATGGGGGAGTCCCACGCAAGCCCACTAAGCCCCAAACATGAGGAGATCCAAGGAGCACATGGAAGGGAGGAGGGGTTTCCACAATTTCCAAGCCTCATTTATTGAGACATGGGGACTTGTGGTCTTGTGTATGGCATTGGGGATGGAGAAAAACAACACTCCACAAGGACTTGTGGTCACTTGACTCCGTTGAAATGATGACCATCTTACGTCAACAGCTCGATAATGTGAGTCGGCCATGCGCTTCATAGACTTGTATATTTGGTGAATCAAGATCCTTTTAATTTGCTAGCACCATGAACCAGCAGCACTGGGTGATTCAACATGGTTGGGGAATTGGCAGAGGGTACCACAAGTTGGTAGGCTTGAGGTGATGGCCTTGATTTGGCGAATGGCTCCCAAGAATCGGCCCATGGCTCTCACGAGTTGACGAAGCTCAAAATGGTAAGCTTGATTTGGTGCACTTGACGAATCAGTAGAAGCTCCCCGAGTCGGTAGGTTCAAAGTGGTAACCACAATTCGGCGTGTCCCACGCGAGTTAGCAGGGGCTCACGAGTTGATAAATAGACCTGACGGGTAATGAAGACCATTGAATTGATGGCTTGCTTGAGATCTTGTGGACTTCATGAGTCGGCCATCCATTGTGTCAATTAGATTGTGTTGGCCTATTGATGGGGCATGTTGGCTTGCTATATGATCTGGTGGCTCCTTTATAGACTCAGTGAGTGGCCTTGTTGTGAACATGTGTGAACCATTGGGATCTCCTTTCTTCTGGATTGTTTTGCCAACTAATAATCTAGAAGTGCAGCAATTTGAGCGCGCAATCGTACCGAGGCTTTGCAGGAGGAAGTAGACCACCTCTCATAATATTGACAATTACCAGTGTTGCTTCATTTTGCTGATGAACTATAAGCTCTTGTCTTCCTTTTTGACTTTTGTTGTGTCTGGGTATCGACAGATTTCTTCAGCATTCTCCACCCAGAAACTTGAAAATTATTAGGACACATCATCTGTTGACACATGCTTCATTGGTTGTCGACCAACTCTATCAGAAATTTTCCTCCAGAGACTTGAAATTGTTAGAATCCACTCCGTATATAACGAAGTTTTACTTTGTCCCATATGAGGTAGAAATCCAATTGGAATGAAAACAAATTTTGACTAGCACGAAGATAAGCTTTGGCTGGCATGAATACAAGCTTCGGCTGGCACTGACATGAAGATGAGCGTTGGCTGGCACTGACATGAAGATGAGCTTTGACTGTCGAGTACCACTTCTGTCAGGGTTTCCTTTCTAGAGACTTGAAGCCTGCTTGTCTTTAGCATCTGTCTTTGATTGATTTTTTTTAATTTTATTTTCACATTATCGAATTGAGCGCCCTTCGGGTTTTCACTCGACCCCCTCTTGCTTTTGCCTACGCGCCCTTTCGGGTTATCACGTAACGGGGTACCCAATTTTGCCCATGGAGCCCTTTCGGGTTTTCGCCATGACCGGGTTCTAGCTCTTTTTACCCTTGTCTAGGGGAAACCTAGACAAGTCCAGCGAGGCACCTCTATTTTAAGCCTCTTTTTTTGTTTGTTTGTTTTTGTTTTGTATATATATATATATTATATATATATATATATATAAGAGAGATTCATGAGTGGAATACAACTCGACCACCAATCATACCATGATGTTGGTAGATGGTGTCAAGTTATTTGGGTAGATTGTGAAATGATGACCTAGAAAACCTATGTACTAACTTCAACAAGGGTTCTAGAGGTAACATCTACTAGTCAGCCAAGGCAAGAATTCAAGGCTGAACTTTATTTGGAACTTTGAAAAGGCAGTGATTGTCTAAACCTAGGGTCCTACTTTGCAGGAGCAAGTATATATAGACGTGAGGCATGGATGGCAAGAGACAGCTTGTCTAGGTTTTGAGGTTTTTTTTTTTACCAGAGAGTGCATAGATGGATTCAGAGAATGTATAGCAAAAAGGGGGATCTCTTGAAAGAGTAGGGAGGGAACTCCCCCTTCTTGCCATTTTGACCTTTTGACTTCATTCATTTTCATCTCTCTTTTTTTTATCACATTACTGACCCAAGCGCCCTTTCGGGTTTTCACCGGAGTCAGCCCCTTCTTGCTTTTGCCTACGTGCCCTTTCGGGTTTTTACGTAGCAGGGTTCCCATTTTGCCCACGATGCCCTTTCGGGTTTTCACTGTGGTCGGGCTTTTCTTGTCCTTTTTACCCCTACTCTGTAGCGAAACCAGAGTAGATCCGACGGGCATCTCTATTTTTAGCCCTTTCATTCATCATTTTTTTTTAGACTTTTAACACGGGTGTCAAAGTTGTTGACACCTGCTTCATGACCTGCGAACGACTCCATCGGCCAGGTTTCATCTTCTGATGATGTGATCATGTTGACACCATCAACTTCAAGACCCACGAATAACTATGTTGACCTGGTTTCATATTCTGGAGACGCCAGTTGTGATGACGCCATCAGCTTCAAGACCCATGAATGACTTCGTTGGTCTGGTTTCAACTTCCGGTGACGTCGATTATGTTGACGCCATCAGCTTCAAGACCTACGGAAAACTCTGTCGGCCTGGTTTCATCATCTGGGGACGTCGATTATGTTGACGCCATCAGCTTCAAGACCCACGAATGACTTCCTTGGTCTGGTTTCATCTTCTGGGGACGTCGGTCACGTTGACGTCGACAGCTTCAAGACCCACGAATGACTTCGTTGGCCTAGTTTCATCTTCTGGGGACGTCGGTCATGTTGACGTCGACAGCTTCAAGACCCACGAATGACTTCGTTGGCCTGGTTTCATCTTCTGGGGATGCCATTTATGTTGACGCCATCAGTTTCAAGACCTACGAAAAACTCTGTCGGTCTTCTTTCATCATCTGGGGACGTCGGTTATGTTGACGCCATCAGCTTCAAGACCCACGAATGACTTCGTTGGCCTGGTTTCATCATCTGGGGACGTCGGTTGTGTCGACGCCATCAGCTTCAAGGCCTACGGGAAACTCTGTCGGCCTGGTTCATCATCTGGGGACGTCGGTTATGTTGACGCCATCAGCTTCAAGACCCACGAATGACTTCGTTGGCCTGTTTTCATCATCTGGGGACATCAGTTGTGTTGACGCCATCAGCTTCAAGACCCATGAATGACTTCGTTGGCCTGGTTTCATCATCTGGGGACGTCGGTTGTGTCGACGCCATCAGCTTCAGGCTACGGGAAACTCCGTCGGCCTGGTTTCATCATTTGGGGACGTCGGTTATGTTGACGCCATCAGCTTCAAGACCCACGAATGACTTTGTTGGCCTGGTTTTATCATCTAGGGACGTCGGTTGTGTAGACACCATCAGCTTCAAGGCCTACGAAAAACTCTGTTGGCCTGGTTTCATCTTCTGGGGACGTCGGTCACGTTGACGTCAACAGCTTCAAGACCCACGAATGACTTCGTTGGCCTGGTTTCATCTTCTGGGGACGTCGGTCATGTTGACGTCGACAGCTTCAAGACCCACGAATGACTTCGTTGGCCTGGTTTCATCTTTTGGGGACGCCATTTATGTTGACGCCATTAGCTTCAAGACCTACGGGAAACTCCGTCAGTCTGGTTTCATCATCTGGGAACGTCGGTTATGTTGACGCCATCAGCTTCAAGACCCACGAATGACTTCGTTGGCCTGGTTTCATCAACTGGGGACGTCGATTATGTTGACGCCATCAGCTTCAAGACCTACGAATGACTTCGCCGGCCTGGTTTCATCTTCTGGGGACGCCAATTATGTTGACGCCATCAGCTTCAAGACCTATGGGAACTCCGTATGCCTAGTTTCATCATCTGGGGACGTCGGTCATGTTGACGCCATCAGCTTCAAGACCCACGAATGAATCCATCGGCCTGGTTTCATCTTCTGAGGACGCCAGTGGTTTCGGTGTGCACCTCTTTCATAACCCTCCAGGCCTCTTCAGGTGACATGCACTTCAGCAAGATCTTTTTATTGGAATCCGCCATAATTCTGAACAGAACTCCGCCTCTTAACTCGTACGAGTCTTTTGTTCTAACCAGTTTGATCTTCTTTCTTTGTTTTGGCAACTGCTGGTGCTCGAACCATTGTAGCAAGGGTTCTCTCTAGTCTTCTGCATGCTCTCTTCAGCCACAGACACTTCTTCCTGGCGTTCCATTCATTTTCGGACTCATCTTCAATCATGCTGGGGACTTGTCGTCGATTCATGACGACAATTTCCAGCTTCTCATTTGGTGGCACTGCCAAAGAGTTGGCCAATTTTGCTAGAGCATCTACTGTGCATTTTTGCTTCTGCCAATGTGCTCTATTTCTATTCGATAGAATTTTGCCAGTAGTCTGTTGACTTTGTGGTGGTATGGCAGCAACTCAGGCTTTTTGATGTCAAACTCCCCTTGTACTTGTTTGACAATCAGCATTGAGTCGCCAAAGACTTGTAGCACCATGATGTTCATGAAGAGGGCCACTTGCAAGCGATGATCAAGGCCTCATATTCAGCCTCATTATTTGTGCATGGCTTGTTAATTGAGCAAGAAGTGTGTGTGACCTTTCCTTCGGGTGATTTAGGACAATGTCTGCCCCTTCTCGGACTCTTGCGCTGCCATGTGCAGTTGGTTCTATTCTCGATGCCCCATCAAAGTATAGCGCCAGGTGGCTGTCTGCAACTGATTCACTCAAGGGTCTTCTTCTGGTAGCTCTGTAATGAGCGGGGAATTTTCTGGTACAAGATGAGCGCAAAGAAATCAGCTACCGCCTGCCCTTGATTGCCTTTGAGGGATGTATTTGATGTCGAACCATCAGTATAACAGCCCACTTCCATTCTTCCCCTCAACGCCGGTTGGGAGACGATGTACTTGATGGGGTCGGCCCTAGAGAGCCTACCTCATGCAACAACATATAATGTCTCATTTTCTTGGCTGCGAACACCAAGGCTAGGCATACTCTCTCAATCGGAGAGTACCTCTCTTCTGCCCCCACTAACCTTCGGCTGAGGTAATAGAGGGCTTGTTCTTTTCCTTCCTCATTCTTCTGTGCTAACATGGGTCCCAGGGAGTGCTTCGTAGTTGCTATGTATAGGATGAGAGGACGGCCTTTTACTGGAGCACCCAGCTAGGGCTGTTCATAATTCGGTTCAAACCGAACCGAACGGCTAATTCGGTTCGGTTCGGTTCGGGTTGAGAAGTCCCATGGTTCAGTTCGGTTTGCACAGTGAAACCGAATGAACCAAAATATATAATAAATATATTAAAATAATAAATATAACATAAAACAGCGCCTAGCCCAGTGGGCTAGCGCGCTATTTCTATTGGGGCGGTCCTGGGTTCGAAACCCAGGACCGCCCCGCGCCTGGTATTAGAAGGTTTTTTTTTTTTAACCCAGGACCGCCCGCGCCAAGGTTGTTTCGGTTCAAACCGAACCGAACCGGTTCGGTTCGGTTCGGTTTGAATAAAATTTCGGTTCGGTTCGGTTTCCTCAAAAAAGAGGTCCAAACCAAACCGGACCGGACCGTGAGCAGCCCTACACCCAGCACTGGTGGAGTGTTCAAGTAAGTTTTCAATTGATCCAGGGCATTTTGACACTCCTGGTTCCATTGAAACGGGACATCTTTCCCCATTAACTTGTGGCAGGGATGACATCACCCAGATAGATTTGAAACAAACCTACGGATGTAGGCTAGCCTTCCTTGTAATGACCTGAGCTCAGTCAGATTCTTTGGCGGCGGCATCTCTTGGATGGCTTAATCTTGACAGGGTCAATTTCTATTCCCCTATATCGGACGATGAAGCCTAGAAATTTGCCACTGGATACCCGAAGGCACATTTCATCGGGTTCATTTTTAGCTCATACTTCCTCAGCCTTTCAAAGATAACCCTGAGGTCAGCCAGGTGGTCTCCTCTTTTTCTAGTTTTGACCACCAGATCATCATGTAGCACTCCACCTTTTTGTAAAGTAGCTCATCAAAGATCTTTGTCATTGCTCTTTGGTAAGTAGCCCCAGCATTTCTGAGACCAAAGGGCATTCTCTTGTAGTGGAAGATCCTTTGGGTGACCTAAAAGTAGTGTGCACCCTGTCTTGTTCGGCTATCCAGATTTGGTTATAGCCGGATGATCCGTCCATAAATGACAAGACTTCATGTTCGGTGGTTGCATCTATCATCACTTCAGTGATTGGCACCGGAAAATCGTCTTTTGGGCAGGCCTTGTTCAGATCTCGGAAGTCTACACAGATCCTGATTTGTCCATTCTTCTTTTTGACAGGGATGATGTTTGCTAACCAGGTAGTGTACTGGTTCTCTTTGACAAAGTCCACATCTATTAGTTTGTCCACTTCAACACATACTTTGTTTATCAATTCCGGTCTCATTCTTATAGGAGCTTGCTTGACCGTTCAATTTTCAGGTCAATTTTCAGTACATGTTGTGCCACGTCAGGGCTGAGTCCCAGCATCTCCTTGTAATCCAGGCAAAACAATCTCGAAACTCTTTTAACAGCGTGGTATATCGCTGCTTCTCCTCTTCTGGGATGAGGGCGCTCAGGAAGGTTGGTCTATAATCATCCTCCGTGCCGAGGTTCACTTCTACCAACTCATCCACTGTGGCTTGGCCACCATCTTCAAACTCTTCTGGTGCTGGCTGAAGGTCCACAAAGCCTTCTTCATCAGCCTCTGCCTCCAGCACCTCTATGTATTCTCTTTGTTGGTCCTTAATCAGCATGTTTTCTTTGGTCTATTTCGTCTGTTGGCCCTCCTGGCTCGGATTTAGTGAAATATATGTTGCCCCTTGACTGGGATCTAGTGCAATGCCTATTGCTATTTCTTGTTCTCTTGCCTCTTCTAGGCTTGTAGAGATTGGCAATGCTATCTCATCACTTCTATTTTCTCCAGCTGTCGAGGGTACTTGGGTGGCTGGGAATTCTACGGGAGTGCATATGGGGGACCCTGCTGCCCCCTGGGGGGACTCATCATTTGAATTTGCAGCTGCTTCACCAGTGCCTCTTTCTTCAGGGTAGTCATCATAAACTACCCTTGATGGACTCTTTCCGTTTGGCTGCCAAAGCTGATCATGCCAACGGTGTAGCTTTCTCCCAGTGACAGGCCGAGCCCTGGGTGCTGTGCAATTTTCTGAACATTTCCCTCTAACTGAGACGTTGGCAGAAAGGGATTTGTTGTCTTTTGGCCAGCCTGGTGACCATGCTGGACATATCTGAGAACCCCATGATTGGTACCAAGGGATCTCCAGTCTCTTCAGGGATTCTACAATCATCATCTGTTCTCGTTGGCTGTTCTTCAGCCGCATAGAAGACCGTGAAGCGGCCACCTGGGTGAGATATCACCATGGTCTTCAAAGCTCTCACAGTTTGGCAGTCAATTCCAACGGCCGGCTTCGTGAGGCCTTCTGGGACCAGAATAAGATCTGGTTCCTCTTCTTCTATTTGTGAAGCAGAATTATGCTTGCAACATAGGGAGTCACATGACTGCACGACCACTGTCCCTGTTGATGCAGGCTCTTCGACGGCGACCCCCAGGGGCGGTGGTGGAAACCACTCATCGGCAATGGCGATCTCTTTCTGTTTTCCCTTATGAGGGACTTGACTTTCTGAGTGCTCCAAATACAGACTAGCATCAAGGAGATGGGATTCATGCACTTCAAATGGGTGCGCATCAGCAAACACCCTTTGCTCTTTTCCTTCTTTTATGTACTTAATGCACTGGTGTAGTGTTGATGGGACTACTCCGTTTTGATGGAGCCAGGGCCGACCCAACAAAACCTTGTAAGACGTGCTTGCATTGATTACATGGAGCTGGATCTTTGTTTTGAAGTCCCCCAAAATCAAGTCGAGCTCTACGACCCCCAGGGGTACCTCGAACTTTGGTTGAATCCAGCTATTCTCACATCGTGCACAGAGGTGAGGTGCACATTGAAATGATACTTCTGATAGATCTTATACGGTAGGATGTTGACCGCCGCTCCAGGATCTACCAGAATTCTGTTCAGGGGGCAGCCCATTCAATTGCCCCCTCATGTATAGTGGTCTGTTGTGAGTGGTCATGGGGAGGAGCATGTCCTCTGGGGCAAATGTGATGGACGCCGCATTGACGACGGCAGCCTCCACTTGCACTTCAGCCAGGCAAGTCTCATATTGCGCTAGAGCCTGCAGGGCTGTGATCAGTGCCCTTCTGGTCTCTTCACTTAATGACAAGATTTCCCAAACACTGAATCGTGTAGGGATTTTCTTCAGTAGCTTGATGATTCTGTCCTCTGCTCCGACATCATCTAGCTTTGACTTTCCTTTGTCATTTTCACCATTCTTGGCCTGAGATCTGCTGACTGGACTATTTTGCTCATCATCGTCCTTCTTTTGTGCTATTGGGGGTTTAGGCAGTGCCCTGGTCTTCTCTTCTGCCGTCGGGATCTCAGCAAAAGATGGGACCGTGCCCCCAGTCTCTTCATTAGCATAAAGCCACAGAGGAGGTGGAACTTGCACCCCTCGAACTTCAGGTTCTGGTATCTTATAAGAGGGTTCCCCCCGGAAGATGGTATTTTGATTGGCCGGAGGAGGGCGTTCCCATTTTCTTCCGGACCTTGTTATGAACTCTTGACCCGAAGCCCCAACCTGATTAATATCACTCGGGGAGGGGTAGAATTCCTCTTCTTCATAGTGCTCCCCCAAACCCAGCAGGGAGGAGATGGTGTTGCATGGGAGGGTTGCCACCGCTTTCTTTTTCTTGGATCTTCTCTCTTCTTCTTTTGCTTGGGTTTTGTAGTCTCTTGCCCCCAGAACAAGTCTTCTTGGGGCTGAAGTGTCTCTTGCTCGGTTGGTGCTCCCAAAGTCAGCTTCTCGAGCTCTTCCCATGGAACATACTCTTGCAATTGAACAGGATATCTATTTGGTTGCTCATATTCATCTAATTCATCAATCAACGCCTGCAGACGCTCAAGCGAAGAGCTGCCCCCTCTATAGAGTGGTAGAGGCGTTGACGCCTTCTATTGCCAGGGTTTCTTTGCACGACAACCCTTGGTTCTATTGGATGCCATATTGGGGTGACAATTGGCATAGGTGGCTGAGGTGTCACACCCCGAATGTGCACCTTCGGAGCCAGCTTCTTTTATGGTCTCTTCTTTGCCTTACTGGGCACCTTTTGCCACTCCTCCTGCTCCCTGATTGGGGTGAGGATGAGACTCTTATAGGTCTTCTCCGTGCTGGCCTTGGAGATCTCTTTTGGCAATCGTTGATATATGGAGATCATGTTGGCTGCAGCTTGCCGGGCAGGCAATTTATGTGGCTAGGGCGGATCAACTTTGTAATCCCCTATCTGCAGTTCTCCTTCTTGATCAGAGACTCTATGATGTCTTTGAACACATAGCAGTCTTCGAGAGGGTGCCCCGGGATTTGGTGGTACAGGCAATACCGAGGGTCATCCTTTTTGGCAGCTTGATCGGGTCTCTTCGGCGTTGAAAGGGTTATCTTGTTGCATCTGATCCCCCAATCAAATAGTACCTTTGTCTTTTCCTTAGGGAAGGAGTATGGCTTCCTCATTTTATTCTGGAAAGGGATGACCTTTCTCTACTATTTAGTTTTGCCGTCAGAGGACCCGGCCACTGCCTTGCCCCCATCCCTTTGCTTTTCAAATGTTTGAGGTCCACCACATGCACCTCTTTTCCAGCGGGCTTCTTATCGGCCAGCTTGCTCTTCTGGCTTGTGAACGAGGTGGCGGGTTATTTTACCAAAAAGGTTTCTATCTCTACCACCACATTGTTCAACTTATCAAATGACCGGATCTCCATTCCGATCATCCTTTCTAGTAGCTCCCTCTTCAGGCTTTGCTTGCAGAGCTGAACCGCATCTTCCTGATGGGGAGGCCGCTTACACCTCATGCTGAGGTTTCTCCATCGTTGGATGTAGTCCAATGCTGACTCATCACTCTTCTGCCTGGTTGCATAGAGTTTGGCAATTGTTACCTCCCTCTCAGTAATGTAGAATCTTTCTCTGAACTTCTTTGCAAGTCAGTCCAATCAGATATGAACCTCATCGAAAGGCTGGAGTACCATTCAAATGCAAGTCCGGTAAGGGAGGAGCCGAAGAACTTCAACATGTAGGATTCATCGGCTGCTAAGTCACCCATCACGTTGATGTAATACGCGATGTGATCTTTTGGTGACCCTCGCCCATTGAATTTATCAAACTTTGGGGGTTTGGTGACGCCCAAGGGCAGCCTCTTTGCGGCATGGTGCGCAGGGTAAGGTACCCTATATGCATCAAAATCCGTAAGCTCTCTGTCTCCTCGCTCGGTGAGTTTCATCTCAATCATCTGTTCCAACATTAACTTGTTAGTGGTGGTGGGGTCCACTTGTTGAGGGTAGAAGTGGGCCGGCTGATTGTTCGGAGTGTTGATGATAGCCACCGGCGGCACCGGGGGCGGCTCTTAATTTTCAAGTTGCTGCTCAAGAATGTGAGCGGGCAAGGGATGTTGTTGCTGCAGAAGATGGTCTTGTCACAGCTGAGACTGCTGCTGTTGCTGGAAGAACTGCGGCTGCAGGAGTGTATATTGGGTCTGTGTACGCTGTTGCTGAGCTGCCGCCATAGGCGACTGCTGTGGTTGTTCATTTATTGTCCTCACGACAGCGCGCTGGGCCGAAGCTTCAAATGACCCTATGGTCCCTTGAGGGGTCTCTCCTGAGCCCTCAACCTCCCAGGATGCATGTCCCTCAGTCTCTTTGCCCTTAATCTGCCGTTTGAGCTCTACAATTTCATCTTGATATTGCTGCAGTAGCTCCATGATAGCTAGATCTATGGGTGCAGCAAGGGGAATCTCCTGTAATGTGCCCCCGGGAGTTGTTTCTGGTGGTGGTGGAGGGGGGATCTCATCGCTGCCACCACTACCTTGGGCGGTGACCACATTGGCACTAACCACTATCATTTGTGTTGCAGGTGCATTCTCATTTCCATATGCGGCTGCCAGGGCTGCTGCTACTACTCTTCTCCTGGTGACGGCACCAGGTCTTTCTGCTAATTCCACCAATTCTTTGTTCCCAGTGGGTAGAGCCCCATATCTGCCCCACACACCAGCCATGTGGCATGAGAAGATTTTGAGGTTCCCATACCGGTCTCTTTCGACCCTTTCGGGAAGGAAATATTATCTTTCAAAAACTGACACCCGGGGTTTGACTCTCCCAGGCTGTTCATGGCCGTGTTCACAAGGAACATCATTTTCACCCGAACTGCTCTCAACTTCAGATTGTGAATCTTCCATAGCTCTTAGCAGTCTTGATCTCTGCAGAGGAGAGGTTGCGAGGCCAAGGATGTGATTGCGTGGCCCGCGGGTCTTTTCTTGAATGTGGTAGCGCGCAGCCATAACAGCAGGTGCCGGTCGGCCCTCCTGAACAATTGGGACATGGGCGGACTGTCGCAGCTCCATTATTTTGTCATGGAAGTGGGCATAGGCACATGCCCCTCCCTGCCGAACTCTTGCCTTAAAGCCTCTGGGTGGCCTCTGATGGCTTGGGATTTCCACAGCAATTGTTTCTCTTGGTGTCTCTTCCTCTCTTGGTTCAGCCTCTTCCATCCTGTTCTTTTGTATCTTCTTAGGCCTCCAAACTTGTTTGAATTTGACTGGCCTAGGCGCCATCTTGCCCTTGAAGGTGTTAGCCATTTCTCCCTTCCCTGCTATTGCTTGAAATGAGTTCTTCACGGGTACTGTTGTTGTAACCCGCTCTGGTATGGCTTCAGTTCTCTTAGCTTGTAGATGAATTCTTAGGTCCCCAATCCGCACACTTTTCCCTAAGTTGGAAACTCGTGCGCGACGGGTGACAATGTTCTCAGCTGCCTTTGCTTGTTGAGAATGTTTATTGGCTCCTTTTCCCTTGCTTTTTCTATGGTTGTCATGCTCCAAGTGGTGGACGTGGCAGCTCAGCTTTTTAGTGATCTCTTTGGCTTCAGCTTCATGTGCAGCTTCAGCTTTTGCTTCTGTTCCAGCTTCTGGATGCAGGATGTTGACAAATGCGACCCCCAAGAAGTTAGGGAACTCCACAACCGGAGGAAAGCTTCCGAAGCGAGTTGGCACAGTGAGGTAGCCGTACTTGGCATGATCTTGGACAACCAGGGGCCCAAAACGTACTCCAGTCATCGCTTTGTTAGTACCTGTTAGTCAATTCAAAACGATAGGCAGTATTGATTATGTAAGGCCACACGGCTTTCTATTCTGGCGAAGAGATGAAGGGAAGCTTGGTCCCACCGGGCGTGCCACGCTGTGGAAATGGAAATTTTAATTATTTTAAAAAAATCTTTTAGTCATTTTTATCATGTTTTCTCATATTCTCACGGTTGCTCACTGTAAATTCAAATCTCGTCGGATGCTACACGAGCAATGGTGACGAGAGATGACCCTACAATGACAGAGCGCGGGCGTGCCAGTCACTGAGGTGACAATAAATGGTTTGCCTCCGAGAGTCGAAGGGCTTTAAGTCTATGTGCGCGCCGTTCGACTTCGTCAAACGAAAGTGAGTGTTGGGTCCTGGACCAAAATCTCGTCGTTGCCTGAGCGTAACGGCGTTAATTACATCCCTCTGGGAGGGAAAACCTTGATTAATCTCCAGAATTAGAAAGCCTTGTTGTGACGACCAACCAGCAAACTGGCCCAACAACCATGCCAGTTAGTAGACTTCCCAAGAAGGTCACCCACCTGGGACTACTCCCAACTGAGCACGCTTAACTTCAGAGTTCTTTTCAATCTCGAGCTCTGAAAATGACTAGTCCGAGTTGTTGGTAGTCTGCTGATTTAGTCCATTTAACATATTCTTATATGGGGCGTTACAATCTACCCCTCTTATATAAGCGAGGTCCTCATCGCTATTCACATATAGCACACAATCAAACCCCAGGCGAGCAGGATTCTAGAGGTGGCCCCCATAGGCTCAAGAGGTGGCTCCCACTATGTAGCACTTTGCGCCATTATGGCCTCAAGAGGTGGCTCCCATAGCGTAGCACTTTGCCCTATATGGCACTTAGTTCCTGCACTTCCGGCTGGGCAAGTCTCTGATACCATTTGTGACGACCAACCAGCAAACTGGCCCAACAACCATGCCAGTTAGTAGACTTCCCAAGAAGGTCACCCACCTGGGACTACTCCCAACTGAGCACGCTTAACTTCAGAGTTCTTTTCAATCTCGAGCTCTGAAAATGACTAGTCCGAGTTGTTGGTAGTCTGCTGATTTAGTCCATTTAACATATTCTTATATGGGGCGTTACAATCTACCCCTCTTATATAAGCGAGGTCCTCATCGCTATTCACATATAGCACACAATCAAACCCCAGGCGAGCAGGATTCTAGAGGTGGCCCCCATAGGCTCAAGAGGTGGCTCCCACTATGTAGCACTTTGCGCCATTATGGCCTCAAGAGGTGGCTCCCATAGCGTAGCACTTTGCCCTATATGGCACTTAGTTCTGCACTTCCGGCTGGGCAAGTCTCTGATACCATTTGTGACGACCCAACCAGCAAACTGGCCCAACAACCATGCCAATTAGTAGACTTCCCAGAAAGGTCACCCATCTTGGGACTACTCCCAACTGAGCATGCTTAACTTCAGAGTTCTTTTCAATCTCGAGCTCTGAAAATGACTAGTCTGAGTTGTTGGTAGTCTGCTGATTTAGTCCATTTAACATATTCTTATATGGGGCGTTACAATATCTGTGATGGCCCTCAATATACCGGTACGGTTATACCAACCCACGTCGGTATTGCAAGAGTCCTCACAGTGGGACATTTACCCAAACGATACAAACAGCTGAGATACACGCGAATATACAACAGAGTAGCGGAAGTAAAAGACAACTGTCTCCATTCATTCATCATCCACATTTAACATACATGAAGTTTGAAATTAACAATAAGGAACTAAAAGTTCACATAATTAATTTGCTGAAATTTAAATACATAATGTCCACACTTATACATCATTTTCATGATAATTCTAGTACAATGTTCAAATTACATACTATGAAATACACGAGTCACAAGAAACTCCAAAATAGCTAATCTCCGCGCTCGGAGTCCGTCTCTGCTGCCTCCTCCAAAGGTGTCACGTCACCAACTACACCTGTACGCCGAAACAAGGAGTGAGTCCAGAGACTCAGCAAGAAACACTACCCATAACATACACATATAAGTCTTAGTGGTTCTACATGCACATTTTCAATTTGCAACACATGGCATGCTAGTCAATTTAAAGTTTCAACCTATCATGAAAGTTTTACAACTTTATACATGGATCATGCTTTCAGATTTCTGAGAATAAAAATTACCTATCACATGCTTTCTATTCCATTTACTCATGAAACTTTGTCTTTAAAGAACCGAGATATGAGAGCTACCAACATGAACATTGTGCATATGTGAAAGGAAAACACGACTAGCATGGATCTTACATGTTTTAAACACATACATAAACGTTTTCACATGCTTTAGTTGCTGATTTCACATGGTTTCATGGCTGAAAACCTATACATGAGAGCTACAATATTGAGTAAAGCATATCATGTGAACAAACCATCATGCTATCTTGTACCGTGTTCACCAATTATCCCTAACATGGATTCTAGGCATCTTTGCACATATAAACATGATGACAATAACATGAATTTACTGATTCACATGATTTCAGATTTGTCTCACATGGGTTTCAATATCATAACCTCTCATTTAGAATTTCACATTTTCTCTACACAAGTTTCCTCTTTCACATATTTGCACTTTACACATACACATTTCACATTTGTTCACTTACACATTTACACATGAACACATACACGTTACACATTGCACATTACGCATTTTAGGTGTCGTGACACATAGTCCAAACCACCAAAGAAGGACATATACACATCACATTACACATAGACGCCATCTAGGCATTCCAATGGCGACTCTTGGACTGCGCAGACCGGGAGAACAAGTCTCCACCCTAACCAGTGGTACTTGTCCACCTCTAGGATTTCTCCCTAATGCCCTTAGGGTCACTTACACATTGAACTTTCTCAGGGGGACTTTCCCTGATACAGCTCCACTGCCCTCTACGGAAACAGTGTCACATTGGCACAGTTACACATTACACATTTACCGATTATACATGGTTTTACACATAGCACTTTTCATCTCATTCACTTTCTCACTCACATGCACATCTCTATTTTTCCTAACATGGCCTACAGATTTCAGGAGCTTAACACTCAGTAATTTCACATTCAAGTTAGGTTTAAGCAATATCTAATCACATTACGATAACTTACATAGATTATTGTCTTCACATGAAAAATACATAACTTCTTATATACTGGTCCAATGGACCTGAAATTTTAACCACATGCTATTTTCGGGTTCTAGATCATACACTCAAATTTTCAGATTTTTCTGAGCTAAATAGAAATTACAGAAAATCAAATACCAATTTTGCATGTCATTCACAATTCAAGTTAACATAGAGTTTAACACATCATGTAATTTTGCCACTTACTGTTTGAACAGAGGCTACTAATATATGCATGATTTGAGAATACAAAATTACCCTAAATCATACATCTATAGATCATCATCACAAATCATTCTTACATGCCTTTCTATTACCGAACCGAATTTATTAGCAATTTATACAAACATGGACAATTTACCAAAATTGGGTATGCATGTACTGATCTACAAATCTTCATGATTTGACAAAACTAAGGCATTCAGACTAATCCTAATCATGACACATGGATGGACAAGATTATCACAATTTATGCTTACAAGCTCATGAGATACACTTTTCTAACATTCACCATCACACACCACACTCATCCACACACCAAAATTGACAATATACATAGTGTATAGGGTTATCATATATCTCATCATGGAAACCATACCGAAAATAGTGTATAGGAAGGGCAGAACAGGTCACTGTTCTGTCCAGAAGAACTTGGCGGCGGTCTCTGGCCGCTGACTCAGGGTCAGCGGCATGGTCGATGGACGCCAAGCATGATATCGGCGTCCATTGACCTTGCGTCAATGCAGGTCTGTGCAGAAACACAAACCCGAGCTCTAAATTGGGTGAATGGAGGGTCTAGGACTCGAGGAAAAATCCATAAAATAATAGAAACGATCTAGACACATACGGGAACATCATGGATAGGTCACTTGCCTTTAGAAAAAAATGCACCAAGGGATCTAGGGCTCGGTGAAGCTCTCCTTGGGCTGTCCCAAGAAGCCTCCAATGAACTCTCCTCCGGGTTCTTGAGCGAGATCCACAGCAAGCCGAGGTCGGGGAAGCCTTCCTCGATGATCCTTCTAGCCTCCAGTTGCAGTGGAATGCTGGATCAAGCTTCAGAAGTTTGGATTTTTGGGTGGCAAGGATGGGGTTCTCACAGTTTTCTTCTAGGGTTTTTCTTATCTCTTTTCTCCTCTGCAAGGGTGAAGAGAGGCTGGGGAAGGGAGCTCCGGGTTTCACATGTAGGAGAGACCCCTCTCCCACTCACCAGGTGACTTGACAGCCTTCAGAGCATTGGGGAGACCCCCCCAATGGTTGGCTTCCTTGTTTCAGAAGTTTGCAGCTCTGCTGCGCATGCAGGCCAGAGAGATTGGCGTCCATATCGCTAGACGCCAGGATTAGTGTGGCGTCCAGTCTGGACGCTGACACCACCTAAACGGCTAGGGGTTGACGCCAAGATGGCCTTCGGCCAGAAGTCTAAAATATGCAGAAAACCATGCATACCATGTGTATATACATGCAATATGTATATGGTATTATATCCATACTATCACAATGCAATACATACATTATTTATTTTTAATATAAACACATGCACACGTACTTATACTAATTAATACGTACGTAAATATGTACATACATACACAAGCACAATTACACAAATACAAAAATGCGACGGAAATTCGAGGGCCTTACACTTGGGCCTTGAAACGGAGACATCTGATAGAAGTGCAAAAAGCAACTTGAGCTTAGACCGAAGTGATAAAGAGTATGATACATATTCGACGTCATGAGATCTTTTATTTATTAGTGGTTAGTTCTTTTCACCTATTCACCCATTTGTTTTTTTTTATCATGAAATGGTTTCAATTTACTTCTTGGTTCTATTTGAAAAAACACAAGTCGGAAATGGTCTATTTGGTCATTTGTTGAAAACAATTTCAATTTGATCTTTGTTCTTTGCAAAGCATAGGGTGATCTATTTGCTCATTTGCTTTTATCAAGAAACAATTTCAATTGTCCTTTATGTTCTTTTGAAGCATGCAAGTCGCAAAAATAAGTTATTTGCTCTTTTGTCCTTTTTATTGAGAAATAGTTTCAACTTGTTCTTTTGTTTCATTTGAAGAATGTAAAAACATTAGTTGATCTATTCGCTCATTTTTTACTTTTATCATGAAAAAAAAATCAATTTGCTCTTTATTATTTTAAGATATGCAAGTCGTGGTTCTGTTTGTGATTCGGCGTTGCTTGGTCATTGGGTGGCCAATCGGCAGCGCGAGCACAATCCATTCGGCGGGATACCCTCGATTCGGCAGGGCATGCAAACAACAAGGCAAACAACGAATTGGCCAGGCGGAACCAAATCGGCAGGATGAAGTTGAATCGGCGATATGACCGAATCGGCGGGATGATGCTGAATCGGTGAAACGTAACCGAATCAGCGGCCCAAGTTGAATCGGCGGTATGCGACCGAATCGGCAATTCCGATTGAATCGGCGCCCCAATGAAATACCGTTGAAACAATTAAACCTTAAGGGTTCTTTTCAAAGTCCATGCCGATTCGACCTTCGCAAGGAAAATTCGGTAGGATCTCCCCTTATCATGGTTGATAGGGGAGAGCACGGTACACATCCACCATGAATGGAGATGGCACCAAAAAGAGAGTATATGCTAAAGGACGACATAACCCCAATGGCACACGACGCCGACTCCCAAGGCACGCCTCTGAGGAGATTGGGTAATGTTATGACCACAAAAACCAAGGGGTGAATGAATGACATGTGAACCCATACATCCGGACATAGACATTGCATTGTCCAACCGGGGATTTGGATGGGTCTTTTGTCGATCTATTATCTCTTTTCTTGGTTAAAACCACATGGAGCATGGCCTTGCTCACATGATCCAACCAAGGTGTGTATACTGCCAGCCAAATCGGCGGACTGCTCCCCAGCCTGGCCGAATCGCCAGAATCGGTTCCAGACCACTCGAATCGGCGGAGAACCTCCTCTTCATGGGCCATGAACCAGAACCAACTGTTCAATCTGGTCATGCCCATGGCAATGGGGCGATTATGGACCTGAAATGGGCTGTTTAAACAGTGCAAAGTGGTCATTGTAGAGGGCAAAAAAAAAAACAGTGGCAAAATGTTTCATGGGGGAGTCCCACGCATGCCCACTAAGCCCCAATCATGAGGAGATCCAAGGAGCACATGGAAGGGAGGAGGGGGTTTCCACAATCTCCAAGCCTCATTTATTGAGACATGGGGACTTGTGGTCTTGTGTATGGCACTGGGGATGGAGGAAAAACAACACTCCACAAGGAGTAGTCTTCTCATCCCGTAACCCATCATCTCACTCTCATAAAAAAAAAGGAAAAAAAGAGACCTTAAACCACACAAACATAAACATGCATGATGGAAGAAAGGAACACATTTAATGCAGAAGAGGGGAATATCCTCATCATAAAGGAGAAAGGAGTACATGGATGGGACAACTCATAAGAAAGGGGAGAAGAGAGTATAAAAAAAAAACTTAGAGAAGAAATGGGGGAGGTTCCCATCGCCACCTACCTCTCACTCTCTCTTCTCCTCTCACTCTCTTGACAAGACAACACACAAAGGAGGGTGTCTCTCTCTCTCTCTCTTTTCTCTTCCCCTTTCTTCTCTTCTCCTTCTCTTGCCCTCTTCTTTTCTTTCTTCTTCTTGCTGCTGCAGAAGACCTCTACGGGAGCAGAAAACCAGCAGCTTCTTGGGGAGGAGATGGCTTGCTTCCTCCCTAAGCTTCTACCCACTTTTTTTCCTCCAAAAGCCCCTCTCTCTTTCTACAGAAAGGCTCCACGGGAGAGCTCAAACATGCAGTAGCCAGCAGGAGGAAGACCTCCTCCCCAAGCCCAAAGCCCACCCCTTTTCTCTTCTCTAAAAGCTTCTAAAAAAGATCCCAAAAAAGACCCCCTTTTCCCTGTACGCAGCAGTTCCATTGCTCAACTTTTTTTGGGCAGCTTTTTGTGGTGGTGGAGAGGTGAGAGCTGTGGCGGAATGCCTCGGTCAAGCTCGTTAAATCGATAACATACTTGATCCGAGTCCGCCTCCTGCGAACGGGCCGAAGCCTCGCAAGGGAAACCAAACCACAGTCCGTGTAAACACAAAGGAACATTTTATATATATAATTCACATGTTACATAGCCAAATTTCCACAAAACTAAAAAGAAATACAAGAGCCTGGGGCATACCCCGAGGTACAAATGAAGAAAGTAAACAACTACTAAACTACACTGCTAGAGTACTACACAGCTGTGGAACTACACGCTGGAGGTACTGACCCTGCACCGCTACGGCGTGGCTCTGAGCTGGACGACGGTCGTGAAACGTCCTCCTCGCTCTCACCTGTGGGGGTAGGGGTGAGCCTTGCTAGTCACTGGCTCAGTAGGGAACTCCCCCAAAACCGAGCAAACCAAAAACCACAGATACAAAGCTATAAACAATACCAACAATTTATAGAACAGCTAAGCAGGATATTAAAGCTGTAAAAGTACTCACCGTCTGCCGACTACGAGAAACAACTTAATAATTAAAGGGAAAACAGTACAGGTGTACAAGCTAAAGTAGATACAGCCAAACACAAGCCACGTGAACTAGTTCGCGACACCAGTAACTGACTCGGACAAGCTAACACAGGTCTACCTCTCAGTCTCGCAGCCACGGACGAAAGGTCCAGCTGCCGCTCCACGTGAAAAGGTCAAGCAACTGTGGAGACCAACTAAACACCACCACCTGCGGACCACACGGTCACAGGCCCATGCCTGACACCTCAGGAGACCCTGGCCCGGGCTCTCTAGAGTGAGGCACTGGAAAAGGACTAGCTGGGGACCAGTGTCGACTACTGGTGTCCGTACCCCCAACTACGAGCGCGCTACAAGTGACTAAAGACAAACACAAGTGTCACTGTCCCACTGTCGTCTTTCCCTCAGCCGGACGTGCAACTCAAACACAAGAGTGAGGGTGTCCAGGTCAGACGACACAGACCTCGACGGTACAACACAAGTACCGGGACAAAGCCCCGAGCTAACAGCCTGGCTCACAAAGAACCTGGGGCACCCAACTGGAGAGGTAACCACGGTAGGCGTCGTACTACTCGCATGTACACAGAACCACGTGCACGTCACACACAAACCACGTGAAACCTCACGTAAACCACAAGTAACAATGTTCCACTACACGTGAACCCAACTGACTCGCGTAAACAACGCGCAGCCACGAAAGTAAATAACTAACAGTATACCTTGTATGCTAAACACGAGAGCCATGTGCACTCAGTGCACCTCATGTACCAATACACACGCATCATTGATAAATACCGTAACTTAGTCATTTCTGTTCATAACCAGTAGGCGGCAATATCGACTGCCGCTTACAAGAAGTCAACGGCAAGGGATCTGGCCGTCTACATCCTGGCTGAGGAGCTTGGCGACAAGCGATGTTGACGCCAAGTTCTTTGGCTTAAACCTGCAGAAACCCTAATCCGAATCTACAGGTTTTCCAACCATTTAAACTACAAAAAAATATACTGAAACGGTTCTTTGAACATGCATGAACCCAAAACACCCAACACAGCATGCTTTGTTCACTAAATTACTCAAACCACCCATTATCCCCGTATGGTGCAACTTAATCCGAAAATACATTATCATGCTGATTCAGGTGGTTACGATGTGTTTTAATGTTTCTATGGAGCTAAACGGGTTCGTCCCCTACCTCAGAACACGCTAAACCTCCCGCAATCTCCCGGTTCACACCGAATCCTCCGCGAGCTCCCACGGGAATTGCACCACGCCACGACGTTTCCTCGCGCAATTCGGCAACGCCACGCGTTCTACGATCGTCCAACCACCCTTCGATACCTGTTAGAAGCTTTAAACCACTGGGACAAAAAGCTGGGGCAAGAGGGAAGAGAACCAGGTAAGAAACCTCCCTCGGGTGAGCCTATAACCTGCAGAATTCTCAGGTTGGCGTCACCCCTATGCCGCCAAGAACAACCGCCACCATAAACGTCCACATCCTAAGCCGCCAAGTTCATGCAGTCAACGTCCACTTACCTGGACGCCAACCAGTCAACGGCCACCCCTGGCCGCCAACTCCAACTGAACTACAGCAGGTCCTATTTCATTTCAGGACCAACCCTGCACTTCACCTGCTCAAGCCACAAATCCACACCATACATTCCACACAACCAACTCACATTGGCCTCACAACGGCCGCCACAACCACAACACACATGATCTGCATGGATTCGAAAAGCACGCGACGTTACATTACTATCATCTAAAAAGAAAATTTCGACCTCGAAATTCATAACACAATTTAAAGATAAACAGTTAAACATACACATCTTTACAAACACTATCATCTAAAAAGAATACAAGAGCTTATTCAAACAGATAGGGATACCCTTTAGCCATTTCCTCGGCTAACTCCCAGGTATCCTCACCACCCAACCTATTCTCCCATCTCACTTTAACTAGCTCAATTTCTTTATTTCTCAATTTCTTTATCTTTCGATCTGTGATCTGCACCGGATATTCTGGCATAGTCATGTCCGCCTCAGGTCACCACCTTGATATCTGATTATTTGAGCTGGATCTTCAATACATTTTCTCAACATGGAGACATGGAAAATATCATGCACATCTGCAAAATCTGCTGACAAATCCAGCCTATACGTGTTTCCCCGAATTCTCTCTATTACTCGGAAAGGTCCTACATATCTTGGACTCAACTTTCCAGACTTGCCAAACCTCATGATTCCCTTACTTGGAGAAACTCTCAGGAAAACAAAATCTCCCACCTCAAACTGAAGTGGTCTTCTCCGACATCTGCATAACTTTTCTGCCTACTTTGAGCTGCCTGCAATTTCTCTTTAATAAACTTCACTACTTCAGTGGTTTGCTGAATCAATTCAGGACCCACTAACTGCCTTTTCCCACTTCATGCCAGTTCAATGGGGTTCTACATGGCCTTCCATATAAAGCTTCATACGGTGTCATCCCAAGACTGGTATGATAACTATTATTGTAGGCAAACTCAACCATTCCCAAATGATGCTCCCAGCTACCTCCCCAAACTAAACAACAAGCCCGCAACATATCTTCAATTGTCTGGATAGTCCTCTCTGTCTGACCATCTGTCTGAGGATGATAAGCGGAGCTATACCTCAACTCAGTTCCAATCACTTCAGCAAACTTCTCCAAAAACCAGAAGTAAATCTTGGATCTCTATCAAACACAATTGTCTTCGGGATACCATGCAGTGGAACAATCTTTCAACATAAAATTTGCCAACCTGTCCACTGTCCAAGACATACTCACTGCTACTAATCTGCATACCTTGGTCAATCTGTCAACAAATACCATATTCCATTATGCCCTGAACTCGACCTTGGTAAACCTGCCACAAAGTCCATAGCAATATCATCCCACTTCCACTGTGGAATGGGTAACGGTTGCAACAAACCTCCAGGCTTCTGATGCTCTGCTTTAATCTGCTGACAGATAGCACATCTTGAAACAAATTCTGCTATTTCCTTTTTCATAAGAGGCCACCAGAAATACTTTCTCAAATCATGGTACATTTTAGTACTACCCGGATGAATAGTGTACCTAGATTTATGAGCCTCTTCCAATACTCGTGCTTCACCTCTCTCTGCAGGAACAAGCAACCTGCCCCTGAGCCTGACCACACAATTATCATCAATAGTAACTCCTTCCATTTTTACAATTTCAGCCAAACTGGCATCTGCTCTCTGAGCTTCAACTATCTGCCAATACAAAGACGGCTCTACAGCACTAGCAGCTAGCACTGCCCGTCACTGATTACTGGGCACATATAAGGAGTTCCGCTACTTCTTCATACAACTTCCACTCTTTAATCATCATCAAATTCATATATGCCTTTCTGCTCAAGGCATCAGCTACAACATTGGCCTTACCTGGATGGTAAGCAAACTGAAATCATAATTTTTCAAATACTCGATCCATCTGCGCTGGCGAAGATTCAATCTTTCTGCGAGAAGATATACTTCAAGCTTTTATGATCTGTAAAGATCTCAAATCTCTCGTCATACAGATAATGCCTCCACATTTTCAAGGCAAATACAACTGCTGCTAACTCTAAATCATGAGTGGGGTAATTGTCCTCTGCTGGCTTCAATTGTCTGGACGCATACGCTATCACTTTACCATGCTGCATAAGTACTGCTCCAAGACCTCTCCTTGAAGCATCAGTATACAACACAAACCACCACTCCCTGCCGGTAATGTCAATATAGGTGCTGAAGTAAGTCTCTTCTTTATTCCATAAAACTTTTCTGACATTCACCAGACCATACAAAGGCACCCCTTTCCTGGTCAACTTAGTCATAGGTGCCGCAATCTTAGAAAAATCTTAAATGAAGCGCCTGTAATAACCTGCTAATCCCAGAAAACTTCTAATCTCAGTTATTGTCCTAGGCACTTCCCATCTCATCACTTCTTCCACTTTACTTGGGTCCACTGCCACTCCTCTAGCAGAGATAACATGACCCAGAAACTGAATTTCTTTCAGCCAAAATTCACACTTACTGAATTTGGCAAACAACTGGTTATCCCTTAACAATTGCAGGGTAAACCTCAAATGAGCTACATGCTCCTCTTCAGATGCTGAGTAAATCAGAATATCATCGATAAAGACCACAATGAATTGATCTAAATATGGATGAAAAATTATATTCATTAGATCCATAAAACCTGCAGGAGCATTAGTCAACCCAAAAGGCATAACCACAAACTCAAAGTGACCATATCTAGTTCTGAACGAGTCTTGTCTATATCTTCTTCTTTAATTCTTAACTGATGGTACCCGGACCTCAAATCAATTTTGGAAAACACCTTTGCTGATTGCAATTGATCAAATAAATCATCTATTCGGCAACGGGTATTTATTCTTAATGGTCACATCATTTAATTTCTATAATCAATACACATCCGAAAACTTCCATCTTTCTTTTTCACAAATAAAACCGGCGCTCCCCACGGGGAATGACTCGGTCTAATAAACCCTTTCTGCAACAGCTCTTCTAATTGCTTTTTCAATTCTTTAAGTTCTGCTGGTGCCATCCGATATGGAGCTTTAGAAATCGGCATGGTACCTGGCAGCAACTCAATGGTAAAGTCCACCTCCCTATGTGGAGCTAAACCAGGCAAATCCTCAGGAAAAACATCAGCAAATTCCCTAACCACGGAAACTGCTTCTACTAGCTGACTAGCTTCTACCAGACTTACCGAGGCTAAATAAGCCACACATCCAGCATTTATCAACTTTCTAGCTTAATTGCAAAAATTAGAAACTTAGAGGTATAAAAAGGCATACCTTGATATTCAAATACTGCACCATTAGATGACAAAACTGATCCTTTTCTTTCTGCAATCTAACATTGCTCCATACATCTCAAGCCAATCCATACCCAGAATAATATCATAATCTGACAACCGCAGGGCATATAACCGACCCGGCATCTGGTTCCCTTCAATCATAACAGGAGCTTCATCTATATAGCTCGAAGTGAGTAAAAACTCACCTGAAGGAACCTCCACTACTAACTCACAAGACTTCTCCTCTAAAGGATGAGCTATACAATCCAGAAATTCTTCGGAAATAAAAGAATGAGAGGCACCCGAATCAAATAAAACTCTTGCTGAATATTCTAAAGAGGTAAAGTACCTTCTATCATATTCGATACCTCCGCCTGGGCTCGGGTGATAGCCATAACCCGGCCTCTTCCCCGCTGCTGCGGTGCTCCTCTGCCACGGCCTGATTGTGGCTGCTGAAACTGCTGAGGTTGCTGCTGCTGCTGCACACCTCTTCCATATCCATACCCTCGGATAGGGACAATTGCGGATCAAATGTCCCGGCTGATTACAATTATAGCATCTATATCCCGGTGGAGTAACAGGCTGCTGGCAGTACTCTGCTGCGACTCCTCCACCTCAGGCCTACCTCGGCCCTGCTGGAACTGCGGACGACCTCCCCATCCTCTTCCTTTTCCTTTAAATGCTTGCTTTAATTTTTGACCCCATTTACCGAAGCCTGATGAAGAAGGTCCTGCTGGTGCTTTACCCTGCTTGCACCCACTGACTGCTGCGGTAACCGGAAAACTACCTGAACCTGACTCGCCCACCTGACGAGTCCGAATAGATCTCTCCAAAGTAGCTGCTCTCTGAGTTGCCTCTTCCACTGTCTTGCACATAAGAGGTACTATCGCATCCTGCAATTCCACTCTCAAGCCTCTAATAAAGTACTCAACCATCATATTATTATCAGAAACAACATAAGGTGCATAACGGCTGAGTGCCATAAACCTCATCTGGTACTCTAGAACTGAAGAGTTACCTTGCTGAAGAGTCCGAAATTGTTCCCTTTTCACTTGCTGCACTTGAATCGGAAAGAATGTATCGTTAAATACATCAAGAAATTCCGACCAAGTGATGGCCTCCTCTGTCCTACCTACGAAGGTGGTCTGCATCTTCAGTCGCCACCATTCCAAGGCAAAGCCCCTCAACTGATAAGCAGCTAATACAACTCTATATGCTGCGGACACCTCATAGTCGCAAAGACCCTCTCAATTTCATGAACCCAATGCTCAGCTGTATCTGGATTCGGCCTACTGAATAAGTAGGTGGCTGCAATCTCAGAAACTTCTCCACCTGCATCACTGGTTCTTCTGCTATCAACATTGGTGGTAGTGGTGGCACAGGTGCTGCAAAAGGTACCTCCACTCTCGGCGGGACTGGAGCTATAGGTACAGCCTCTCCATCCCCAGGTGGCACTGCAACTGGTGGTACCGGCGCCTGCTGATCCATCCTCGCCCGAATATCTGTGAGGCTTTCCCAGATCCTCTCTATCATACGCTGGGTGCTTTCCTCCAGATCATCCTCCACCACCCCAATCTCTTCTATCAGCCATACCAGAAATTTCTACATAAAACAAATCACCAAACAAAAATCAAAACAACAAATTATCAAAAACCAGGGTCCCTACCAGCAGTGTACAAAGACTGAAATAAGGCTATGTATCTTTCTAGTTCCCTTATATTAACACGGACTTGCTCTGATACCAACTAGGCGGAATGCCTCGGCCAAGCCCGTTAAATCGATAACGTACTTGATCCGAGTCTGCTCCCGCGAACGGGCCGAAGCCTCGCAAGGGAAACCAAACCACAGTCCGTGTAAACACAAAGGAAAAATTTTATATATATAATTCACATGTTACATAGCCAAATTTCCACAAAACTGAAAAGAAGTACAAGAGCCTGGGGCATACCCCGAGGTACAACTGAAGAAAGTAAACAACTAACTAAACTACACTGCTAGAGTACTACACAGCTGGAACTACACGCTGGAGGTACTGACCCTGCACCGCTACGGCGTGGCTCTGAGCTGGACGACGGTCGTGAAACGTCCTCCTCGCTCTCACTGTGGGGGTAGGGTTGAGCCTCGCTAGTCAATGGCTCAGTAGGGAACCCCCCAAAAACTGAGCAAACCAAAACCACAGAGACAAAGCTAAACAATACCAACAATTTATAGAACAGCTAAGCAGGATATTAAGCTGTAAAAGTACTCACCGTCTGCCGGACTACGAGAAACAACTTAATAATTAAACGGCAAACCAGTACAGGTGTACAAGCTAAAGTAGAGACAGCCAAACACGAGCCACGTGCACTGGTTCGCGACACAGTAACTGACTCGGACAAGCTAAACAAGTCTACCTCTCAATCTCGCAGCACGGACGAAAGGTCCAGCTGCCACTCCACGTGAAAAGGTCAAGCAACTGTGGAGACCAACTAAACACCACCACCTGCGGACACACGGTCGTAGGCCCATGCCTGACACCTCAGGAGACCTGGCCGGGCTCTCTAGAGTGAGGCACTGGAAAAGGACTAGCTGGGGACCAGTGTCGACTACTGGTGTCCGTACCCCAACTACGAGCGCGCTAAGTGACTAAAGACAAACACAAGTGTCACTGTCCCACTGTCGTCTTTCCCTCAGCCGGACGTGCAACTCAAACACAAGAGTGAGGGTGTCCAGGTCAGACGACACAGACCTCGACGGTACACAAAGTACCGGGACAAAGTCCCGAGCTAACAGCCTGGCTCACAAAGAACCTGGGGCACCCAACTGGAGAGGTAACCACGGTAGGCGTCGTACTACTCGCCACGTACACAGAACCACGTGCAGTCACACACAAACCACGTGAAACCTCACGTAAACCACAAGTAATAATGGTCCACTACATGTGAACCCAACTGACTCGCGAAACAACGCGCAGCCACGAAGTAAGTAACTAACAGCATACCTTGTATGCTAAACACGAGAGCCATGTGCACTCAGTGCACCTCATGTACCAATACACACACCATCATCGATAAATACCGTAACTTAGTCATTTGTTCATAACCAGTAGGCGGCAAATCGACTGCCGCTTACAAGAAGTCAACGGCAAGGGATCTGGCCGTCTACATCTGGCTGAGGAGCTTGGCGACAAGCGTGTTGACGCCAAGTTCTTCGGCCTAAACCCGGCAGAAACCCTAATCCGAATCTACAGGTTTCCACCATTTAAACTACAGAAAAATATACTGAAAACGGTTCTTTGAACATGCATGAAACCCAAAACAACCCAACACAGCATGCTTTGTTCACTAAATTACTCAAACCACCCATTATCCCCGTATGGTGCAACTTAATCCGAAAATACATTATCATGCTGATTCAGGTGGTTACGATGGTTTTAATGTTTCTATGGAGCTAAACGGGTTCGTCCCTACCTCAGAACACGCTAAAATCTCCTGCAATCTCCCGGTTCACACCGAATCCTCCGCGAGCTCCCACGGAATTGCACCACGCCACGACGTTTCCTCGCGCAATTCGGCAACGCCACGCGTTCTACGATCGTCCAACCACCCTTCGATACTGTTAGAAGCTTTAAAACCACTGGGACAAAAAGCTGGGGCAAGAGGGAAGAGAACCAGGTAAGAAAACCTCCCTGGGTGAGCCTATAACCTGCAGAATTCTCAGGTTGGCGTCAACCCTTATGCCGCCAAG
This sequence comes from Colocasia esculenta, assembly GCA_014218235.1. Taxonomy (NCBI): domain Eukaryota; kingdom Viridiplantae; phylum Streptophyta; class Magnoliopsida; order Alismatales; family Araceae; genus Colocasia; species Colocasia esculenta. The sequence goes on from CM024758.1 coordinate 23,871,601, forward strand.
AACAACCGCCACCATAAACGTCCACATCCTAAGCCGCCAAGTTCATGCAGTCAACGTCCACTTACCTGGACGCCAACCAGTCAACGGCCACCCTGGCCGCCAACTCCAACTGAACTGCAGCAGGTCCTATTTCATTTCAGGACCAATCCTGCACTTCACCTGCTCAAGCCACAAATCTACACCATACATTCCACACAACCAACTCACATTGGCCTCACAACGGCCGCCACAACCACAACACACATGATCCGCATGGATCCGAAAAGCACGCGACGTTACAAGAGCTCTCTTATGATGACCCCCAACATGGGTCTTTTGGGCAATTGGGTGAGAGCTTATCTGGGCCGTTAGAGGGTCTTTTAATGGGCTTTTTGAAGGGTTGGGCCGATTGTGGCAAGGCCCAGCAGAAATTTTTGGTTGCCCACAGCAACCTTGTGCCTGCGATTTAATTCAGAGTTTGAACTGGTTGGGTGAAAGGGACCCCTTCACCTTCAATGTATGTACCTTGCTCATCAGCCTTTTATTTTAAAAAAATGCATATTTTCTATCAGGCTTTAGTTCCATGAGTCCGTTAAAAAAAATAAAAATTTATTTAAATGTTAGATTTAAGTTGGAGTTCGAGTTACAACTCGATCAACTCGAATTTGAGCTTGTTTACGAGCTCGATTACATAATCGAGTTGTTTATTGAGTCGGGTTCAAGCTTAAACAATTTGCAACGAGTCAATTTCGAATATTGGTTGGAAAAACTCGCCAAGTTCGAGCTCGTCAAAAATAAACGAATTCGAGTTCGAACAGAGTATAACTCGGCTCGACTCAGATCATTTACACCCCTACACATAACAGAGTTCTTAACAAATTAGGTAGGGTGGTAATTATAGATAATATTAGACTTTTGTGAAAAAATGTCAAAAGTCTATAACTGTGCCTTGATAGCCCATACTCTAGGCCAAGCTCCAAGGTTTAGGTCAACTGCCATCTTTTCTCCCTAGCCTGGCACACACCTCTCTCTCTCTCTCTCTCTCTCTCTCTCTCTCTCTTCTCTCTCTCTCTCTCTCTCTCTCTCTCAACTTCTCTCTTCGTGGATGGTGGAGTTAAGGTCAAGTTCTTGTTTAGAGATTGCGGATAAGAACTCGTTTGTTTACATGGCTCGTACAGATACATCTAGAAGCCATATGTTTGAATGGCTCGCAACCTCAATGTCTTTCTTATTTGTCTCCAATTGTACAAGAGAATGGCTACCTTGTAATGGTCATGAAAGTTCTCTCTGCAAGTTTTAACGATTTTTATGTCCAATTTTTGTAGCACCCCGGAAATTTTAATTACATAAAAATTCAAATAAATAGAAATAAATAATTTCCATAATATCAGAGTATTTAAAACATACGTACCATTATCGTGTGTGCTAAAACACATCGGAAAATTCCGTAAAAATTATAAATAAACCCTAAATATTATTACTAAATGTTTCACAAAGAAATTTGTGCCAAGAAAAATCAGATTAGCCAAGTTTAAAATGTTTCGCGACTTATTATCGTAATTCATGAATAAGTCGTAAAACCATTATCACACGTACTCGAATGAGTCAGAAAATTAAATACAAATCATATATGGACTTCAAATATATCCTATAATGACCCATCAAGAAATTGGTTCAATAAAAATCATTTGGGCTAGGTTTAAGAGTGATTGCGACCGATTATCTAAATAAGGAAACAAGTCGGAAAACCGTTAACACGGAAATACGACGCAATCAAAAATTAAATAAAGTATTGGGGAGACTTCCAACATTATATATTGATGACCCATTATCATAATTGGGCCAATGGGCAACATTTGGCCCAAAAATCAAATAATGTTAGAAAATATATAGAAATTCGTAACCATAAATAAGCTGAAATTAAAAAGAGGCAATTAGAGTTGAATTTGGATGCAATCATGCATTCATGGCAACCCAAATTCGTGCCTAACTATGAGGGGAGGTTTCCTAATGCCTCACACACTCAAAGGGAGGAAGAAATCATCAAAAATAGGAAACCAACATGTCAATCCCGCAACCCTTCTTTTCTAGTTATAATAGGACTCCTAAATACCATGGTTACTTAAATACTCTTCACCCAAACCCTAGGGACGAGTTTAGAACTTGCTGGGGTCGAGTGGAGGAGTTCTTGGTGGCTGGGGAGCAGGAGATCGTCCACACCAAGCCGTTCTTCTTCCCCTTCTTGTCTGCTGCGACCTGCACAAACCATCCACTTGAAGTCGACCAAAGGTGAGTCAAACCATAACCAAACCTTGCAAGGCCTATACCCCTGGAAAGAGGGTCAAGTCTACGTTCTAACCCAAGTGGAATGCCCAAATTCCATGCAGTATACACGGAGTAGTAAGCGTTTTCCTCCAAGTGGTCTGAACACGGGTTTTCTGGAATAACGGGACTTCTTCAACCCAAAGGTAGGTTTTCTCGGGCCAAACCTTAACATATCCTATATCAATGTGTAGAGAATCAAGTTAACTTTCATTTCCCACTGATTTCATCGTTTTCCATTTAGTACATCATGAGTTATAGGCGTTTTGCCAAAGTCGCGCCTGTCAGGGTCATTTCCTGTTCAAGTCGATTTATCATACATCTTGAGGTCGTTTAAAATTATTTAAAAATCATAGTTCGCACCTATTTCATGTTCCCTACAACTTTTATGTTGAGACTTTTGTCTAAACGTCATTAGTTAGAGAGTTATAAGCATCGTAAGAAAGCCGCTACAGGAAATTGTGTTTTCGGGTTGCACTTCCCTTTTCGTTCTTCATGTTTTTTATGAGATTCGAGATCGAATTAGATTAAACCACCAACATCAAAGTTCTTCTACTAGATGTTCTTGACAATTTTCATGTTGAAAGTTTTATCCCAAAAGCACTAGATTAGGAGTTATAAGCCGTATAAGTTCCCTATATCAACCCAGTCCAAGTATGAGTCGAACTGGGTGTATTTGGCAACCCAAAACCTCTCTCCAGAAGGCGACGTATCGTCCTGTCGCGTTCAGAACGCGACTGGTTTCGTGTCGCGACCTGGCCTCTGCGCAGTGTTCGCTTAAATGGCTGTAACTTTTTTACAGACCTCGGATTGACGCGCCGTTTTTTTTGTTGGATTCCTTATTCAAAGGGCTTCAATGTGGTATATTCATGTGTCAGATTTGCATTTGAAATTAGTGAGTTATGACTCTAGAAGTGGAAGGGTTGGGACTACATCTACTTCCTAAAAGGCATATGTTCTGGTTTCTGTCGTTTTACGCCACTCTTCATATGTGTGAGTTTTGAACTATTATAGAAAGGTTCTACAAGGTATTATCATGCTAACCCGAGGTCAGTTTAACATGGTTTCCAGTGTGTAAATTGCATATCTTGTGTCTGATCATTACATGATTGTTATTAATGGCTTAAAAGTGATTAACCTGTTGCCCGGTTGGTTCGGCGAACCCAGAGGGGGGGGTGAATGGGTCTTTAAAAATATTTACTTAGTTAAAACCTGAACTTAAACAAACACAAAAACGTTCTTGGAAGAAATTAGTAATGGTTAGTAAAAAGAACAATCACACAAAGAAGACAATCACACAACACACAGATTTATCCTGGTTCGGATCTCCTCTCCTTAGGAGTCCTACGTCCAGTCCCTGAGCAAACCTCAAGATTCCGCTATCTAGGGTACAGTCCCCCTATGGACGAAACAAACACCCAGCTCAGCTGGTCTTCCTTCACACTCGAAGGGAACACAACACCCTGGTACCACCAGGTCTTCCTTCACTCCTGAAGGGAAAAGAAACACCACCCTGGAAACCACCAGGTCTTCCTTCACACCGAAGGGAAACAAACAAGGGAATCTGAAAAAGGATTGACTAGCCCCTAGATCAAGCTTAACAGAACTCGATCTGAAGCTACAAGCACTGAGAGTTACAGATCTACACAGGTGCTCTCTCTCAGAACTATTCTAGCTCTCTTCTGATTTTTCTCACAGCACAGGGAGCTAAGAGCCAAGGCGGAATGGAATGGAAAAATGCTAGCTCTAGAATTCTTGAGAAGACTTGAAAGACTGCTCGGATGATATTTTTCTCTTAATCCTCTATGTGTGTTCTTTTCAAATCTTCTGTCTTGTATATATATATATCTATCTTGAATGTAGACGTTGAGATAGCCGTTGTCTCACAGCTTTGGTGAACGTTAGACTGATGGACTTGTGGAAGCTTCCAGTCAACAGTCTTTTGTTCTCTTGAGCACGCAAAGTGATGAGATCTTCTGAGGTGACTTGTAGTTCTTTCTATGTCCAACGTTGTAAGATGGTACAACTTCAAGGTTCTGTAAAAGTTGAGCTTTAATGGTAGACAGCTAACACTATCTCCAGATGTCAGTCAACGTTAGAGCAAGTAAACACAGATATAGTAGTGACAGTTTACCGTTCTAAAAAGATACATGCAGAGAATACACGATAATGGACGATATGTTCTGTGTGCATGCAGAGATACGTTCAGTCTCTATTAAATGCATAGCAGTCAAACAGGTGAGATACGACTTTGACTATTCAATGTATTTCAGATCAAGGTAAACATTTATTTGATGGAAACATGACTTATGAAATCGTTATGAGATCATGATAGTCTAAGAGAGTTGTTATAACAAATCGTTATAGACTCAGAAGAAGTCGTTATGAAAACTTACGAAATCGTTATGACAAGCAAATCGTTATGATAACTTATGAAGTCGTTATGACTGGCAAATCGTTACGATGACTTATGAAGTCGTTATGACTGGAAAATCGTTACGATGACTTATGACTGGCAAATCGTTACGATGACTTATGAAGTCGTTATGACAAGCAAATCGTTACGATGACTTATGACTGGCAAATCGTTACGATGACTTATGAAGTCGTTATGACAAGCAAGTCGTTATGATTTCTAAAGGAATCGTTGCAATGACTTATGAAGTCGTTATGACAAGCAAGTCGTTACGAGTTCTAAAGGAATCGTTACGATGACTTATGAAGTCGTTATGACAAGCAAGTCGTTACGAGTTCTAAAGGAATCGTTACGATGACTTATGAAGTCGTTATGACAAGCAAGTCGTTATGAGTTCTAAAGGAATCGTTACGATGACTTATGAAGTCGTTATGACAAGCAAGTCGTTATGAGTTCAAAAGGAATCGTTACGATGACTTATGAAGTCGTTACGGCGAGCAAGTCGTTACGCTTTCTGAAGAAGTCATTGCGATGACTTATAGAATCGTTACGGCGAGCAAGTCGTTACGCTTTCTGAAGAAGTCGTTGCGATGACTTATAGAATCGTTACAGCATCGACTTGATTGAAACAACATGACTTTTCAGCCAGAAGGGAAATCATTATGATAATTCTTTTGAAATCGATATGCTTATAAGGAAATCGTTCTGGACTTAGAGAAATAATATGTTGAAGAGATTAAAGCTTCAGAGAAGTAATGCATACCTTTTGTGGGCTTGTTTGACCTTGGTGCTTTTCCTGTACTTTAAGACTTATGAAATGTAGTTAGAAGACTTTTGACAGAGTTTTGTTTATCACCAAAATAAGTATGTAATTGATTTAAAATTACGTGGGGATGGACTGTTCATCATAACCCATTTAAAAGCTTTAATTACATGAATGCTATTCTAAGTACTCCTTAAATGTTATGATCCATTCGTGCTACTTATGATTAATCTTCCTACTGTTCTACCATGTTTAAATGATAAGAGTTATCATAAAATCTTGCAAACCATGATGAGTTAAAGTGCATAGTTTTATTCCATGTTGTATTGTCAAGTGCATCCTGCAAGTTTGAGACCGATGGTTTGAGAATTGAGACACGCGTACCGCACTACACACTAGCACGATTAGGCAGCCCCTTCTTGGGAAATTGGAAACTCTCTACCGGTCATTCCGAATCGGTAGACTAACGACCTTTTCACCAAGGCCTCCGTAAATCTCCTCTGACCATGGATTCCCACATGGCGACGAGTTGGTTGTACCATTGAAATTCCCTGGAGATAGCACGCACTTCCTTTCTCTTCTTGTTCTCGTGAGTGTGACTTACAAACTGGACTAAAGCCATTAAAGTAAAGATTGAATTAAAGTATAAATCGTGCCGTTATGCTGCCGAATTTATCTCTTGACCATTGTATCATGAAATCATGTTCAATTACTTATTACTTGTTCCCATCATCATCATGAACATGACATTACACATGCTTACTTATTGAAACTCTCATTGGCCATCATAATGACTGTGGGTATCTACATTTAAAATGTTTCATGAGATTGCTGACAGGGCACGGCGTGTGTCCAAGGGCTCCAGTCTAGCCCCAATGACGGCGAGTCATAAATATACTGTTAACCATGGGGTATAATGATTACTGGCGTTGCATCTGCGCTGGGAGTACTTTCTTGCTTGTTGAATGATAGATACAACAACCACATACATGTGTCCTAGTGTGCATTCTTGGTGGATCTTTCCTTGGTGTACATTAGAGTCTACATGCCTGATTAGTGTTACTTGATCGTGCTCGTACATTCTTGCTTGCTTGCTTGCTTGATATGGTCATCCTGCATTTAATGCAATTAGTGATATCCTGCGTTCTTAACATCAATTGAAATCTTGCGTGCTTGTACAAAGTGATCTATGCTAGTTCTATCTCGTCACCTGTTCACAACTCTTGTTCTACCATAATCACTCTCTCTAGCTTGTTTCATGTATCGTGTTTTAATGAGTTTTATTCGCACATGCATATCATGACATTCATTGTGCTTACCTAGTTCTAAAATGTTAATCACTTATATCATTGCCCGCACATTGAGATATAAATCCTACTGGACTAGTTTGCTCATCCCCTACTTTACCCAATCTAGGTGACTATGACATTCAAGAAGAAGAGCAAGTCGAGGATGGGAATGCGTCCGAGTGATGAGCGTTCCAATTATGAGTCTACCTATAGTTAGTTTATTTTGAGTGTTAGATTCTTGTAGTAGGAAGTGAGGTATCATGTACTTTTGCTTTATGAGTCTTAGTCCTGTAATAGTTTCCACTTTGAATACAATAAGTTGAGATTTGAATACAATTTATATTGAGTTCAACATATGGGTCCTATTATGATGTTGTGTTGATACACATTTAGTCCGTGCTAGCTAGAGGCTTATTTGCCGACTGTCCACGTCTCGAGATATCGACTCAAATTCTTCGAACTAATATCCGCTGCGTAATTCTCGGGACGTGACAGTTTTAAAATCTGAAAATGATGAGATTTTTTAACGTATCTCACTTCTCGCTACTTGTTATCTAATACCTCACAATTCTTCCTCTAGTGGTCTGAGGATCATCATTATACGTATGACAAATTTTGCCTCTTCATCAGAAGTAGATGGAATACTATCTTCCTCCTCGATGGGCTACAGGGGGTGGGGGCAAGGTTTTGCTACAATTTTTGCCTTCACACTTCTCCTTCGACAATACATTTTCTCCTCCTCAGCAGGGTAAGGAAACGTGGTTCACGGTGTGGTTCATAGCATCGCACTCTTCCCCAGTGTCACAACGTCGCGCTCTTCCCTGGCATGGCGGTGTTTCACTCTTCCCCCATTGTGGTGGTGTCGCTATCTTCCTTGGCGTACGTGCTCTCCTCCTCCCTAGAAATGGCACAGAAACTGCTCCCTCGGAATCGAGCTATTGTGAGGGTGTCTCACAGGAAAGGGTCATCGAGGGAGATGGGTGCGGATGGGTATTTTGAGTAGACCAATGTGCACACCGAAGGGACGACAGGAGCCTCTCTCACGTGGGCAGAGAGGCACGTGAGGATGTGGCAGGTTTCTGGGTGACATGGCATTGTTCAATGGACCATCTGTGCTGGCCCATCATTGAGTGCAACTGTTAAACGCGCTGGCCATGTTGCATTTTTGTTTAAGTGCACTAAAAATTCTCTAGGCATACACAACCCTTCCCGAAGCCCATTGGTTTTGCATCCCACGGTAACTGCCCGCATGCCCAAGGTAAGATATACCCAACATAGGATAACAATGGCCTTCAATTTGGATCCAACTGTGTGAGATACACAAGGTGTAAGAATAATCCCACATTGGAAATAGACAAAAATATTCTTATGATTATATGGTGCCCTCTCCATTCATCACCTAAAAATTGAGTTGAAATGTCCAATCCAATTAAATTTCTACATGAGTCCATGATATGATTCAAGCTGCGCATCTTGTGTTTATAGTCCATGTGCAGAGCCTAAAATTGGCTGCACATTAGTTAGAAGACCAAATCCAATTAAACCGTACCACGAGGTAGAAATCGAAATGAGCGCTAGATCTAAACTAAATTTGGTAAAGCTTCCAAACACGAAACATTGATCAGAAAATGAACGATGACCGGAGTAAGATCCGAATGACACTAGTGAATAGGGATCCAAATGATATAAGATTTACCCAAAACAAGGTCTGCATCGCGCTTCTATAACCGAAGTGAGATCCGATTGACATTCATACCCCGAATAAGATCAGATATTTAATACCCAAAACATGATCCAGGATGACCTTTTTGCTGAAAGGAAATCCAAATCTGGATTATACAAAAAAATGATCATAAGTGGTTGAAGGAAACTAATGTGTCATTAGGAGTAGAAGCCCTACCTGACAACAAAGTCCAAAGAATAGTATTCGTCCATAGTTTTGAGGAGCTTCGGGTCTGGGTCCAGGTCTAGACTTATTATAGCAATCTAATCTGGGTATATGCTTGGATGGGAACCAGATAGGACTATTTTTACACCATTGCATCCAATTGATTGCTCAAGGAAACTTACTTATCAAACGCACTTTTTCTAAAAGGACTCCTGGGAAATCTATCGAGCGTGAAACTTGGCCTGGAACTCAAATGTAAAAGCAAAATTCCGAAAGTTAAAATCCAAATCTTCGAGACTGCACTCCAACTCCAAGCAAGCAGCCTATCTATTTCACGTCCAACAAGAGGGAGGTGCACGCAAAAAGTGAACATAATTCTTCCTTAGTTGCCAATCCAAAACCTTGCCATCTTATTTTGCCATGCTTGTCAAGCAGGAAGATGTACCTGCATACAAGAAAAGTATATTATACAGTAAACAAAGCTTTCTTCTAGAGATTAGAGAAACATGAGAATCTTACCCAGATAGAAGATTCAGTATTTTAAGCTTCTTCCTGAATTCATAGTGATCTCCAAATGAATAACAACTTTCTCTCTGGGAACAGCTGGATTTCTTCATTCTGCGGAGCAAGAATCGCTTGATTGGACCAAGTGATAGGAGCCAGGAGTCGACAAAAGATACCTGTGCAGAGAAGATACAAAAACTAAAGTCAATGATGATGAGAAGATGAGAAGTTCAGATGCAACAGAAAAAGCTAGAAGGCCGGAACTATTCAATTAAAAACCTTTTTCTTTTTCCAAACAGCAAACTATGTCTGGATGACAAACTTCTAGCACTTGATCTAAAACGAGGAATCTAGTTGAAAAACGTATGGATTTAATACATTACCCAAAAAAAGTATGGATTTACTAAAACACATCCATCAATGGAATTCAGAAATGATTTTCCACGAACATAGCATGTAATCTCTCTGTTGATAGATACTATTCTACAGGGAAAACGAAAGGACTGAAAAACATTATTAAAGAAACATACGGAAATAATCATGTCCAGATGGAAATCTAATTGTACCAATATTAATACATTGATTGCAACATTATAGGAAGATGTCAAAGCTTGCATGGACCAACATCATGCTCATATTATTATGAAGGTGGTTAAGAAAAATGAATGATGGTCGAATTCAAAAATGGATTGTATCCAAGAAATACAGTTGGATGAAATTAGGAACCAAGTCCACAATGAAACCAATAGGCCCATACTTTAATACATCAATCTGTGTGGCCACTGAAATACTAACAATAGTACATGTGCACATGAATGAGAAACTAATCAAAGCATCCAGCAAGAAATTTCTATTTCTCCAATCTAAAGATACTATTTGAGATTAAAAAACAAGATAATTAACCAAAAAATAGAATTTCTAATAAATGAGAATGAATCATCTGCTACAATCTGCAGGAAACATCAAGCTGCAAATAAAGGTATAATACCATGACCCGGGACTGGCATATAACGTGCACAAGGAAAGATAGTTTTACATCTCAAGTAGCATCAATGGATAGAATTTTGAATGAACAGAGAGCTCAAGGGAATTGCACTATCACAGTTCTCATCATGCAACAAGGCATGGATAACATCACAAGGTGCAGGCAATCATAGTTTATTATAGACAATGATACATTAGGCACCTAATCCAATGGCAGATTAATGAAAAACTTATTCTGTCCGACATGCTCTATGCAGATATGCTCAAACAACTAATGGAAAAGGCAGCCAGTTCAGGTGGGGGTGGAAATAAGGATCCCTGTCATTATTGATCTGGATGTCAAAGCTGTTCCTTGTAAATATCCTCTGATTCCTTGATAGGAAATTTATTTTAATTATGACTCCGAGTTTGCATAAGCCAACTCAAGATGTGGCCACTTGGTTCCAGGTTTGAATGTTTGGAGGACAAAGGAAGGAAATTCTACAGCCATTCAGACAATGGTTCTGCATGTTCTGATTTTCCAATCAAATGCTTTAGTCTATCACTGTTGGACGAGTCGATCAGGTGTCGATTGGGCTGCCATCATACAGTTAAGAGATAGACAAGCAGCTTGGAATCCTTGGATAAGTATGCTTCTTTCAGCTGGAGGGAGATGGATCAGCTTAGCCTTTAGTCCCCGCTTTTCTAGAAAAGTAAGGGTCCACAAGAAAAAGGCCACCATCTAAAGTTGTCCTAATTTAAAAAGAGATTGTTTTAAAGCTTGGCAAACCACAAAAATAATCAAACTCTAGAAGTTTATAAAATAGCTAAAAAGAGGGATTAGAAAATAGATAGTGAAGCTAAATCCAAAGTGTTTGAAGAATTATATAATAAATTAAGAACCCGATAGGGTGAAAAGGACATACTTGAACTTTACTAAATTAAGAGAAAGGAAAGGTAGAAATCTAGATCATGTTCGTTGCATTAAGGATGAAGATCAAAAAGTTTTAGTTAAAGACCTAGAAGTTAAAGAGAGGTGTTGCAGCTATTTTCAGAAATTACTTAATGAAGATTGCTTAAAGATTTCTCTTTAGAAGCAAACCAAGAGTCAACAAATTTTTGATAATTATCAATATTTCAAGAGTATTAAGATGTCCGAAGTGGGTGATACTTTAAGAAAAATAAAATTGGACAAGGCCTTAAGATCAGATGGAATACCTATTGAAGTGTGGAAAGACCTAGGAGACATTAGTATTAAGTGGCAAACTAAACTTTTCAATAAAATTTTAAAGAAACAGGGGATGCCAGAAAAATGGAGAAAAAGTTTTGTAGTTCTTCTATAAAATAAAGAGAATATTCAAAGTTGCAATAATTATCGTGGAATTAAACTTATGAGCCAAATTATGAAACTTTGAGAAAGAGTAATCGAGAATAGAATTCAATATATGAATATTGTATCAGAAAATCAGTCAGCTGTATGTCAAGTAGATCTATTATAGAAGTTATTTTCTTATTACGACAGTTAATGGAAAAGCATAGAGAGATGAGAAGAGATTTAATATAGTTTTTCTTGATTTGGAGAAGACGTATGATCGAGTACCAAGAGAACTGATTTAGTGGACATTAACAAAAAAAGAAGTCTCTCAAAGATATGTTGATTTGGTTCAAGATATATACGAGGATGCTACTACTAGTGTGAGAACTATTATAGAGAGATTTGTGAATTTTCAGTCACTATAGATTTGCATCAAGATTCTATACTAAGTTCGAATCTCTTTGCTCTGGTTATAGATGAAGTAACAAAGCAATTGCATGATGCTATCCCATAGTGTATGTTATTTGCATATGATATTGTCTTGATTGATTAGAGTATTGATGGTTTAAAATTTAAATGTTAAGTTAGAAAGTTGGAGGCATATCTTGAAATCTAAATGTTTTAAAATCAGTAGGAGCAAGTTAGAGTTTATGCATTATAATTATAGTAATGAGAGGGTGTTATAGGAAGATATGATTCTAATTGATGAACAAAACATTCCCAAGAGTAGTAGCTTTTGATATTTAGGGTCTATCATCCAAGAGAATGGATAGATTTATAATGATGTTGCACACAGTATTAAGGCAGGCTAGTTAAAAAGGAAAAGTGCATCAGGAGTCCTCTGTGATCGTCATATACCCATGAAACGTAAAGGGAAATTTTATAGAACGGCTGTGGGCATGCTTTGTTATATGGTACCGAGTGTTAGGTAGTGCAAAAGGAAACACATTAACAAGATGTGTAGCAAAAATGAGGATGCTAAGATGGATGTGTGGTAAGACTAACAAAGATAAGATAAGAATGAGTTTTCGTGAGGACTTGGAGATAGCTCCAATTGATAAAAAAAAATAATAAGAAAAAATAGACTCAGGTGGTTTGGACACGTGTACTCTTGCCCTAACTTGGCGTTGGTTAAAAGATGTGCCCAAATCTGAGTGGATGCTAGTAAAACAGTTAAGAGAATGCCTAAAATGATATGGTGCGATGTTATTAGAAAGGATTTGGATCTCTTGGGTTTAAACGAATATAGCACTTGATAGAAATCTTTGGAGGAAAAGGATTCATGTAGCCGACCCCTGATGATGATGATGATGACTTAGCTGGACATTTTTCATAATGAACCCAGATGGTTCAATAGGGTAATGGCTAAAGATCATATGCCACCAATTAGGATTCACATCTCTCATGCCCTATTCGGAAGTAAATCTGCTTTTTTTTTTGCAGATATTCATTAGAGCTACATGCAAGGTTGGTTGTATTGCTGATAGGCATGTTTCGAATCCACCTAATATGGTATGGTACATCAACTGTTTGACTTGGTCCGATATGGTTGATTGGACCAATTGTAATGTTTTCTGCATGAAACAAACACAGCCTAATTTGGTCCTGTATCATAAAGCCTGTGATACAATACGATACATCTAGTACATTCTATTCGATATAATTCAACAAACCATGGCTACATGTAGGAGATGAGTTTAACTTTCTTCTAGTTGGATGCAATCTCATCATAGTCCTTTCTCTCTCTAGACCTTTCTAGGGAGAGAAGCTCTCAGCTTTTGCGGGTTTCGTATGGGGGATGGCCAATTGTGGGGGCGGGGGGGGCACTACCTGGACGGCAGTCGACCAACAAGTCATCTTCGGCGTTCTTGCCTAGTGGTCTCGCCTTTGTCACCGGCTCGTCCTCAATCGTACGCATCGGTGGTTAAGGGCCCTGACCACTATGATCGACTTCGAGCTGGAGGTGGAGGATGGGTGGATGCTAAAGCTTTTCCGGCCTAGCCAATGCAGGGTAGGATGAGAGAGTTACATCGTTGTCTGGCGGAGACAATCTTGGAAGGGAAAACCTCTGTGGAGATGATCCAATACCGGTTGAGTGAGAGTGTTGGAGGGATATGGATGGTCTCACAGATAGGCCGAGACTATTTCTTCACCTTAGGTCAATATGAGGGAGTTCTTAAAGTGACAAAAAATGGTTTCTTGTGAGCAGGGGATGCAATGCTGAGGCTACAAAAGTGGGATCCCCATCGAGGAACCTTCCCTAACCTAGGAAGGAGGAGAGTTAAAGTCGTCCTGAAGGGGGTCCTAGTTATTCTCTGCAACAAGGATGGGGTTCAATTCCTGATCAAGGAGTTTGGATGGTTGGAGAGGGGAACCTTATGGTTTACGGAGCTAGGCTCAAGAACGGCGGTGAGTGCCATCATACAAGTCTTCAATCCAGCAACCTTGCTAGGTGCGCTCACAATGAAGTTGGTCGGGGAAGTCTTCATCGTGCGCGCATGGATGATGGAGGACCTGAAGGAGCAATCGCAAGCATAGGTGCAGGCGCCATCAGCCCTAGGGCACCACAACAACCGAATGAAGGAAGATGATGTACGACAAAGGGTGCAAGTAGGGTTTTCGAATTTCATCTCCCAGCCAAGGTAGTCTGACCGGTTCGGCAGGCTTTTGGCCCAACATCAGGAAAGGTCTACAAGCTCTCCATGTGGGTCAGATTTGATATGTGAATCGACACATATACCTAGAAGCCCGGACTCGTGTGCCAGAGTGGGAAGGCCCGAATAGTGCCTTCCCCCGATCTGAATCGCCCCATCCCGCCTATACAACCTACGACGGTGATCTCGACTCCAAGCTCGTCTTCCCAGTCGGATGACGGCCATCCCCCAATGCTTGTGGGCTCGATAAGGAGTGATATCAGCTGTAGGGAGTGCATTGGCACCCCTTGGAAAGATATCCATAGAAGGAAAGGCAAGGCCACTAAAGCCGAAGTTGTCCCCAAGTCGGTAGGACTCCACCAAGAACCGTCTATCCTCAATAGTCAATGATGGAGCTATCCCCAACGCTTGACCTAGGCCCCCTCACTATCGCGGTTCCGCTAGCTCCCCCAACTGATAGAAACTCTCAACCAGGGGTCTCAAGGCCGACAGCACCTACTCTTGGGGCTTTTACAGTGTTGGGGCGGCTCCCAGACCTTGGTGCCTCTCTCCAAGACAGCAATGAGAACGATATTCTTCTTTCCCCTCTCCTTCCCCTCCTACAGGTTTTGGCAAGGAACCCTGCATCCGACCTTGAGGGAGCCTCAGAAGGGGCGCAACCCTCCCCTTCTACCCTGGCAATCCAAGCATGCTCTCCGGCAACCTTTCCCCAGTAGGGGAGCAGTCGGCAGCACTATTCAAAGTGTAGGAAGGTGGTTCCACCATTGTTTTGGCCAGTGACCCGCCACTCAAGGGGTGCTTCAGCCGCTGTATGATGGAATTGTTGGCGGAGGAAAGCTTACTCTGCACGAGGGGGAAGACAACGGTGACCAGGATAAACTAGGGGTTGAGGAAGTGCGAGAGCTATTGAAGGAGCTTAAGGCATTTGTTATGAAGCGAGCTCGGGGGTGATAGACCATATTGGGATATCCTTTCAGGCGGTGGAGAACGACATTAAGGGGGCCTTTTCCAAGATTTATAGGCGATGGAGTGCGAACATCCGAAGCAGGCTACATCTCGCTCATGGGCAAGGAGAGGAAGTGAGGAGGAAGGGGGACAGGTATATATCCAATCATTAATAAGGATACTTTCGTGGAATGTAAGAGGATTGGGAGGGCCGGAGAAAAGGAGGGCAGTGAGGGAACTGATTAGGAGGTGTAAAATTGACATTTTACGCTTGCAAGAGACGAAGTGTGAAGGGAATGGTAGTGCTCTGCTTAGGGAGATTAGTGGGGCTCCCTCAAGGGGTTGCTTCCCCTGCAATGGGAGATCCAAGGGGATCATGATCTTATGGAATCCATTTGAGGTGAAGGAAGTGATGCAGGATAAGATGATCAACAGATGGGCTATCTCTCTGCATTTCAAAAATGTTCGGTACAACTTCTCTTAGGACTTCAGCGGGATTATGGTCCCCAACTGAGGGAGGAGAAACGCCAGTTGTAGGAAGACCTGACCCATTTCCACCTTTCTATGGGCCAATCGTGGTGTGTGGGAGGTGACTTTAATGTGGTGGTTGGGCCTTGGGAAAGTTTTGGGGACTTTTCAGATGAGGGTGGCATGGAAGACTTACGGAACTTCATCCAGGAGATTGTTTTGATGGATTTAGCCATGTCTCAAGGATTCTTCACTAGGTCAAACTTGAGAGCAAAAGTTTCTTACTCTAGGTTGGATAAGTTTCTAGTTTCTATCGAGTGGAAGGATCACTTTCCTCATGCCCAGGTGTCAAGGTTGCCCAGGTCCACTTCAGGCCATAGACCTATTCTCCTAAAGACCTACAAGGGCTTCAGCAGGATTCATAACTTCAACTTTGAGTAGGTCTGGCTCAGGGAGGCCGTTTTCTTGAACACTGTTGCGGATGCTTGAAGTGCCCCAGTTGCTAGCTCCTTAACGATGGGCACTTTTGGTGAGAAAATTGAAACATACTATGTGCATTCTCAATGCTTGGGAAGCTGATAAAACCCTCCCGAGGAGGGTGGCCAAGGATAGATTGACCAACATTTTGCGGGTTTGGACAGCTTGGAGGAGGCGGGTCTTAGGGATGAGGAGGACAAAGCCACGAGGGATTCTTTGAGGTGTCAGTTTGATGACTTGCTGGCTAGGGAAGAGATTTACTGGAGACAGAGATCGAAGGACAGGTGGATCAAAGAAAGGTGATAGGAATACGACGTACTTCTAACGGATCGCTTCAGGTAGGAGGAGGGTCAACTCCATCCATTGCATCAAGGTGAGGGACCGCTCCTTCTCCGTGGAGGAGGACATTAGGCATCAGGCATCAGTCTATTATTCCTTCTATTTGATGAAGACTCACTTTACAGGCTGAGGATTGCGGCGATCTCATCCCTTGCCTTTCCCGAAGAAGCAGGAGGCCATTCATAGCCCTTCTCTAAGGAGGACATCCATCAGGCGGTGCTCTCTCTGCCTAGAGATCGGGCCCCTGGCTGAACGGTTTTCCTCTCATGTTCTTTCATAAATGTTGGGGGTGATAAAGAAGACTTGATTCAAGCAGCGAGAGAATTCCAAGAAGGCAAAGCTCATTAGGGAGGCATTAATAAGACCTCAGTGGTCCAAGGATGAGGGAGTCGGCCGAAACCATCCGAAAAAACCTATAAAAGACCACCAAAAAATGTAAAAAAAAACTCAAATAAATCTGAAAAAATATAAAAAAATCATCACAACACAAAAAAAACCAATGGACATGCATATAAGATTGAAAAAAATGGATTAAGTGATAGATATATGTAGGGGTGTTCACGGTTCGGTTCGGTTCGGTTTCTCCCAGTTCGGTTCGGTTTCTCCCATTTTGGGAGAAATCGAACCGAAACGAACTACTGTTTGAACCGCGAACCGGCCGGTTCGGTTCAAACCAAAATATGACATTTTCTGGCATTTTTAATATTTTTATGGCATTTTTGGCATTTTTATGGCATTTTTGGCAAAAACCTGTTAAAAAGGGGCTTTTTTTGGCGGTCGCAAGTTTCGAACTCGCGACCGCCAGGCGCGTGGAGGGCGCGCGAAGCCGCCCTCCACTGCGCTACCTCTTTTTTTTGTTTAATTCTATATTTATATAATTTATATATAGGTATTCGGTCATTTCGGTTTCCCAGCCAAAAACCAAACCGAAACACCCAGCCATGAAACCGAACCGAACCGGGGTTCGGTTCGGTGTTTTTCGGTTTGGACCATATTTTGTACAGCCCTAGATATATGTGGATGACATGTTAATGGACTATTAGATGCATATAAAGAGAAACAATAAAACATGGAGTGATCTTCTAGCCATGGTCCTACAATAAGAAAATAAAACATAAAGATTTGTAAGTAGAATGACATGAAAGACAATTAGGAGCATGTTTGGAACCTAAAACAGTCAAACATATGTACTTATTGTTGGAATGTGGAGTCTGAACTCTCAAATGTGTGCCCTTGCACACGAATTGACCTGCGCGATCAGGTTGGGGGCCAAGGGGCAGCGCCCTTGTGGGGGTTTCAGGGGGCGGAGCACCCGGAAAGAAAATTTTGTTTATAACAGGGGTACTAGTCCTAATTTGCAGCAAAATTCATCCCTCCCCCATTCAAAGCCGAACCCCCCCCCCCAGTCCCTACAGCACTGCCCCCTACCCAAAGCCGAAAACACCCCCCCTGTGCAACTGCCCCCCCCCTTCTGCATCAGATCTCATATCTGAGGGGGGCGCGTCGAGTTTTGGACGCCGATTTCAGGTTTCGCCCGAAACTATTAAAATATTATTTTAAAAAAGTCTCGGACCGGAACAGTGTTTCGGTCCGGTTCGTGTCACCCAAGGCCGAAGCCGACACGTTTCGACATGTCGATTCGATTTTTGGGCGAAACCTACAACCATGCAGTGGTCATCCTAAGAAGATGAAGGTCCAAGATTTCAGGGATTTTAGACCATAAATTTGCTTGATGGTACATATAAGATCAACATCAAAGTGCTAGCAAGTACATTGGTTTCTATAATGGACAACTTGGTGAGTTTCCAAGGTGCTTGTATCAAAGGTAGACAATTTGGATAACTTCTTGGTAATGCATAAGTGTTTATTTGCTATGAAGCAGGAGAGGAGAAGTGGGGTGGTACTGAAGCTAAATTTTGAGAAGGAATATGATAGAGTGAGCTAGCACTGTCTATTGATGTCCTTTACAGGATGGGTTTTGGGGCTACGTGGATCGATTGGATTAGAGCTTGCATCACCTCGGCCTCTTTTGATGTGCTTATTAATGGCAAGATGTCGTCAGGGTTTCAGAGCGATCATGGCCTGTGAGAAGGGTATCCCTTATCCTGTCTTTCTATTTATGTAGGTTGCTAGCATGGTGGTAGAGGACAGAGGCTGCCAATTTTATTAGAGGCTTCCAGGTGGCTAGAGACGGCCCATCTTTTACTCACTTGCAGTATGTAGACGACACTATTCACTTCTTAGATGTAGGGGAACAGTTTCACTCTATGGCTAGACTCTTATTAGAACTCTTGGAGGAAGTCACAAGCCTGAAAGTAAACTTCAACAAGAGTCTCTTGATTGGGGTGAATATGGAGGATAGACCTACTTTTGAGGGAGGCCTCGCAGCTAGGATACTCTATCGAGAGGTTTCCCTTTTCTTACTTGGGTTTACCGCTCTCCCCGAGTTCCCTCCGATGTGTTGATTGGATCCCCATTATTCAGCGATATGAGGCTCGACTTATTGGGTGGAAGGCGAGGTTATTAACTTATAGGGGCCGTTTGACTTTGTGCAGCTCTGTTTTAGATAGTCTACCCACTTCATGGTTTGCCAGATCGGATCGAATCGGTCTGATTCGGCCGAATCGGATCGAATCAGGAGAAACCAGATTCGCCCGATTCCCATCCAATTCCCATGGGAATCGGTCCGATTCTGGCGAATCGTGGTGGATCAGGAAAAATCCGATTCGCCCTGATTCCCTGATGCGTCGAACCTTGACCCACTTATTATCTTTTTATGTTCCATATCCCCTGTACAGTGGCTAGAAAGCTTGATTCTATTCAATGCAATTTTTTTGACATGGGAGTGGGGAGAGAGAGTGAGGATGGCATGAAATTTCTTTAGGCAAGATCACCACTAGTAAGAGTTAAGGAGATTTAGGGCTAAAGCAAGTCAAGGCATTTAATATGGCTCTTATATGCAAATGGTTGTAAAGGCTGGGTTGTGGTGAAGATGGGCTATGATCTCAGGTCATTAGGCAACGATATTTCTCTTCTTCCAGGGTTTGGGATTTGGCCCCCTCTCCACATCACAAGACCTCATCTTTATGGCGAGATATTTTGGTTTGCAGGGACCTTATGATTATAGGAGTTTGGGCCTGTCTGGGGGATGGTCGGAAGATCCTCTTCTAAAAGGACAGATGGTGTGGAGATTTCAGCTTGGAGTCCTTGTTCCTTGTCTTTTTCACATTGTCGCGTCCCTTTTTGGCACAGTTGCTCAGGCTTTTGACCACCTTATCCCAGGGGCCTCCTGCGCTCCGACTTTCTGGTGAGATTTCCGTCATGATGTGCTTGTGAACTTTCAGGATCTTCTTTCCCTTCTCCAATACCTTCATCCACAGTCATGTGGGAATGGATGGAAATGGAAATGGGATAAGAAGGTTTCTTCTTAATCAGCTCAGCATATGCAATCATCTCCGATGGAGGGGTTTGCCACGAGTTCCAACAGTAAGTGTGGAGACCAAACAGCACCCTCAAAGTTAAGGTCTCGTTTTGGAGAATCTCTCATGAGAGACTACCGACTCGTGACAGGCTATCGCACGTCGTGACAAGCATGACTTCCACTTGCTGTCTTTGTGTGGTGCCAAGGAGTCCATTGGTCACCTTTTTGCTAGATGCTCCTACTCTCAAGGGGTTTGGATGGAGGTTGCTCAAAGGACCAAATGTTGAACCACTCTCTGTTTGTCTTTGTATTTTGGTGATAACAAAACTTATGATGACATCAAGTATATCTTTGTGATAACAAAATTTATGAGTAATTAAATTGAATATCATGTTTCATCTGTGTCGCATCAATCTCATAATAAATTGATAAGTCTCACATCGATTTGATAAATGAGTAGAACGATTCATACATCGATTCGATAGCTATAACGATTTGATAAGTCGCACATCGGGTTGATAGTCATAACGATTCATACATCGATTTCACATAATAACGATTTCATAAGTTACACAACGATTTGATCGTGTAACGATTCGTTAAGTGAAACAACGATTTGATCGTCGCATCGAATTCATAAGTGAGAACAACGATTTGCTCTCATATCGATTTGGTTCTCACATCGATTCGCTAAGTGCCATAACGATTTGCGTCTCACATCGATTGGTAAGTGAGAACAACGATTTGCTCTCACAACGATTTGGTTGCATAACGATTTGATAAGTGAGCGCAACGATTTGCTTACATAACGATTTGATAAGTGAGAACAACGATTTGCTCTCACAACGATCTGGTTGCACATCGATTTGCTTGCCATAACGATTTGATAAGTGAAACACGACTTGATCATCATATCGATTTGCTTTCACTTAAATGACGATGTGTTCATCATAACAATTTGATAAGTAACTTAAAACAACGATTCACTTCAATTTAAACATCGATTGTTTAAAGTGCTTTTTGGCGCCTAATGAAAAGTCAAATATCTTCTTACAGAAAAAACTGCATGCGTATTTCAGAATCTTGTCAGAAAAAGATATGAACTACTATTTTTATCATGTTAGCAAAAACACAGTGGTATGCACCATTTATCATAACACTCTTTTATCTAAACTCTTTCTTCTATGTGTGCAGACCTCGAAGACCACCAAGTGGCTGTCAGTCTGAGAGAAAAAGAATAGAAAGATCAGTAACGTCTAGAAGAGTTCCAACGGATCTCTTCAACGGATCTATTCAAAAGCCTTTCATATAAAAGATGAAGCAAGGCTGAAGAACGAGAAGAGTCTTCCTGAAGATCATTCAAGAGTGTACATCCAGTGAAGAACCAAATTCTACATACACTCAGAGAAGAGAGAAAGAGCCTGAGCCAAAGAAGAAGCGATCAAAAGCGTCTCAAGCATTCAAGCCTCCTTCAAACTTTCTTCTCTCTCTTCATTCTCTCTCTGGCTCATTGTAAATTTGGGGGAGAGTCCTTAACTGTGAGCTAGTTCTTAGTGTTCATCTTGTAATAGCTCTCGGTCTGATCTTTCTTTTCTAAGAAAGATTTTTTTGTCCAGCTGTAGGACTGTATACAGTGTAGAACCTAGCTAGGGTTTGTGTCTAACAGAACCGCACTGGGGTTTGTACCAGGAGGTTGGCTTCTTTACCTGTAAGAGAAGTGGGTTGTCTTCTTGCCCGGGAAAGAGAAGAAGACCAGCTGGGGTGCTGGGTGTTGTATTGTCCTTGAGGGGGACTGTACCCTTGGTTAGTAAAATCCCAAGAGGTTGCTTGGGGACTGGACGTAGGACTTCCATATGGGAAGGGCCGAACCAGGATAACATCCTTGTGTCATTTATGTGATTGTTTATTTGCTTCCGCACTGCTACTCTTTATCACACTAAACTAACCAACTTTCAAGTGATAATTTTCTATGTTTAAAGTTTCTATTTCAGATTTCAGAAAACCTATTCACCCCCCTTCTAGGTTAACTTGTTGTCGTACCAAAAGGGCCAACACCAAACATAGCACCATTTTGTGGAGTGAAGTTTGTTGCCTCTTGCGGGAATGGGGCAGACCGTGGCCCTACAAGCCGGATAGGAAAGTGTGGTGGCTCGTCCTACACGCCACGCTATGGGCGTTGTGGGGTGACCAAAACCACTGTATCTTCAAGGAGGAGTCGCAATCCAAGAAAGTTGTCGCAATCCAAGAAAGCTATTGTTGATTTGTATGCGGTAGAGTTAAGGAAAGGGCGGCCACTCTTTCTCATATCACTTCTGATGTTTCCCAACTTTTTGGGCTGATTCGGGGTATTTGAATCAGACCTTGGTGTGATCCCTGCTGTATAGGTGTTTTGGGGGTTTCTCTTTTTGGGTGTTCAGCCACCTATACATGTACATCCTCTATTTCTATATCAGTGGTACCACCCACCTTCAAAAAAAAACTTTCTTCTGGCTGGCCAAATGGTGGAATGGGACAGCACTTTTTGTGACAGATGTCCAAGGTTGTTTCAGGTTACAAATTCTATCACGAACAGGGTTTTTCAATGTGGGTTCGATTTGATAATTTTTCATGCTGGGATGTGAATTTTTCACAGAAATCTAAAGGAGAAGAAATAGGAAATTTTCAATTGCCAGAAGTCAAATTCTCGCCAAGGAGGGACAAGAGAGTAGAAATTGGGTCGCAGAGGTTGTTTTACAGTTAGGTCTACTATTAAGATCATTATATAGGGAGGAAAGAAAGTCCATTGGGCCAAACAGATTTGCAACAAAAATCTGCCTATTAAATTGAAATTTTGGTTCTATGTCCAATAGATCACACCTGCGAGAAAAAGTATCTATTTCAATTTATGCCATAGTCACCGTTGAACCCAGAAAAGTTTTCCCCAAAATGTGAAAGGCTTCTGTTGAAGCTTCTTTGTGGTTGATTAGGGCAAAAGAAGTCAAATAATGACCATGCCCGGGAAACATCACAAAACCCATAAGAAATCCCCGGACGTGTTTGTTTTGGGCACCCGGATAGTCGGGTTCTGAAGAATATCATTCTGATGAAATTCGGAATGAATTTTAATGTTAAATTGCTGCAGGAGCGGCGTTTCAAGATACAAAACCTTAGCCAAGCAGTGTCCAACGCACTTTCAGTCAAGATCAATCGCAAAAAATGTGTCGTGCCAATTTCTGGGTCAACAAAATGGCCCCGGCATTGGAAGAAAGCACAAACGGACTCTCGAAGCTCCACGTAGTAGTCCTCGGAGCTTCCTTCATAGGAAAAGGCCAAAAAAATGGCCCCTGCGGACCCTTGGAGAGTTTTGGATGGGAGAAATCCACCGAGGGACCCTACCCTCCGTGGGGCTCACCATGGCCACCCCCCTCGGTGGGGTTTGGCCGCCTGCCAAACCCTGCCAAGGGGGCTTGCCCCCAGCGGGGGCAGGCACCAAATCCCGCTGCGGCAAAGGGCACCCCCCTTGGTGGGGTTTGGCTGCCCGCCAAACCACACCGAGGGACCCCGCCGCGGTGGGAGGCCGGTCGCACCCCCCCCCCATCCCTCAGTGGGGTTTCACGCCTCACCGAGGGGACCACCCCCTTGACTGGGGCACCCAAACCCCCCCTCCTCGGGGGGGTTCCGCCATAAAGGCAGGTAAACCCCACCAAGGGGACCCCCCTTGGTGGGGTTTATCCGCCGCGGTCCCCTCCTCGGCTCTCTACTCTCTCTCATCAAATAAAAAGGGGGAGAGGGGACTTACCTCCCAAGGGGCCCCTTTGGGTGTCTCTAGCCCCTATAAATAGGGGGCCAAGGGCACTTGAAGAAAGATCTGGATCCAGAACCCAGGAGTCTACTTCTGAAGGGATCTTTTGCTGAGGAGGCGCCAGTCAAAGTGTGTTCAAAAAAGTGGTGGTGGTGGTGGCCTTTTCCACTGTGCAGGTCCTATAAAAAGAGACTGGGTTTCTTAAAATAAACCTCTGAAAAATTATCACTTGTGAAGAGAAGTATGTATGGATAAGTGAAAAATGTACGTACGATCTTTTGTAAATGATTACAAACAAATCAAATGTGAATAAAAAGGGGAATCTACCCAAAAGGTTTTCGAAATATGATGCTTGGTTGCAATCTCTTTTAGATACTTGGCCGACTCAACCACGCTTGAAAAGCTGGTCGAAATTAAGACGATGGCCCAAAGCAAAAGGGGAAGCGCCCGAAGTCGTCCGCACTCTTACATAGCTCTCTATCACAATAACCCCATAATCGGCTAAGGTCTCGAAAAACAAGTAGTATCAAAGGTCTTCAAGGTTCCCTCAATGTAAACAAAACATCGACTTCGGTCGATGGGGAAAATCTACCCAAAAGGTTTTCGAAATATGATGCTTGGTTGCAATCTCTTTTAGATACTTGGTCGACTCAACCATGCTTGAAAAGCTGGTCGAAATTAAGACGATGGCCCAAATCAAAAAGGGAAGCGCCCGAAGTCGTCCGCGCTCTTACATAGCTCTCTATCACAATAACCCCATAATCGGCTAAGGTCTCAAAAACAAGTAGTATCAAAGGTCTTCGAGATTCCCTCAATGTAAACAAAACATCGACTTCGGTCAATGGGGAAGGGTCTAATACATGAAACCTAATAGCCTGATAAAAATGAACGCCTGGGGCAAACGCTCCAAATATAATTTGGTGGCCTGGTGGATAAAACACATCCTGTGTCAACCAGCACCTAAATGTCTATTAAATAGACTGGCACATCCGCAAAAACAAATCAAACAACCAAAAACCAAAACCGCAAGAGCAAAGAGCATCGTTCCGCCGCGTGTTCCACAGTCACATATGAAATAGCGGATGGGATCGGATCAATTTAGCAACATTTTTCCCTAGGGTCTTTTCCAGGAAGAAGTAATGTCCAATAATACCCAACTTAGAATGGTTAATTATAGCCTTTATGGAAACGGCAAGCCAATTCGAGGACTTTATCACACAAGCATTCAATTAATTTGGACTTGCTTAGTATTGGATTGGAACCAAGGAATGTTGTATCAGATTTCAGCTTTATCTCCTCTGTAGCTCATAGGCTGTTAATCTTCCTCCTTCCTCTTTTCTTCTTCTATTCTCTTCCTCCTTTCTTGCTTATGAACTAATGGCATGTGAACAGTGGTAGGTCAACAATGATAGGGGGCTTGACTGCGTGCTTACTCCTAGTGTTCATAACATTATGGTGGTGGAGATTGGAGGGAGATGATGTAGCTTTAAAGCCTTAATATTAAGGCAAAAGCAAACTAACCAATCCAATAGGGATATTACTTGCTAAAACTTTGCATGTCTTTGGTTAGGTGTTTCTAGCATTTCGGATCTTGGCAAGCTAGAGAGATAGAGATTCCAGTAGATCTAGAGAGATTCTCAAAAGATTGGAAACCATGATTGCAAATGTTATTGTTAGTAACGGGGGTCGGCTCAAGCCGAGGTTACCGCCGAGGTGACCAAAGAAAGGTGTCCAAACCGAGACGACCAAGCCAAGGTTTGCTTAGCCGACGTAAGACGCATGCTCCGAAATCCCGACCTTGATGATTGAGGACCTGCAAAGCCCACAAAGAGGTCTCGGTGGGAAGACACTCTGACGTCCAAGTCAATCGCTAGCCGAAAAGAATGGCCTAGCCCAAGAAATAAAACAGAGTACCTGTACATGTGGAGTG
The DNA here is from genome assembly GCA_014218235.1 of Colocasia esculenta. Classification (NCBI taxonomy): domain Eukaryota; kingdom Viridiplantae; phylum Streptophyta; class Magnoliopsida; order Alismatales; family Araceae; genus Colocasia; species Colocasia esculenta. The sequence continues at coordinate 23,897,055 of CM024758.1, forward strand.
TCTGTCTCTTATATAGGGGTAGGTTACCCATGGCAACCGTTGGACGACCCCACCAATCTCACGTCAGGTCTCCTTAATCATCGCCATGTCATCGCTGCAACCGCCACGCCAGATCATGCAAATCGTTGCCCTAATAGCTGTCGTTACCGAGCACATGACCGCGGCCATTACCTCAGCGGTTAATGCCTCGACCATTACGCGAGCCACGTTCCCGACATCCCACAGACACATCGTGCTCCGGGTCAATTACGACCGAGCTAGGTAAGCCTCATCGGTCGAGCTACTGTTGTCGGCCCAAAGGGTGTAAAGAGATCGGTCTAGCACCTGAATCGTCGACCTAGACGACGTCAAGATCTTAGGTCCAAGTCACGTCAGGACGTCAGCTTTGGTACTCTAAAAGGTCAGCCGAGCTGAGGCTTCAACCAACCTGTGAGAGCTCCCCGTGTTAGGAACCAAGAACAAAATGGTTCTATAGAGGGGGTTTGTGCTTCTTTTGTTGAAATAAGAACAAATGATCTAATTTGCAATTTCATAAGAATTGAGGTAGTCAAGGCCCTATTTCATATACCGGAAAAAGAAATTGTATGGTGAGTTCAGGATTAATTAACCATAATAGATTAGATTACACCAGTATTAAGTTCTAGGATCCATTATGCGCAATTATCTCATGAAGCTTCAGATTATCCTGCAGATCAAATAACATTTCTTCATCCTGCAGCAGAGTCTGCAGGTCCCCATAACCTGACCAGTTACAATTTTTTCGGTTGGTGCACTACCTCTACTTCTATTGAGGAAAATCAATTTGACAATTTTCCTTTAAATCCTTAATAAAACTAACAAACATGGGAATTGAACATGAGATCCCCACACCTGGTATACAAGGGAGGCCTAACCTGGTTTAATTCCTTAATAAACCTGACAAATTTGGCATAGTCTCAATCCTGTTAAGCAGGAACATTTGATTTGGCAAATAAATTTTCCCGCAATATTATGGGCTATATGGAAGGAATAATGGAGTATTTAGAAAAGAATTCTAACATCCAACCCTTGACATTAAATCCTGCATCATGCTTTTGCAGGAGAGGAATATGTGTTACTCTGGTCAGTAAAATTAGGATTTCATTTTATCATATGGATTATGTCACCAGAAAAATACTTTATCTAATAGGGGAAGGGTGTAACGGAGTTGAGGTTGATCTGTGTCTTGTGACTCTACTGAATTGGTGGAATTCATGCACAATATTTGCATTTTCGTTGTTTTCTTTTTTGAGCAAGGGTTTTCTTAGTTCTTACCCCTGTAATATTTTCCAATTAATTTTAGTTCTTGTAACTTCACCACTTAGTTCTGGACCCATGAAACTTAACCTTTTTTTCAAGAAGCAGGTCCTTCTATTGCAAAGGATCTATTTCTAAAAAATTGTACCTGGCACTAAATAGTCAACTATTGGGAACTAAAAGCTAATTGTAAAGGATTAAAGGGACTAAAAACTTTAATCAACTGTGCCATTTTGCCACCTTTGAAAAAACAATATCATGATTAATCCAACTAGACATAGGTATTCTTTCAGCAAACAAAATCAAGTAATAATTTCTGGCATCAAAACTGGGTTTACAATAAACTTATCATTGTCGTGAACTTTATTTAGATCCATATGTAAACCCAAATTTATAGAAATTTTCCTGATGATGTTTGTCGTCGTCATGAACTTTATTTAGCAAAACCTCTGTGGTGGGGACATACAAGCCTGGGATCGGGCCAACCAGGTCCAAGTTTACCCAGACGGAGGCGACGAGCAGTGACAACGGCGTCCATTTGGCTTGGCAACTTGCTTTCAGGCCACTAGCATGTTTATTTTATGAGTTTGGGCATTTAGTTGATGTAATAAGGCCCATATGAGGCCATTAGAGCTCTTTCTATTTTCTGTGTATTTTTGGGTCCGAATTTGGACCTATTTTTAGGCTTGAGGGTATTTTAGTCTATGGGTGTATTAGTGAGGACCATTAGGGTTCCCTCACTATAAATAATGTGTAATATCCTGTTTGAGGGGTTAATGAAGATTTGAAGACAGCTTGTGCGCAGCCTTCTTGTCTTTTTTTTACAGTGGGGTGGAATCCCCAGGGTGGAAGCCCCAAAACCCTTCTTCTTCTTCTTCCTCCCCCCGCTCTCTCTCTGTTCTCTGCCTTTTCCTCCACCGAACATTGTTGTGCCACATCACTCTGTCAAAGGGCTATGAACTATCCCATGGGAGCAAAAAGTAATACTATAACACTGACACAAGCATCAAAGATTATTGCCAAATTGCACAAGTGCAGAATCTTTACTCCTTTGATTCATTTTTTTTGTTCCTTTCCTCCTTCCACCTCTTTTGCCTATAATCTCTGTAGGGCTTTACTTGTATTTTTATTTTATCTTCAGTTCTTCCTTCAGCATCTTCTTGGTCGTTTGGTTCTCTTACCTCCTTTTCAATCTTCTTTATTTTTGATATCTGATTCTTTGTATCTTTGTACTAATCCATAAGAGCTTGTAGGTGGGGCAAGACCCCAAAAATTGTGGCCCGTTCAAAGTACTGCAGCCCAAGCTACGGGCACTGTCATCAATCATTTCATGTTCCATAGTATGGTTCTTGATGGGTTGGTGATGGAGAAGCTGACGGGAAGCATTTAATGAAAAGCTAAACTATCTGCAAAAAGAGGTAGGAGCAAATACGTTGCAGTAACATACTAACATGATACAATAAAGATCTGCATAGCATAATATCCTTCCTTGATGATAAAACATACAGACATCAAACATGCTCCTTGCTTTCATTAATAAAGAGATGGTAGAAATATGAAAATACTGATGAAAAACTTCAATGTATTTTGGGACTCCAGGAAAATGTTGTGTATGATTTAAAACAAAGTTCACATGGAAAAATGATGACATCTAATAATGTCTGTAATGGAACTAACCTCATATATCTGAATCTTTCCTGAAGCACTAAAAGCATTCACGAAAGGTTCACTCCATGATTCAGTCATCACTGTTTAAATAAGAAAAAAATCAGTAAGTACAGCCAAATGATCTCCATTTGCAACAGAAAGCATGTCCATTAAAAAATTAAAGTTGTTTCCAACAGATATGGCAGCAAAAACAACCGGAAGAAAAGACAGAATGGATCACATGAATAGTTCCTTTTTGAAAAGTGATCTATTTTCCTTTCAATTTTATGTAAAAAGACAAAAAAGTAGACATGGTACAAGCAACTAAGGAAGAGAAATTCCTCAATCCCAAAGACAACACAATCAGATAATCATTCTGCCCAAAAGATACCACCTCCATTCCATAAAAACAGACTCCACCACATTCTAGCAGCATACAAGAATGACAAAACTGTGTAATGAAAACTCCCTGTAGAGCTGCAAACGGGTCGAGTTCGGAACCGGAAACACAGATTCCGATTCCGATTCCGATAACCAAAATATGGTTCGATTCCGATTCCGATAAAATCGGAATGGTTAATCCGATTCCGTTCCGATTCCGATAACATTACCGGAACCGAAATTCCGATAAACTAAGGTGTTTACCATATTTTTATCTTTTGAGTTTATGATAATTTATCGGAATAACCAATACCGATTCCGATTCCGATTATTTTTCAATTCCGATTCCGATTCCGATAGCTTATCGGAATATCCGATACCGATTCCGATAAGCTATTGGTATCATTTTCCGATTCCGAAACCGATAATTTTTATCGGAATCGGGTCGGAATATCGGAATATCGAGTTCCGTTTACACCCCTACTCCCCTGTTTGAGCAAGAATTCATTAGGATTGGAAATTTCTGCTGTTTTAATTATCATCTCATTGTCTTTGTGTGTGGCTGTGACATGATGAAGAAAACAGAACATCAAACTTGAAAGACCTAAAGAAGACTAACAGAGACCAAGAGAGAGACGGTGAGTGGGAGGGTGGCTCCACCTAATAGGGGAGAAACACCAGAGTTGTATATTCTTCTCTTATTTAAAGGATAGATTTTTTTCAATGTCTCACTCAGTCTTGTACTCTTGTTACCCATTTCAATTTTCAGACATTCAGCTTTTCAGCAAGCATATCATACATAATAGCAACTTAGCAAGCATTGTTTACAAAATTGGATGACACTGTCCATAACAGACATATCATACCCACATCACAGCTTTACAATAGATGACACTGTCCATCTCGACCAGGCCTTTATTAAGCTCGATATACATTGGACCATTCCAGACTGTTTCACTAGTGAATTGGACTGAAGCAGAGCAATTCAGTATTGTGTGGGGTCAGATTGGACCAATACGATACAAGACACTTAAATCAATGTGTTTGCTTATCGCCTTGACTCATCTCTCATGTATGGTCTTTTGATCATGGTTTGGATATGAAATGAACAAAATTAATGAAGCACGAGTTAATATCCTTTATGGTGTACAAAATTTTTATATGATGAGGTATAAGCCTTTGTTTAATATGACAGTAATGCTCCAAACACCATATAAAAAGATCTGTTCCTTGATTTTATCCTTTAAAACTTAAAATTCAAGAATCTTTCATGGAAACCTTGTTTTCCGGCAGAAAACAGTGCAATTGAGCCAAATCAGTGGAATTGATATCAGACCGCATCAGTGTATCATACCACATCAGGATGTGTCCAATATACAGCAGCTTTACGGCCAACCTTGTCAGCAAGTTCTTTAACCTACAGTCAAATGCATACCACTAGGCGGCAAGCCTTTTTAAAAATGACCTGAAATGGACCTCATGGCAAGAGAGAATGCCACTCTAGTTACCAGGACAGCAAAAGGGAAGACCTCATTAAGCCAGACCTCACATCATAAGACACATTTAGACAGGATGCTTGCCTACTTCTTTGCTTGCTTACTGGCCAGGAGAAATAATTCAATAACATTATCAGTATCCTATATTGAGCATGTCAGTGATAGTATATTAGATAAACTAAGTCCTAGACTAAACTGGTGTGGTGGCTAGTCCCCTGAGGTACATCTGCGGGTGCCAGGTACTAATGTAACTAGGTAAAGCCATTCAAAATATTGTAAGGTGCACACAGAACCATTTCTTTATAGTGTCCATTGTCATATCATTGTATGATATCTATTTAAAACTATTATGTTCAAAGAGTGTAGAGTCATCCCCAAGTCTAAACCTTTATTAAAATGATATAACTCTGACTTTGGGAGTCTAAAATAAAATCTCCTCACCTTCATTTTTTATTTTATTATGTCCCTTTAATCGCCATCCTAATCCTCTTTATTGTATCAATGCCAATAGATATTCTATACTCTAAAGTATTAATTTTGAAGATAATACTATAACAAAATTAATACTCTTAGGAAGCATGGTTTTACTTTTAACTATTATTTGGTATGTAGCCCTGTTTTTGCTATTGTTTTCCCAAGACATTGCCAAAAAAACTTAATATGGCTGTCAGAAGATCAATATGTCTAGGTACACCACATGCACAGTGAGTCATCTTGTTCCCCTTTCTACATTGTGGATGTGTTTTGGCACATTGCCTGACTTGTCATCTTATATGGAAGTCAAGTTGTAGTCAGTCAGCCTTTTATGCAGGAGATAGATTATACTGAAACTCACATAAATTTTAAAAATAACAAAATATGCATCAAGAGCAAAAAGTCATGAAGTGAGTATCACTAGTTGAGTTCACCATCTTATGAAAAACTACGGTTTTTTTTAGAAGTGGACGGTACCAGAAAATTATATTAAAGGAATCAAAAACTAGTTAAGACTTAAGACACACTGTACATATAAAATAGCTCACCAAAAGCCTCAAGTCTGCCATACAGCCACTCATTTTAAGACATTTATACAGGCAGCATCATCAACAGAACAAAACACAGAACGGAGTTCTTTGAATCAAAGTTTTGACATTATAAAAGTCTACAGTATCTCTAACAGAACATGCTATTTGTGAACCAAAGACAGTTTATTTCAAACAGACAAAACATAGAAAACAAATCTCACAAACCTGAGAGCTTGCTCGAAAAGACAAGCATAAAAGTGATGCACTTGGGTTAGCCACCTCACTAGTGAGATTTTCAGCCTTTAGAGAATCTATGGTAGCTTAAGACTTCTACCATCAGGGAAGTTAACTTCCAAATCTGGAAATTTATAGCTGCCATGGAGGGAATGATAGTTTATTTGCCATTGCAATCTGTAGTGTTCAAAAAAACTGTATGATTAAACGAAACCAAATTCCCATTTAAACAAAATTAGCATAGAAGATTCAACTTATCACAGTGCATGAAAATGGGATATCAGCAAATAAGAATCAAATGAAGAATCTGCTTTCAGGATTCCATGATTCAGTTCTAGCTATTCCTAACTACACAAAATACTCTTGAATAAACATCACATGCTGTGTCTCATAACACTTGCTTCAAATGCTGTGTTCTCATAACACTTGTTTCAAATGCTGTGTTTCGTAAGATATCCCTTCCAACCCACACCAGCCAACACGTGGTTCTCACGACACATTGGAAAGGGACAAAAAGAATAATGCGCTTGTAATAATGGAGTCCTCTCCACTCATTGTGACGGGGGACAGTAGAGATGATGGGGGACAGTAGCAGAGAGGGGGAAGGAGGCAGCAAACGGAGGCGGGAAGGAGGGGGAGGAGGCAAGAAACTTGCACTGCAAGTTTTACTTTCTTTCTTTCAAATCTTTCATCATCTCCTCTAGGGAGGCACATGTCATATAAATAGGAGACAGGGCTTACAAATTTACCAAAATGCCCTTCTCCTAAAATAAGCATAAAAATAGAACCAAAAATACAGAGAAATAAGAAAACATCACATGGGCCCTAAATGGACTAAACAAAAAAATGTCTCGGCCCTCCCAAAATGTGTTGGGGCCTCAAAAGTCCAGTGGAGTGTCGCCTAACCAAAGAGACGTCGGCTCGACACTCGACGACGTCGATAAACATGTGTCGGATCAAATCGGGCATGTGCACAGGTGTCCGCACCAATCCTACCCGGCTGGGAGGAACCCTGGCCACTCTGATATCTCTCCAACAAATCTGGGTCAAGATGCTGCAACTCCTCTCGAGTGACCCAAAGTGTCCTCGGTCGCTGGTCGCCTCTCCAACGGATCAAGTAGCGCTGAAAGGCTCCGTCCCTAGATGTGACAACCTGCTCATCTAGTATATAGTCAATAAGCTCACGCCGTGCTATACTCGAGGCCGGAAGTGGACGCTCAGGTGCGGGATCACTCACAAGAGGGGAAGTAGGCTCGAAAGGCTCACTGGGTATCACTACTGGGTCCCTATAGGCTACCAAATCTGAGACATTAAATGTGGAACTGAAGCCATAATCTGGTGGTAAGTCAACAACGTACGCGTTCATTCCTATTCGCTTCAGCACTTTAAAGAACCCAGCCCCTCGAGCTTGCAGTTTATTCGCGACTCCCGAAGGAAGCAGTTCAGGTCTGACCCTGATCATAACGTAATCACCTTCATGAAACTCCTGTAGCCGCCTATGTGCATCTGCCGCTTTCTTGTAGTGCTCATTACTGATTTCAATATGACGAATGCTATCATGCAGACCCCTAATATGCTCGGCCAAGGACTGTGCAGACTCTGTCACTCGTGCATGAGAATGGGCAAAGGAACAAGATCTACGGGTCCCCTAGGTCTATAGCCAGTGACTATCTCAAATGGACTCATGCCAGTAGACCTATTGACCGAATTGTATATGCAAACTCAGCATGTGGTAAGACCTGATCCCAACCTCGCTCATGCTCCCCAACTAGACAACGTAACAAATCACCCAGGCTCCTATTAACTATCTCTGTCTGACCATCGGTCTGGGGATGATAAGTAGTGGAGAACTTGAGCTTAGTACCCATAAGATGCCACAAGATTTTCCAAAAATAGCTGACAAAACGCACATCCTTGTCGAAGACAATGGTCTTAGGCAGCCCGTGCAAACGTACAATGCCCTCAAGGAATAGACGAGCTACCCGAGAGGCATCAGAAGTCTTAGAACAGGGAATAAAATGGGCCATTTTGGAGAACCTATCAACAACCACAAAAATGGAATCGTGCCGGCAGACGGTCCGAGGCAATCCCAAAACGAAATCCATACTAACGTCCTGCCACGGGCGATCAGGCACGGGAAGAGGAGTGTATAGGCCAGTATTCTGCTTCCGCTGCTTGGCCAAAGCGCAGGTGAGGCAGTGAGCCACAATGCGAGCCACATCGCGCTTCACACTGGGCCAAAAAGAAGCGATACTCAACTAACTCAATGGTCTTGTTTCGGCCAAAGTGGCCGGCATGACCCCCAGCATGGAGCTCCAAATCAAGAAGTCGCGGACAGAGGTTCGCGGGACACACAACCGACCACCACGGAAGAGGTAGCCCTCCTGAAGGATATAATTAGAGTACTCTCTGGAGGGGCCAGACTGAAGAGCAATGTGGATCGGACCAAAATCAGAACAGTCTGAATACTCCTCTCGGAGTCTCTCGAAACCAATGACTTCGGCGCTGACAAGGGATAGGAGAAAAGTACGACGACTCAACGCGTCCGCCACGCGGTTCTCCACACCGCCTTATGTTTAAGGACGAATGTGTAGGCCTGAAGAAACTCAACCCAACGACTGTGCTGGGATTTAGCTTCTTCTGGCGTGGAGAAACCGAAGGGCCTCGTGTAAACAAAATAGAGCGACAAAAAGGCACACCGACAAAATGGTCCAATCACATAAGAAAAATTCTTGCAGCAGCAAATAGTGTTTCCAATATCTCAAAGCTGCACCACCGCATAGAACTCTTTATCGTAGGTAGAGTACTTCAGCTTGGCATCATTCAATTCTCACTGAAGTACGCACAGGGTGGCCCTCCTAACTTAAGGACTCCACCTATACCGACACCAGAGGCATCACAGGAGACCTCAAACACCTTCGAGAAACCTGGCAATCGAAGGACTGGTGCTTGGTCATGTATGTCTTGATGTCACGGAAGGCCGAGGCGGTGGCCTTAGTCCAGACAAAAGTCTCCTTCCAAATGCAATTAGTGATCGGGGTCATGATGGTGCTGAATCCCCGAATAAATCGGTGATAGAAAGGGGCCAGCCCATGGAAACTGCACCAGCCGTGAACGGACTGAGGCTCAGGCCACTCGGTGATCGCCCTGACCTTCTCCGGATCAGCAGAGAGACACCTCACTAGACAAAATGAACCCCAGAAGACAACTCGATCAGTCATGAAAGCACACTTCTTGAGGTTACCATACAAACTCTCAGCGCAAGACAAGACACACCCTGACGAAGGTGGTCCAAGTGCTCACCCCTGGAGCGGCTAAAGATGAGGATGTCATCGAAGTACACGACCAAAAAATTCCCATAAAGGGTCTCAACGCTTGGGTCATGAGCCGCATGAATGTGCTAGGGGCGTTAGATAGCCAAAAGGGCATGACCAACCACTCATAAAGTCCATCTTTAGTCTTGAAAGTCGTCTTCCATTCATCCCCAGGTCAAATCCGAACCTGGTGGTAGCCACTCTTCAGATGTATCTTCGAAAATACAGTAGCTTCCGCCATCATATCCAACATGTCATCCAAGCGGGGAATGGGAAAACGTATTTCACCGTGATACGGTTGATAGCCCTGCTATCGACGCACATCCTCCAAATGTTGTCTTTCTTTGGAGCTAATAATGCGGGGACAGCGCAAGGGCTCAAACTCTACCGAATAAAACCTCTCCTCAGGAGCTCTCAACTTACCTTCGTAGTTCTGCAAACTCGGCTGGACTCATGCGAAAGTGGGGCAAGTTGGGCAAAGTGGGTCCCGGAACCAAATCAATGGCGTGTTGGATGTCACGCAACGGTGGTAATCTGTCTGGGAGATCGACAGGAAAGACATCAAGGAACTCCTCAAACGGAGGCCACCTCAGGGGGGTGTCACTCGTCGTGTCGCCCTCAACAGGCCTCACCATCAAAACATAGAGGCATTCAGAGTCCTCAAGCTCCTGACCAAGATCATGAGCACTAACCATCTGCAGGGTCACAGGAGGTGGTGCATCAGGAATAGAGATAGTAGTGGTGCTCGCGCACCTCGCCGGTGTAGGACTCACCACAGAGGTTTACATCGTGACCAAGTGGAACTAGAGACAACAGAAGTGCTCTCAGGTCTCGGGCCACAGGCAGGAGGGAGACTAGCAGTAGGAGCTCGGGACGGAACAAGGGCAGTAGAGGAAGAAAGCTCATAAGTGGACACAGGAGGGGTGGGGGCACTAGATCGGGCTACTCTCTGAGGGGGCAAAGTTGCAGGTCGGGAAGGCTGCAAGGTAATGAGGACATCGCCGTAGAGAAACTCACAAATATTGGATCGGCCATAGAGGACCGCATCCACATCATATATCCACGGCCTCCCTAAAATGATGCTCCCGACCTCCATAGGTAAGACATCGCACCAAACCTTCTGAGAGTATGGGGGGAAAGAGATTGGGACGTGGCACATCGTCCGGATCGGAATAGAAGTAGAATCCACCCAAGAGACACGATAGGGCGGGGGGTCGACCACTGTCAGCCCAATATGCGCGACAGCCTGGGAAGAAATGGCATTAATGCAATTCCACTATCAATGATCACCTTGCACACCTTTCCATCCAACGGATATAGGTATGAAAAATGGAAGTGCGGCGCCAATCATCACACTCAGTAGGCTGAGCTAAGATGCATCGGACAACCCCAAGCCTACTCTCATCAAGGGGATCTTCCTCATGGTCTGTCGGGAGATGCTCGGCGTGAATGTAGCAAGTCGCCTCACCTCAGCCTGAAACTCGACGGCCATGTCATCCCCAGCTCATAGCTAACATGCTGCACCACAGGGGTGGTCTCCTCAGGATGAGCACCCTCTATAGTCAAGGCCCTAGACGGACACTGGGCAGCAAAGTGACCGATCCCTTGGCATTGAAACAGCGATCCTGAGACCCACTGCCACGAGAGGGTTCACCCACAGCTGGGGCTTTCCCTCTATCCTCCCGCCTAATAGGGGGTGCGCCCAACAATGAACGGTCATGAGGTGCGGGCAAAAGGGGGGGGTCGGGGTCCTCTGAGGTGGTGGTCAGGGCCTAATCGACGGGTCATGACACGGGGGGTCCAAAGATCGAAGGGTGGGACCCCTTGGGGGCAGCCCAGAAGCGACACGCTGATCCATCGGGCGCTGGTGGGCATGTCTAGTCTGCGGGGGTGACCCAGACCTCGGCTCGAATTGCTCCACCTCACGCACGACCTGATAAGCATGCTCGATGGTCGTCACATGCTGGCGGAACAACTCCTGCTGGTACACAGGACAGAGACCCTTCCTAAATTAAGACAGAGTCAGCGCGCTTCTCCACGGGCCCCACACCTCAATAAGTATTCATCAAACTCAGCAATGTATTCCGAAACAGATCGGTTCCTTGCGTGAGGTTCTGCCAACGATCAATGAGGCGATGTCGGTAAGTCGAGGGAAGATATTTCTCACGAAGCTTGACTTTCATGTCTTCCACGACTCAATGGGTCCAACCCACATTGCTCAAGAAGAGACCTCACATCAGCCAATAAGTCTACGCTTGGCCTATCAACTTCATCATGGCAAAGCGTGGTGCGCCGGGCGTCAGACATCCCCATCCAATTAAAATAACGGTCATGTTGGCTTCCCAATCGAGATAAACTCTCGGATCCAAGGACCCGTCGAAGGTGGGAGCGTCAGCACGAACAATCCGCCGGTAATCTTGATCTTCTTGAAAACGATGGGGCCATCCATTCATCATAGTCCTCTCGGTCCTCCCGACACCTAATCTCCTCTGACCTAATGCAGGATCACCTCGACCCCTCGGGTGTCGAGGCCTACCTGATCCATCTCCCAATCTGCACGACCGTCGCGATCAACTCGCTCACCCGACCTAAAGGATAGCAACAATGACGTCGATCCCCATCCCACTCGATCTAACTGCCTGTCAAATCTCCCATGAGTGCGGGCAATAGCCTATAGACACCTTCAACCTCGCCAAAGGAATCGTATCCATGGTCGTCCTCTAACCGATCAACACATGATCCGCCCTAGGGGGATCTCTAGGGTCAGGGGGCTGAACTGGAACAGGTGGGGGGGCGGGCGATCTCTCCAAAACAGCAAGGCGGTTAGCCATCCCTTGGACCGTACGTTCTGACTCGGTAAACCTTTCCTCTACTCGGCGCTCCATCTGATCTATATGAAGAAGAGTTAGTTGAGCCTCTCCATCACCCCGGCATCGCGTGAGCATCTGCCTGAGACTCCGACATGGTACTGAGATGTGGTACTCAGCACTGCTACGGGTGGGCATGAAAACAAGACTCACAGCTAGGACATGACACAAACTAAGTGCAATGGCCTACTAATAAGTGACAGTGCGTGCAAACTGATGCAAGATAGGACCGACTCAACAACTCTAACATGTATGCACAGGATCGAGAATCAGCACATGAGCAACTACTAAAGTGTCATTTAAGCATTCACAATAGTTTCATGACAGTGAATACGTTAAAATAACAAGAAACACAGCTTAAAGAGTCATCCCTAGTAGTGATGAAGCGAAATAGACCGACTGTAGTGCGAAATACCACTAGTCTAGGGCAGCAATAGAACATACAAATATCTCAGAGTCAGGGGCCTCGGGAAAGATCTCACAACTCTCAAACAACAGTGATCATCAATAAGTTAACAACGGGCTAGGTGGTCCTAACTCTCACAAGCACAGGAGCAAATTTAACATATACCAGAAAGCAAGTATGAGACAGAGTCGATAGCACTCACTGACCCACTGAAGAGCGGGGATCCGCACTAGAGACGTGGGGGTGACGAAGTAGAAGGGCGTCCTCTGGTGTCTGTCGGCGTCAACGTCAAGCGGCGAACCTGGCGACCACTGGCTCCCAACTACGTCCACGCTGGGGCGAGACAGCAGGCCGTCTCGTGGTGGGGTCCGAGGACGTCGAGGCTGGCCAAACTCGTGCGGGAACACCGGTGCGTACAGGTACACGGTGGTCGTGTCGTCGTCGACTCCGGCCTCGTGCAGGTTCATCTGGGCACCAGCCGGGGTCAATGAGCCCCAGATGATTAGGGCCCGCCGAGACGACCGCAACGACGCGAACGGCACGTCAAACCGAGCTCAGACGAGCCCTCCGCACTGGCAGTGCGATATGGCTCCAGGTGCACCGTCGGCACTGTAGCCGACTACAGTGACGGGCCGGGTCGAACCGGCCTGACCCGATTTGCGGTCCTCTTCTTCTATCCCCCTTCTCAGGCCGTGCAGAGAGAAACCAGAGGAAGGAGGGGAGAGGGAGGGCCGCGGGCGATGGCGGCTGCCGGCGGAGCCAGGCCGGGGTTCCAGCGTTCGCGGCGGGGCTGCGGCGGAGCCGGCGATGGCGGAGCTGGCGCCGCGGCTCCTCTTCTCCTCTTCTTCTTTCTGTCGAAGCCGTGAGGAGTGGCTCTGCGTGGGGGTGTGGGTTCCGGCGATGGGGTTCCGGCGGTGCAGTTCTGTGCGCGGGGGAGAGGAGAGCAAGAGGGGTGGGCTCTGCGCAGGGAGGGGAGGGGTTCTGGCGATGGGGGTTCTGCACGGGGGGCTTCCGACGATGGGGTTCTAAGCGTGGGGAAGCCTGTTGAACGGGAAGAAGAGGCCTTCTCCCGCAGAGAGGAGAGACAGAGACGAACAGGGAAGGGAGAGATGATCGGAGAAGATAGAAGGGAGATCGAAGGCTACTCTGATACCAAGATGATGGGGGACAGTAGCAGAGAGGGGGAAGGAGGCAGCAAACGGAGGCTGGAAGGAGGGGGAGGAGGCAAGAAACTTGCACCGCAAGTTTTACTTTCTTTCTTTCAAATCTTTCATCATCTCCTCCTACGGGAGGCACATGTCATATAAATAGGAGACAGGGCTTACAAATTTACCAAAATGCCCTTCTCCTAAAATAAGCATAAAAATAGCCCCAAAAATACAGAGAAATAAGAAAACATCACATGGGCCCTAAATGGACTAAACAAAAAAATGTCTCAGCCCTCCCAAAATGTGTTGGGGCCTCAAAAGTCCAGTGGAGTGTCGCCTAACCAAAGAGACGGCTCCGACACTCGACGACGTCGGTAAACATGTGTCTGAGCAAATCGGGCATGTGCACGAGTGTCCACACCACATTGTCTTAAGGTTTTAGTGTTGGAGAACCCCATCCAAAATATTTAATATGGTAGCAGAGCCTATGGAATGATCACATGACAAAGGCTAAAATTGGCCTGCACATAAGACAGCATGAAAGAATAGTTCCAAATTGAAAAGAGACAAAGTTACTAATGTGTAGTGGAGCACTCTCCACTCATCGCCTTACGTGTTGAGTTGCAACCCAATCCAATAAATTTAATACGTAAATGCATACCTGTACTCTATATATATATATATATATAAAACTCAAATTCCACAGGTTCCATGGGCCAACAGAGCTCAAATCTGTAGCAGCAGCAGTAAAATCTGCTACCCCTGGAAGGACTAGTCACCTGATGCAGGCTACTCAACCCACCATGCATCCTGCAGGTGCCATGATGACCCTCTTCTTATCCAGTGAATTTTTCTTGAAAATCATGTAGACTGCCATCACAGACACACTGGCGTTTGGTGGGAAGGTCAGCATTGGATCTGCATCCAGGAGAGAGAGGATGCATGCGAGACAGAGACACAGTCGGAGGAAGGGTGTTCCCCCTCCAATGCCAGGTATGGGGCATTTGAAAGTTTGTAGGCATTGAAAACAAAAGATTTAATAATACATTGTTATCACTATATTAAAAAAATTGATTAACCAATGATTGTAACAGAATAAATATAGAATATTTGCCTTTCTCTAACAGAAAGTAATTCAAGTGCCATCTTTGCAGCATTTCATAAACTTGAAGATATGTTGCAAGTACATCCTTTAGGAATGATATTTTACAATTTTCTGTGAAGGATGGTTTATATGCAAAAATACTAACATATTATGTGGCTACATGCATAAAAACATCATAAAATGATCTTCTAAAAATCAAGTTCTCACACCTTACCACCATGCTTATTGAACTCCTTAATGTCAGCAAAGTACCCTCTATTCAATTCATCAGAACTGCAATGAAGAACAGAGAAAGAATTTCTTAAATAATATAGAATAAAATTAAGATTGCATCCAGCAACATAAGTTTCTCAATCAAACAACAAAAGCTTAACAATCCGGTAACAATATCATTTACATTTGTTGAACAATTTGCGTGAGTGAAAATGAGTAAACAATAAAATCACATAAAAAAGTTATTTGCAACTAAACTATCAAATCTAATTACACTACTGAGAAACCTATATAAAGTTAAAATCATTCAAATTATGCAGATCAACTAAATCTTTACTCAAGCCTGACAAACTAAAGTATGCTTAAGAAAATCAAGAAAGAGAAAGAAAGATCAATGAATAACTCGGATCATCAATTCAAGATCATCAATCAAACATCAATTTCTGTTTTTGACTCCAAAATCTTATCAGAGGATCAATTAGTTATTCTGCAGAGCTGCCAATGCCAAATGCAAATTAATATATCAGAACCCCTTATTTCACTCAGATACAAAATGAATAACTGGAAGATGGATTTCTAGTTACAACCTTAGTATTGGGCATAAGTGATGGGCATATACAAAGAAGCTAGATCCAAACAGAGAAGTAGATAGGGAGAACATGGTGGTATAAACTCTCTCTGTAGAATCACCTCAAAAGAGATGGAGATTCTTTGGTCTTGATTATTAGTGACCTGAGAGACACTAGAGAAACGTGTACTGGTGGATGTGCATGGGGCAGAAAATAATAGAAGAGCTGAGCTGCGAAAACAAAAGTTTGTATGTGCTCTTAAAGAATAGATGGTGATTAGAGATAAATATGTAGATGAGGAATCTGGGGATTGGCTCATTGAAGGCAGTGCTTGTGAAGGCCCTATTGGAAAAAGGAGTATGTAGTTCAAAAAGGGAGGTGAGGAAGGAGAAACAACCATATTCAAATTGTTTCCATGGAAGTTACTTGCCTTGCAAAGATGCTATTTGTTTAACATTAGCTCATGGGCGTCCTACTTCATTGTTATACAAAAACATTTTTAGGTTTGGTGTTCTCAACACTGTAATACCAAACAATGGATAGAGAGATGCTGAAGTATGCCAGGGTAAGTAAAATTAGACAGCATAAGAAAAACTGAAAAACATTAGGTTCAAGATACTAAGCAGAAACCTATGGGTGAGGATTAATGTCAAACAATCATCTACACTTTGATCATTCATTGACCAACAAATGGCAAAGGTTATATCCTAGTTTGGAACAAGAAAAAACAGTTATTGAAAACATGGAGGATCTCTCTCTCTCTCTCCGGCTTCCATCTTCATATCCCATTCCATGCACGGATACATATCCACAGAAAGAGGTTCCAAGGTGTCTGCTAGGCAACAGTTAAGCAGGCACCCTGTCGCCTTGGCAATTATGCCCAACCAATCAGTAAGCCAAAAATTGAACAGTTACTGGATAATGTAGGGATGATTACCAAAGATGGAAATTTATAAATGATCAAAGAAATTTTTCAGTCAAATGCGGAGCAAAAGGCACAGGTGGATGGTATGACAAAAGCATTTACACCGAGGCCTAAAGGGAGTTGGAGTCATGATAACTAATGTTATGGACTTTAGAGGGAACTAGTAGAGCTTCAGGTGGATAAGGCAAATAGTGGTAACGAATTTGGTGCATGCTCATCTGGATAGGTCTACCTCACATGACTAGTTGTGTTCTGGACATATCTTTAAAGATGGACCAAGGTCCATTAGATGTGAAAGTGTTTAACTGAGACCCACCTTATCTTCTCAAGTGGCCCCTTTTGAGTGTGCTTGAGATAATTAGAGTCGGTAGGAAGCAGAGTCTTTTAATCCCCGAAACAAAAGGGATCTCAACACCTCCGATCTGCCTAGGCCCACTTGGCCAACTTAAAAGGATTTTTGGATCCTCCATGGGCATCTCACTCCTTTGATCACCATTATCAAGGGTTTCAAAGGCCACATCTGCTCACCATTCATCGCCTTCCGCCAGCTCTCGCCACTAATTTGATCACGGTCCTTTCTTTTTCTGAAGGTCACTTGATCATAGTCATTTGATCATGGCCATCTTCTCAGAACCCAGACCAAATTGAAGCACACATTTCCAGGAGAATCCTTCCAAATCGCAAACCCAGAGCTACAAAACAGACTGACCAGATAGAGGAGTCAAAGACTTCCATCTGACTTTCACAAATGTCTCCGATCAACAACCAAACTCAAATAACTGTAACCTTGTGGAACCGTGTTTCTTTCAATAGCCACAGTGGAACCACGAATTTACGGGGTTAAACAATTGAAAAAAGATTTTCTCGTGCACGAAAAAGTGAACACAAAAGAGAGAGCTTGCCACACGAAGAAGAAGCACGGAAAGTTTGCAAAAGAAGAAGACTAAAGAAGCGCAACTTACAGCCTTTCCCGCTCCTTCTCGATGGCAGCCTTGTTGATCACCTGCACGAACGGATGCGAGCAACTGTCACTGTCAGATTTCACCAACAAAGTGGCTAGCTGCGACCCACACATGCAACAGAATCAGGGTGCAAGCTGGCATACCGACCAACCTGATAGATGTCGAGAAAATGCCGCGACGGTACCAGGGATTGCGGCCTCAGATGAGGGAGGACCGCGGAATCCCGCCCCTGCGACGGAGGAGAAAGGGAAGAAAGGAGGGGAGCGCTGTGCAGACGAGGACCCAAAAGCCCACGCGCGACGGCCGTAGAGGCCGAGGCGACGGCACCGCCGCAGTCGCGGCGGAACACGAGTGACCGCAGCATGGGTCGGTCACTGCGGGTGGAACTTATTCTCGACCGAGAGACGGTGCTGTATTGCCATTGGAAACTCTTAATACCCGCTTTGGGCGGGCAGTTGCTTGCCCGCGCCCGACCCAACCGAGTAAGTCTAACTCGAGCAAGGGGTCAAATGGGCATGGTGCATAATTACCAAAAAAAGGAAACGTTTTGTACCCACGTATGCTGCCAAAATTGATGCGCTAGTAATCGCTCTACCATTGGTCCACTCAGACAGAGGTCCCACATAAGTTAGGTTTTAAATTCCCATTAGGGGAATACTTGTTGCAAACCTCATGTGGTTTGCAACAAACTGAGGTCATGGGGGTGGGCACACCCCTAGGGTGTGCCCACCCCCAATGGGGGCTTAGTTTGCATCCACCAGTTTGCACCAAGAGGTGCTCTTCCCATTATGTGAGTTCTTCTCTACCACGGGGCGACAGAGAACACCGGGCGATGATGGCATTGTCCCATGCATCCCATTTGAAAAGTTTTTTTGGCTTAATACTTAGATTGCCCTTCGCGCCAAACATATGCTTTCTCTTCTTCCTGTCCTACGAAAACCCCGCCACCGGAGAGAAATGAAGCAGTAGCTGTAGCTCCCCCCCCCCCCCCCGCTCGTGCCTAAAGAGAAACCCAAGCCCCCTCAGGAAGCCAGAGAAAAATAAAAAATGAAGGTTACAAATGAAGAAGATGACGCCCCCAATGACGTAGTCACATTCACATATGACACAACAAATGTTTAAACCTTTTGCAATGCGAAGTTTGTTGTCCACACCTCCTGTGTTGCCGTCATATCTATTTCCTGTCTGTCCAGCTTATTTTATTGATCGCTAGGGTTATTTGTTTGCCCTAATAGCCTATTTTACTAGGCCTTATGGCTATTTGTATATCAGAGCAGTTTATTTTTTATTTTTTTTGGTTGAATGATGCAATGGCCAAGTCACTACGCACCCCAAAGTCTCGCCCCGGGATCAAACACGTGCGATCCCGGGGTCCCTCCCAAACCTTTCCTCTCGGTGTCCACTGCGGCACTGTCGCAGGACTATCGGAGCAGTTTATTTGATTAATTGTTTTGTTGAACCCCTTATATATTATCTTTATGTTTTGATGATAATTAAAACTCATGAAAATCATAGATATATTTAATAATATTTTTCAAGGTATGTATGTATAAGAAATAATATAATTTCTATCGTCTTAAAAATATTTGTACTAAAATCTATATCGATTACAATTCAACGTGTATCGATTAAAGGGTAAAGTGTCACATCGATTACTGAAGAAGGTTTCTACCGATTAGAGAACAGAAGGAAGTTTCTATCGATTAGAAAATAAACCTCATTCCGATTAGTGAACAAAGTGTTATATCAATTACTGAATAAGTCTTCTATTGATTAGTGAAGAAGTAGTGTTCCGATTATAGAAAAAATTATTGTTCCAATTAGCGATATATTTCATGTTATATCGATTAGTGATATATCACATCAATTACTGAACATTCGTCTTCCGACTACTTAACTTCGTTCTGATTACTCTTACGTTGTTCTGATTACTAAACAAATGTTCAAACCTATTCTGATTAATGTCATTCTCATTCCGATTAGTGACCAAATATTTAGTAATATTCCGATTGGTGTTATGAATGTTCTAGTTACTGAACAACTGTTTTATATCGTTTTGATCAGCATTATTCAGATATTGAATAGTGAACACTTACGTTATATTGTTCTGATTAGTGTTGTTCATGTATTGATTGATAAATACAAGTCATATATTGTTCTGATTAGTGTTAATTTGACTTCAAACACATCGATTAATGAACAAATCATTTTAAATACTTTGGATACACCGATTACTAATGTCTTGCACACATGACTACACCGATTAGTGAACAAATTGTTTTAAATGCTTGATTGCAACGATTCTTCAAGACTTATACATCGATTGGTTATATATTTAGTTTGACTATTGCTCCATCATTTTTTGGCGTGTAAATAAGATTTCAAGCCCCCTACACATCTTTTATTTATTATTTCTTACTCTTAAAGCGTGTACTCTATAGATAGCTGCTTCCAGAAATCTAGTCAAAGTGTATCCAATATTTTTCATGATATCTTTTCATGGTAGGTAAGAAAGGTGTCAGCAAAACTATGGACTAAAGGTAAATAAGGTAGGGTTGAATGACACGAGACTTCTATTGCTTAACATCCTCTTCTATGCATTTATTGTATATAGGTCTACAATTACAATACTCACGCAAGACTTACGTGAGAGCTACTAAAAGGAACTTTAAAAATACACTCTAAAAGAGAGGAAGCAACGGAAGAAGATGGAGGCAACGGGAAGAAGATGGAGTCTAACGGCTATCATTCAAACGGTTTTCTTAATATCTTCAAAAGACAACGGGCAAAAGAAGAAGAAGAAGAGCAACGGAAGAAGATGAAGCCCTAGCAGTTATCTCAACGATCTTCCTCAAAACTCTCTATAAAGAGTGGAAGGCTTGGAGTATTCAAGTAGAAGTAATATACACCAAAAAGCCAAGAATATATGTTCAAGTTTCTGCGTTCAAGCCTTCATTCCTTCTTCCTCTCTCAGTGTGACATTGTAAATATGGATAGAATTTTAGCCTGAGAGATGGAGTTTCTTGTCATTTCCTTTAGCTATCAGGTTATTGTCGAGATCAAAAAGGTCAAGTTCATTATTCCTGAACTTGTCTCGATAAGCTGGTATTTCTTCTCTTAAAGTAAAACTTGTGTCCAACTGAGAGACTGTATTCAACTTTCCCCTTGTGTAAAAGGAAAGATCAGCTGGTGTGTTGGGTGGTTTGTTGAGTTGAGGGACTGTACTGAGTTCCCCTCGTGTCTGTTGGTTCTACTATTGTTGTTGCTCTGCTTCTGCTGTGGTTTGTTCGGCTACTGGTTGTGCTACTACTGGTCTGTTGTTGCTGCGGTTTGACTTGGAGTATTACCTTTGTTCTAACTACAGATAAACTGAACGACCATATCTTTTAATTGTTGCATCTCATCAGACATTAAGTCAACTTTTACATCAATATGATGGAATTGCATTTGGATGATGCTAAGCATTTATTGTTGCTTCAGAAGCAAATTATAACATCATTTATAGATTTTCCTCCACTCTGGTCTCCCCCTGAGTCCATGGTTGTTGAGTAGGTTTAGAAGGCTCAACAGGTGGAGGAGAAGTGTGATGATAGGGCTGCTCTTCAACCGGTTCATCAATGGGGATGCCAGGATGTGCTGGAGTAAGCACCTTCATCTATGATGGTTTTGCCCTTAATATATCTTGATAACTGGCAATAGTCTCTTCAAGAAGTTATTCTTGTTCTATTGGTACTAGGGGTGTCCACATATTTGGTCTCAGCTTCAACTTCAGCTGATGGACTTGAGCACAAAAGGGAGTACTCATGAATCAACAAAAACTTTATGAGCGAGTCTGGTACCAAATCTTTAATCTAATTTGGGCTTTATCCACTAAGGTATAATGACTTCTCCTTAATTTGGATAGACCAATGCCTCCTTCATCTGTGTAGTAATTTCATTGCTCATATCACATATTCATCTTGAACAGAATTGTCAACAATGGTCCATAGGGAAAAGGATTCATTTAAATTCATGGACCCAATCATCCTATCTATGATCACAGAGGCTAAATTCACAGGATGTCTCTTAATAGCCCAAAATAGAAGTTTTTCATCCCTAGAGAAAATTGATGAGTGGCTACCTCCCCTTGGGGTGACAATATTTGTGATGATAGGATGCAATAATCTTTCCTCAGCAGTCTACTTGATCAATAAACTCTTCTTATGTATATCCCCCTTGGCTCCAATGATTCCCAATCTTTGTCTTTCCAATGTTACTGTATCATTGGCCCTGTGGCCCTTCTTAGAACATTTCAAGATTCTACCAGAATATCATCATCAACTTTCATGCTTTTCCCTTTAACCCTGCAACTAGGGAACCATCTTATGTTATCTTCAGAGTAACTTAGAACACTTTAACTAGATCTTCATATACAGTTCCTTATCGAACAAATCTTTTTTCCAACTCATGGTTTCAATGATCTTTACACTTCTACTAACCTTCCTGTTAACTGGGAAAATCCACACATTACCAGCGCAAACTGAGCCTTGTTTTTCAGAAAAGCTTTTTGAACTGGTTGGGAGTAAAAAAGAGGCATCAAGAACCCTAAATGATGCCATCTAAAAAGGAATTGATAGGAATGACTTTGAGGATCAAGAAAGGGGTGATGAACTCGAAATCACAGTAAAGATCCTACCTTTTCAAGGTTTTGGAGGGGAAAACAGTAGAGGATCTCCCGAGTTAAAGATGAGTACGGGAAGGAGAACCGCGACAAAAATTTCAAGGGTTTGTAAATGTGGTAGGTGGGAAGAAAGGAGAACAAAAAGTATTTATAGGTATTTAGACAGATCACAGAGGCTCAAAGGGTGGTAGTCAAAGTGGATGGAGATCAATGGTTGAGATTAAAAACTTCGGCTATGAAAGGACAACTAGAGAGAGAGAGAGAAAAAAAAAACTTTACCTTATATTTAATATATATTTTATATCCTTCATGATAAAGAAATCAATAATTATGACTAGAAGTCATCACAACTTCGACTTTACAAACTTCAACTCCACTTCGACTCTAGTTATGCAACTTTGATTGACGCACAACTTCGACTCTAGTGGAGGACTTCCCCTCCACTTCAATTACAATTGTCACCTGTGACTTGTGAGAAGTTCGACGGATGAAAGACCTTAGTCAAAGTGATGATAACTTACAGAGGATTTCACACTTAACTTTTTTAGTTATAGGCTAGTATGTTATTCAGATTATGATGAATAATTTATCTCCACTTATATATTTTGGTGATAAACAAAACCATAAAAATACTTGACTAACACGAAACGGACGGAGTACGGAGACGGGGCACGGGCAAACGACGGGAGCTCGGAGAAAGGTATTCTCCCCAAAACTCTCCCGAGAACAAATTCCTTAGGGTCTTCTCCCTCTTTTTTGAACTCTTCTTTTTTTTTGAGTCGGATCCGGATCCTCCTTTTTTTCTTGGGGGTGGTTGTTTCATTATTTCTTTCGAACCCGTTTATTTCAGGTGTTCGAAGTTAGTAAACCTCGAGGCTATTCACGAGGCTTTTCGGTCATTTCTCGACCTCCCGAAAATTTTCGGTCGTATCTTGACCTCCCGGGCTTTCGGCCATATCTCGACATGTCCAGGGTTTCTGTCGTTATTTGACAATCCCCAGACTTGGAGTGGCCCGCCATAAGTCGGGCCCAGGAGAGCGCACGTCGTTTCATAGAAGCGGCGTGGGTCCCACTCCACCGGGCCGTGCAAACGGCATGAGCCAGGCCTCTCGGTCATTTCTTGACTTTTTCGAGCGGTTCCGAGTATTTCCGTCATTGATTGACTTTTTCGGATACTCCTGCCATTTATTCACTTGCTTGGACTTCTCCGCCTTTGTTGACATCTTCCGAGAACTCCCATGTGTCCAGCTTTAAGTCACACCCAGGAGAGCGCACGCCACTTCATAGAAGTGGTGTGGGTCCCACTCTCACCGGTTGGACAAAAGGCATGAACCATCGAGCTATTTCTGCCATTTTCCTTGCCGCAAGGATGTATCTTCAATTTCTTGACATCAGGGGTATTTTCGTACTTTTCGACCAGTAGGGTGTATTCCTGCAATTTTTGCAGAACGACAGAGTATTTCTACAATTTTTCGGGCAGCAGGGTATTTCTACATTTTCTAGACAGCAGGGATTCCTGCAATTTTCCGGATGGCAGGTATTTCTGCAATTTTCTGGGCAGCAACGTATTTCTGCAAATTTTCCAGACAGGGGTATTCCTATAATTTTTCGAGACGACATGGTATTTCTGCAATTTTTGGACAGTAGGGGTATTCCTGCAATTTTCTCATGGATGGGGCATATGTGTACTTTAATACACACATACACAAACTTTATATCCTCAGGGGACTTTGTGTAATTTTACACAACTTGGGCCCATATGGAGGTCTTCATATTTTGAAGAACAACATCTCTCACCCCCCCCCCAAAGGAGGGGGGCTTCATCTCCCAGCCAAAAAGCCATCTTCCACCCAGGAAAGGGTCCATGAGAGTAGAAAAAAGTAGGGGTGAACAACGGTTCGGTTCGGTAACGGTTCCCCCTATTTTTGAGGGAACCGAACCGAACCGAACCGAACCCCTTCAGTCGGTTCAAACCGAAATCAGGCAAAGCAGGTAAATCTGGCAAAAAGTGGCAAAAAATGGTGTTTTTCCGGCGGTCGCGAGAGATTTGATCTCGCGACCACCCGCGCTGGAGGGCGCGCCGTGTGCGCCAAAGGCCTCCTTCCACTGCGCTATATGCGCTTTTTCTGTATAAATATTATTTATTAATTATATATAATATTCGGTTCATTCGTTTTCCCATTGAAACCGAACTGAACAGTGAAGCCCTGAAACTGAACCGAACTGGCCGTTCGGTTCGGTTTGTTCGATTTGGACCATATAGTGAACACCCCTAGAAAAAAGATACGCCTTCTTCATGGCCTTGGCCTTGGCCCCCTTATATGGGTTCGAAGGGGCCAAAGAGGGGGGGGGGGGGCTGCGGCCATAAAGGGGTGCTGCGGAGCACCCCTAGGGGGTTCCAGGCAGAAGAAACACCCCTAGGGGTCCCAGGCAAAGACTACTCAGGAACACCCCCGTGGGGGTGTCCTGGCGCAGAACACCCCTGCTGGGGGTGTCCTGGCAGTAGAACCCCCTGCGGGGGGTGTCCTGCTGGCCCAGGGCTCCTCTTTGAGGGGGTAATTTTGGGGTATTTTTCTTTGTTAATTTTTTGTGTCAACATTGGAGCAGGCTATAATGATGAATATGAGGGCAAGTTTAGTCCTACTACAATATTATATATATTCTCATTAAATTATTCATTAATACTATGCAGTATTATTAATGCATTGGAGACAGCCAAAGTATCTCCCATCAAATAACTTCTCTCATCTAATTTTTTCCTAGATTATGTATTATTTGAGGATCATGCTGGTATCATTTGTTTAGCCTATTGACAAATAGTTGACACTACATGCTTGAGGGATCTTTTAGGATATATAACATGTCAGTATCGTGTGAAAAGTTACCCTGATCAGCTATTTGTCACTGATAGTCTATCTTGTAATGCTTGGATCCAATGCTGACTTTTCAAGATAGTCTCAAGTTTCTGTTATTATTATGAATATGAATAGGTGTAAGTCATAATCAAAAGACATTGAACATGCTTTGAAAATATTGAGATATTAATAGGGCGTTTGGGTTGCAAATTTTTACCTCTTTTTTATCTAAAATTTAAAAAAAGAGAAATATTCACTAACACTATTTGGTAAGATATTTTTTTTTTTAGGAAAGAATCCTACCTGTGTAAACTCTCTAAAAAAAACAACTCTACACCATTTTTTTTTTTTAACTTTCGCCCGGGCCCCCCCATCCTCCTCCTCCACCCCCCCACCCCCCGCCGGCGCCCCTCCTCCTCCTCCCCCCACCCCCCCCCCCCTGTCGGCGCCCTCCCCCTCCCCTGCCCCCGTGCGCCCTCCTCCTCTCCCCCCACCGGCGCCCCCCCCGCCAGCGCCTCCCCTCCCCTGCCCCCTGCGACCTCCTCCTCCTCCCTCCCCGCACCTCCCTCTGCCAGCCCCCTCCCCCGCCAGCACCCCCTCCTCCTCCTCCCCCGACTCACAACCCCCCCCCCCCCCCCGCCGGCGCCCTCCCCCGCCCCCCCTGCGCCCTCCTCCTCCTCCCCCCCATCGGCCCCTCTCCCCCGCTGGCGCCCCTCCTCCTCCCCCCCCCACCCCCCCGCAGGGGCCCTCCCCCGCCCCCCCTGCGCCCTCCTCCTCCTCCTCCCTCCACCGCCGTCCTCCTCCTCTCCTCCCCCCCCGCCGTCCCCCTCCCCGCCCCCCCTGTGCCCCCTCCTCCTCCTCCCACCTCGCCGGCGCCCCCCTACGCTCCCTCTTCCTCTTTACAAAATTTAAAATTATATTATTTTTACCAAACAAACAACAGTTTTTCTCAATTTAAATTTTAGTCAAAAATTGGTACACTATAATTTTTTTAGTTTAGAAATAGTTTTTTTTAAAAAATTGTAACCAAACACCCTATAAATGTATATCCTTGGAAATTCATGATACTTCATAATCTTCTAAGAGTTCTTCAGTAAAAATATCACTTAATCAATCTTGATGTACAAAATAAGACGACCTCCAAAATTGCCAATGTGAATTATGTGAAATACAAAAGAAGAATAAATGCATGTTTTATCCTGACATAATTCACTGCAAAACGTTCCATAATTTTGTTTCATCCTCAGAAGCAGGAACAAATGTATAACAGTGATTCAGTTCATTCTCTCATGATGAAACCAGTTTGTGTATGATGGTTGCAGGTTTTGCTCTCTTTCATTAAAATAAACTTTTGATATTCTTCAAACATCCAGACATTATGCACTGTATGAATTGAAAAGCATATCTGTTTCAATGTCCTCAGATGATTTACACTGGGTCATGAAGCATACTAATGCATAACATTTTCTTCATTTCTAAAGTTAGAGGAAATCATTCGTGGATATTTTATGACGAGTTAGTAGTTCATATACATGCTTGCAATTGGAAATAAGCATGCTTGTGATTGGAATATGTGTGTACCTCCTTAATCACCAAATATGAAAAGTAGCTTCTCTAAGCTTGAGCTGTCATCCATATGTTTTTCATTATGGTTTTGTACTTTTGTAGTACTCCCTGAAATTCCCTGTTGTAGTTTTTTTTATTAACTCGTATGATTGGCCATTATACATTTAATCTTATACTATATCTTTGCAAGTTCATAGCTACTCCTAGATACACAGGCCTAGCATGCCTATCACTTACTGATCTTATTTGACTCTTAATGCCTTAATGACTAAGACGAAGTCATTCTTTTCATATGCATATTCCTCTTGAATTCATAACAATCAAACATAAAACTCTTGCTATTTGCATGCTTTGGTTCAATCCCCAAGGGGCCCACAAACTGAACCTGCATAAGGCCTCTGAAGAGCAGTTGAGGGAGTATATAATAGCATGGAACTACACTTTCAGCTTCTAAAGAAAACCTCCAAACAATGGATGCTAATCTCAACGAACTTGAGTTGACGCTGTAGAGGATCTAGAGGAAATTGAAGCAAACCTCAAAATTAAGAATTGCAGGTTCTAAGTTTACAGAAGGAATTATGTGGTGAATTAGATGGTTACCTGCTGCAGTCCAAGGAAAGATGTGGTGAACCTGAGATAGGTAGAATCTATCTGAAGATAATTTCATTAAGACACACATACTTTTGTCGGAAAGTTTGTCTCTTGACACAGAGATTCGTAGAATCTTAAGTCTCTGGAGTACTCCAGAAGGAATCTGGTGCTGTGGCTGAAACGTTGTCTCAAAGAACATTGAATTGAAGACATGCTCAAGGCCTCCAATGCTGCATTAGATGATATGAAAGCTCAATTGAAAGAAACTGAAGCTAGACTGATATCTATGGAACAGACAATATAGAGCTTGGCCAACAGCTGAATCTTGCAGAGTTGAAGTGTGGGGACAGTGTGATAGAGAGATAAAAGAACTCCATGACAAGGTATGAGAGCTATCTAACTTATTGAAAGCCTCTGAGAGGAACATGCAATATCCAATGCCATTTCCAAGCTTATCAAGACAGGGTGGGCCAACTAGAATCTTCCTTGGAGAAGTCATCCTCGAGGAGGCCGAAGTTGAAAAGAGATAGCAGAGAAATGTGCAGAGCAAGAAAGTCATTCCACTGCAGCTCGGGATTGTAGCCTTGAATTAGAGGAATTGATCCAGGTGGCTCATTCCAAAGTGGAAAACTCAGGGAAAAGAGTGTGTGAATTAGAGCTATTTCTGAAGACAACAAACCACCGAATTTTGGAACTTGAAAAACAATTGAACATCGAGGAATTGAAACATAAGGACACTGAAGCAGAACTGAAACAGAAAAGCAACCAGTTGTTTGAACTTTCTGTAGAACTGGAAGCCTTCCAGGTGAAGTCATCAAAGTCTTGAAATAGCAACGGATGCTGAAAATAACAGAAAAGAGAGTTGATAGATCTCTTAATGCAGGTACTGAGGAAAAGGAAAATTTTAAAGATTTATCCAGAACTCAGATGAAAAGCTTTTGGAAGCTAAAAATCTTCTTGATGTTCTGCAGACTGAATTGAACTTAACTGAACAAAAATGCAGAATGTTGTGAGTGATCTTGAGGCTTCAGGGATTAGAGAAGAGAGATGCTGGAGCAGCTAGAGCATCAGGGAGAGCTGTAGAAAATGCCAGCTGGAAGCTTAGAGTTAGAGTCCTTATATGAATCCTGATCCAAAGAGTTAGAGATGAAGTTTCAGGAAGCATCGTAAGGTTTACCCAGGAGGATTCTGAAGTTATAACATTTACAAGAAAATAGAATCATTAGAAGACATGCAGCACACTACCAAAATCAGGCAACTGAGCAACAATAGACTGGCGTTGTTTGAGATAGGACTGAGGGAAAATGCAAATAGGCTGGTATCTCTTGAGAGCATCATCAGAACTCAAACATGGCTCTTGGATGCCGTAAAGAGCTCTGAGCAATCTTTTCAGGGAATGAACTTCTGGCTGAGACAAACATGAAGCTCAAGGCAGAACTGGAAGCTCATCAGCATAAAATTAATGATCTTCATGGTAGCTTGAGCTCTGTCCATGCAGAAAGGGATGCATTGCCAAGCAGTTGGCATTTCAAGTGCAAACAATTGTGAATAAGAGGCCATCACTCAAAAGCATTGGAACTCCACTCAGAAACTGAATTTCATAAAAGGAAGCTGAAGCCCGTTGACTTAAGCCTTTGAGAGACTGACACAGAAAGATTCGGAGCCAGAGGATTGAGAGATATGATAAATGACCTTGAAAGCCTGGTGACTCCTATGAAGAGTGGCTTCGTGAAGTTTCTGTGGCTACAGAAGTTCAAACAGCTAAGTTAGATGAATCTTTGTCGAAGCTACTTAGTGAACAAAACAAATGAAGCCTTGGCACAGAAACTCACATCTGAAGGCGAGATACTACAATCTCAGGTTTAGTTGCTTACAACCTTATGCATATTGTAGTTTTTGATCCCATGGAGGAACTTTATTTCTTGGTAGTAGTATTACTGAATAGTTGATATTCTATCCGTCAAATCATTGATTTACATTTTTCCCCTTCTTGGAAGCATGTATAGTTTTGCCTTTTACATAATGTGATGATACTGAAGGACAGTTTTTTATCATATTTCTTCTTTAGTTGAAGGGAAAAATCTGGTTCATCAAAGAACCAAGAAACCAGGGAAGAAATGAAAGCAGTAATTATTCAAATGGAAGAACAAATAATGAATACCGGGCAAAGGAAAATTCTCTGAACGAGCAAGTAGAAAGTTTGATAGCTGAGCTCAAGGTCAGTCTGAAATGCAAGAGCAGATTGCAGAACTTAAACAGATTACTGTCATCGAGATTCAGTTCACAGAAGAGGCATTTAAAATGTAGGAAATAAGTAAAGACTGTTTGTTTTCAATACTGACTTGTGTTGGACTTAACTTGTTTTAACTGTTCTCAATTTTAACTGAAAGCATCAAGGTTGCATCTGCTGAGGAGGAGGCAGCACTGATATCCAAACTAGAGGAACATGCAAGCAAGCTCAAGGATAAAGATATTTGTGTGAACAATTAAAACAAACAGAAACTTAATCTTGCACATTACAAGGTATTCAAGAAAAGAATCATCAGTGTGCACCAAACCGGAGGTTAGATGCTACTACTGGATAATTCTGTTCTCAGCATGGAAACCAGCTCTTGTAGAAAATCTGATTCTGATGTAGCTGGTTACTAAACAACATACAAAAAGAACCTATTCGATCGACCTCTTTTATCTCGTTACCAAAACAGACCTTTTGCAGTTATGGATTTAACTACTGAGTCAACCACAGGGGAAAACAAAAAGATATTGTGTTTTTTCTATATATTGAAATCTTATCCTATTTGAGTGAGGCTATCGTGTCTCTATATTTTTAAATAACACAATGAACGTAGTGTCCTCGTCCACACGACGGCAGACCATGGGAGAACCCACCACCACCTTTTAGTGGGGGATGGCATGTAAAAGCCATTAATGGTCCATGGATGCTTTGATTGTTCGATCCCTCTCACATTCAGTTCCTTATCTGGTCATTAATTTCTCCGACAAATTAAATTGGCATGCTAAGAACGGAACACCCACGTGCAAAATCGAATATCTCCAGACTAATTACAATTGTCCGACAAAATCGAGATACTTTTCCCAATCAAGATTCATATGATCTCATCAGGAGAAGAAATTAAAGGTACTAAGTACAGCGTTTCTCTTCAAAGTGTTATCCATCAAGACAAAAAGACCGGTCATGACCAGACAAAGAATCAAAATAACAGTACTGTGTAATAAAAGCGCAAGGGTAAGAATCTTGTGCCTGTAGAGGTCGACGGTGGGGATGGGGCGTCGGAGAAGGGGGCCCAGTCTCCTGATGACTCGCCATCGCCTCCGAGCTTCGGGAGAGGAATCCCGCCAGGAGCTCGTCGTCGGTGGGACTGAACCGAATGCCCGACGGAGGAAGCCCGCCAACGTGTTGTCCGCCATGATCCCTCCCGGCAACCAAAAAGATCCCAGCTTCCTTCTTGAAGGGTGGGCGGCCGTGCCTCCTCGATCGTCCTCTACTGCTGCTACTGCTGCGAGGGAAGATTCAAACAGTTTTCACAGTCCCGAATAGATTGTGAAAACGAGCGACGTCACCCCCCCCAAAAAAGGTTTGAATATTACATTCTAAATTAAAAGTGAAAATTATTGAAATTATAACAAATAACTCTATTTTTAAAAGTCAGGATTATTGAACTGGAGGATCACATCCTATTTTATTTAATAATATAACTAATATAGTAATATATAAGAGATAATATCTTGTTTCATTCATTTTCACTAATTTAGCAATTGGTAAAATAAAATGGCTAATAATTATTTTTCATGTAAATAATTTTAATTATTTTTCTTTGAAATAATGTGAATGACATAATTATATAGAGAATCATGCCCATCTTATTAAGGCACCATCACCTGCTGCGACCAAAGAATAAAATAACTTTGCTAAAGTTTATCTGAAATTAATATTACTTATTAGTGCAATAAACACTATTATATATATCCACCCTCATATTTATAAAATTATCCGAAACAGTTTAGAGACGCTGACAGTCGTTATACACCCATATGTCATGCATAACTCTCGACATGCCCTCAGTTTAAGCTTCACAAGAATGCGAGAAGATCACATTTTAATTGTTAAGTAGAAAGTGTACATGTATATCAGGAGAAATTTGGAAAGTTTCTAAGGAGAAGATGTATATGCAAATGAAAAGTTTGAAGGGTAATATGTAAGAGATTTCAGTTTATATAGGAGAGCTGTTCTAATTAGTATGTAATATAAGTAGTATTTCTGAAAATATGCATGTAACAGGTTTCTTTTTGCGATCATCTGAAATAAATTGAAGATATATACATATATATATATACTATAATACTTTTATATCATGTACGAATCTAATAGCCCCAAAATCTTAAGATTTACATTATGCTACAAATAATAATTA
The DNA here is from genome assembly GCA_014218235.1 of Colocasia esculenta. Lineage (NCBI taxonomy): Eukaryota > Viridiplantae > Streptophyta > Magnoliopsida > Alismatales > Araceae > Colocasia > Colocasia esculenta. Next base: position 23,928,706 of record CM024758.1, read on the forward strand.
AAATACTCCTTGAATTTTGATGATTATTAAAGTTGAGACGTACATCTGAATTGACATTACTTGTTATGCTAGCATACGTGACACTATACGAAAAGGCCTATTAGGGATGGGGAAATAGCGACGGTTTCAACAAACTGTCGTTAATAAAACTGTTTGGGATGGCTAAAAAGGATTTTGTCATTAAAAGAATAGTATTAGTGATGGTTAAAAGGTGTCATCACTAATAAGGACTATTAGCAACGGCTATTTAATTGTACAATTGTCCTTAAAAGTTCATTATTGATGACGACTATATAAATTGTCGCTATTAATATTATTTGGGACGAGTATAACTGCCCCTCATAAAATTATTAACACTGGTTGCTGGAAATGTCCCTAATAAGACTATTAATATGGATACACTAGACTGTTGCTAATAAATTTTTAGGGACAACTTAGTCCATCATTCCTAATAAGTCTATAGGAAGGTTGCGTTCTTCTTTGTTATTAATATATATTATTTGGTACGACATTCTTGTCCCTAATAACCTATTTTATGGACAAGTTGGAGCAGCCATCCCTACTAATAGAATTAGTAGATGGCCTGCTAGAACATCAGTAAATGAAATATTCGGAACGACTATACCCATCTCGAATAACCAAGTTTTAGCGACAACTTATCTGGCTCTTCCTTAAAAAGAATTAGCGACACCTTTGACTGTTGCTTCATCTCTTTATTAACGATTGCTACCTTCTGTCACTATAAAGTTAAGTTGTTATTTTAATCTACTTAATTAAGTGCTATTAAGTATTGTAAAATAGTATTTTTCTATTAATCATAACTAATAAAAAATATGGCATTTATCTATAATTAGCATGAACCATATGAATTAAATATGTTAAATAATTTATTTTAAATAACAAACATTATGTTAATATAATTGTGTAAGTAATCAGACCATTTACATAGTAAGTTATTTTATTCTTTTAAGCCAAAGCCAATATATATATTTTTATAGTATCAGCACACAAAAATGTTGAAATCTTATTTGAGAGGGGGTTTAATTTTATCTAACATTAGTTAACTTAGGCACATAAGTACATATTACACTTTTATATATTATTCACATATTAATAATACATATATAACTATAATTTTTAGGTATAAGAATTTCATATTTATATTTGAAATTTGTATACAATTTATATAATAAATGCTATGAGTATAATCATCAATTGAAAATGTTGGCATATATAATCTATAATTTTCTATGGTATTCATAATCAATTTATAATATTAAAAAAATTAAAATCTTTTTTACTGTTCTTGTACTATGTAAAAGAATAGAAAATATGGCAAATTATTAAAGAGTCCCTAATAAATATTTGATTTATTTTCTAGTCTCTAACAGAACTGTAACTTATTACAGTAAGTGTTATCTCTAGTTACAGTATACGTTAAATCATGTTACAGTAAGGACCTCCCTATTACAGTTAGAAACTTTTAATTAATTTTCCTTATAAAATATAAGTAATAATCAATTAAAAATAGCAAAATATACATTGAACTTTATTCAAAATTATAAAACACAAATATAAATGTATTATTAATATTTTAATTACATATATAGACATGCTCTAATTAATAATATAATAATAGTATTGTATATATATATATTATCATTTCCTTAAAAAATAGCAAAATATACATTGAACTTTATTCAAAATTATAACAACACAATATAAATGTATTATTAATATTTTAATTACATATATACATGCTCTAATTAATAATATTGTATATACATATTATCATTTTCTTAAAAATAGGAAATATTAAAAAGGAAATTAAAAGAACAAAGAGTATTGGTGATGACCTTAGACGTCGCCATTACTTATTAGCAACAACCTCAAGTTGCCACCGATGCTCTAAGCATCGGTTGCGGCTTGAGGTCGTTGCCAAAGTAATGGCGACAGCTCTAGAGTCATCACTTATACTCTTTGTTCTTTTAATTTCCTTTTTAATAGTTTCCTATTTTTAAGAAAATGATAATATATATACAATACTATTAATTATATTATTAATTAGAGCATGTCTATATATGTAATTAAAATATTAATAATGTCATTATATTTGTGATGTTAAATTTTAATAAAGTTCAATGTATATTTTGTTGTTTTTAATTGATTATACTTATATTTTCTATTCTTTTACATAGTACAAGAATAGTAAAAAAGATTTTATTTTTTTAATATTATAAAATTGATTATGAATACCATAGACAAATTTTAATTGATGGCTATACTCATAGCATTAATTATATAAATATGTATACATAAATTTCAAATATAATATGAAATTCTTATACCAAAAAATTATAGTTATGTATATATATATATATATATATATATATATATATATATATATATATATATATGTATTATTAATATGTTGTTAAAATGTGAATAATATATAAAACTATAATATGTACTTATGTGCCTAAGTTAACTAATGTTAGATAAAATCTATCTCCCTCTCATATAAGATTTCAAGATTTTTGTGTGCCTAGGCTGATAATATAAATATATATATATATAGGCTTTGGCTTAAAAGAAAAATAACTTATTATGTAAATGGTCTGATTACTTACAAAATTATATAGCATAATGTTTCTTATTTAAAATAAGTTACTTAACATCTTTAATTCTTTATATGGTTCGTGCTAATTATAGATAAATGCTATATTTTTATTATGATTAATAGAAAAATAATATTTTACAATACTTAATATCATTTAATTAAGTAGATTAAAATAACAACTTGAAATATGAGATAAGGGCATTTTAATGTGATCCACAAAAATATATATGTATGAAAACAAACAAAACATAGTGACACATACACGAATATAATTATTTATATCATCATAATAGGGACGGCTAAAACCATCACGAAAATATAATAGAGATGGCTAAAATTGTCGCTAAAACTTTATAGTGACGAAAGGTAGCAATCGTTAATAAAGAGATGAGTGCGACAATTAAAGGTGTCGCTAATTCTATTTTAAGGAATACCCAGATAAGCTGTCGCTAAACTTGGTTATTCGGGATGGGTATAGCCGTCCCGAATATTTCTTTTAGCGATGCTCTAGCAGGCCATCTATTAATTCTATTAGTAGAGATGGCTGCTCCAACTTGTCCCTAATAATAAGTTATTAGGGATAAAAATATCGTACCTAATAATATATATTAATAGCGACAAAGAACGCAACCTTCCTAATAGGTTTATTAGGGACGATGCACTAAGTTGTCCCTAGGAATTTATTAGCAACAGCCTAGTGCAACCGTCCTTAATAGTCTTATTAAGGACATTTCGTACCAACCAATGTTAATAATTTTAGGAGGGACGGTTATACCCATCCCAAATAATATTATTAGCGACAATTTATATAGTCGTCTCCAATAACAAAATTTTAAGGACGACTGTACAAATAGCTGTTGCTAATAGTCTTTATTAGAGATGGCGCCTTTTAAGTTTTAACCATCCCTGATACTATACTTTTAATGACAAATCCTTTTCAACCATCCCGAATAGTTTTATTAATGATGGCTTGTTGAAGCCGTTGCCATTTCCCCATCCCTAATAGGCTCTTTCCTTGTAGTGGATCACTTATAATGTCATAACAGTAATGTCATTCAGATGTATGCCTCACTTTTTAATAACAGTCAAATTTCAAGGAGTATTTTATTAATGTAGCATAATGTAAATTTTCAGATTTTGGAGATGTTATATACATACATGATAATAAAAGTATTATAATATATATATATATATATATATATATATATATATATATATATATATCTCTCTCTCTCTCTTCAAATTTATTTCAGATGATCGCAAAAAGAAACCTGTTACATGCATATTTTCAGAAATATAATCTTATATTTACATACTAATTAGAACAGCTCTGCTATATAAACACAATTCTTTTACATTTTACCCTTCAAACTATTCATTTGCATGTACATCCTCTCCCTAGAAACTGCCCAAATTTCTCCTGATATACCATGGTTGGCCGTAGGTACGGCCAAACCGCACCGTGCATGGGCTTTTGCAAGGCACAAGTCCAGACACAGTCGTTTCATTTTAATGGGGTGATCAGGGTGTGCCGTGGCGGTACGTTGTAGCACGTCGCGGTTAGGTTCTGATTTGGACTGGTTCGGTCTGTTAAATTTTTTTTTCATATCTCTCTCATATGCGGTGTATTTAACTGATCTAAATAGTATCTAATTGAGATAAAAATTTAAACATAAACTAATTAAGATATGATACAAATTAATAGTATTTTAGTTAATAATTTTTTAAATTAATTTTTTATCAAGTAAAAATTATCTCACAAATTATTAGATCAACTTAATCTCAACATGTAAGGGATCTAATGATGTCTAATTGAGATGAAATTTCAAACATAAGTTAATTAATAGATGATATAAATTATAATAATTTTAGTTTAATTTCTTAAATTAATTTTGTCAAGTAACAAATTGTCCCAAAAATTATTAGATCGACTTAATCTCAACATCTATGCATCAATAACTCATGATATTTATATTTTTATAATCAATATTTTTTATAATCAATATATTTTTCTAGTAATTATGATGACTTCAGATTTGACTTTATTTTCGAAACCAAATATCGTTCCGTTGAAGTGCACAGAGGGTTCGCTGTACCACGACAAATCATGTGTACACTTAAGAGGTCTAAATGGTGTCTAATTGAGATGTAATTTCAAACATAAACTAATTAAGAGATGATACAATTATAGTAATTATAGTTTAATTTTTTAAACTAATTTTTTGTCAAGTAAAAATTATCTCAAAAATCATTAGATCGACTTAATTCACCATCTATGCATCCATAATTTTTGATATTATATATTTTTAAAATAAGTATATTTTTTTAGTAATTATGATGACTTCAAGTTTGACTTTATTTTTGGAACTGAATGTCGTCCCGTTGAAGTACACACAATAAAAAATAGTACTAGAATTATATTAATAATATAAAAATATTCTAAAATTAAAGATAATTATGTTTTACATAAGTGATCATGTCTTACGTATAATTTACTATCTCTTTAATTTCTTAGTATTATATAATATTTTATTATACATTTTAAGACGTTGCAGTTTTGTTTCTGTTTTCGGATTCTTGGTGTTGATCTAATAGAATATTTGGTCATATCATGAACAATTTTCATGAAGAGCCCAAAGATTAGATCATCTTCGTTCAGGCTGTAAAGAACCGCACTCATTACTAGTTTGGATTGCGATATGAAGAGAATGTCAAAAATAATCAACTATATCTTTAATCACGGACATTCATTTGATGTGATTCTAGTTGGAGCTTGTAAGAAAGTCGTGGAGAACAACTTTCATGAAGAAGTCTCGAAGAGATATACCCTCGTTTGAGATGTGGAATGTATGATAATCATATATATATATATATATATATATATATATATATATATATCATGATATGAGAGAAAATGTGAAGATAATCTACTATAACTTTGGACATACACCACCATTGAGGTAATTCCACTTCGAGGATGAAGCTGAAAAAGAATAGAACAATTTTGATGAAGATCTCATGAGCATATCAACCCTTTTTCAGACTGTAGAAGGCGTGATATCCCTTATAGTTTTAGAGGATATGAGAGAGAAAGAGGAGAGAGAAATGGTACATGTATGAGAAGAGATGGAAAGTCTATCTTGAGTTGGATGGAGAGTTTTCTTTTTGAATTTGCTCATTTTAAATATTCATCAAGTCACAAAATTTAAAAAAATAAATCAAACAAACCATTTTCCCACTGTATTTCAGCGGTACGGTATGGTACCGTACCTTCCCACAGAGAATGCGGCAACGGTCGATCCGAGCGGTATGAAGAATCTTGTGATATACACGTACACTTTCTACTTTCAACATTAAAATGTGATCTTCTCGCATTTTTGTGAAGCTTAACTTGAGGCATGTTGAGAGTTATGCATGACCATAGGGGTGTATAAGACTGTCAACGTCGATAATTTATATAAACATGAGGGTGGATAATATATATATATATCTATATTATATATATATATTATATATATATATAATAGTGTATTTGTTTGCACTAAGTAATTCTAAGTTCACATAGACTTTAGCACAAGTTATTTTATTTCTTTGGTCGCAGTAGGTGACGGTGCCTTAACAATGGGGCATTGATTCTCTATATAATTATGTCATTCACAATATTTCAAAGAAAAATAATTAAAATTATTTACATGAAAAATAATTATTAGCCATTTAATATTGGGAAATTTAATTGGGGGTCCCTGTCAGAGCTTGGTATTTTTTTCCTGGTCCCTGTCAGAATACCGGTAGTGTAAGTCCCTACTTTTCTCCAGATTTAATTTCCGGTCCCTACTTTTCACACGTCACCATTAACGACCCTCCACCCACGATTTCCGTCTCCTTCGCTTCCGTCTCTTTTTCCATTCTCGTCTACCCTTTCCGTCCTACTCATCGCCTCTTCCCCAAACGACGCTGACACGAAGGCCGTGCACTCTGACCGATGGGAAGTTACACTTACATAGCGTGCAGATAAGTGTTACAAGCAACCAATAACAGCACTTACAAACAGCGTTCGGAGGACCGTTCTTCACACTATAAAAGGAACCCAGGTCATACCTACCTTCATCACAAGCTTCTAACGCTCTTGTTCTTCCTATCT
>CM024758.1:23935566-23985646 GCA_014218235.1 Colocasia esculenta
ATGCTATTTGGAGTAAGCATATCGGGTTCAGTGGAATTCATTCTGTAGACACCCAAGAAAGGGGTTGGGGATTGTTGGGCCAGGGTTCAAGATGAGGGATGGCAAGCTAGATATCAATCAGTTAAGTGCCTTCAACCGCCTCCTTCACTTTATCGTTTGTCAGATTTGGTTCCCCGAGTGCAACCTTCTCCTCTTGCACTAAGGCTGACTCCGATCTGATGTACTGGCCATTAAAAATGAGGAAATCAATATGGCCGCAGTGATGATGGAGAGAATGAAATTTGCCAGGGAGCAGATTTGGGACACTAAAAGCAAGTTAATGTGTCCCTTCCCTATGCCCATTTACTCACCAGAATCTTCAGACTTTCGGTGTAGATGTCTCAGGCAGTTGTGGAGAAGATGGGCCAAGCTATCAGGTCCAGAAACTTAAAGAAGAGCGGTTTTTCAGTAGTCAATGGGGTCTGGTTCAAGGCCTCAGTTGCAGAAGGTGAAGGTCTCATTGTGAGCCTTCAGTTGCTCAAGCCCAGTTATAGGCAGATTCTGTGATGCCCGAACTGCCACTGGAATCAGGTTCTGTTCCAGTCTTGTAGAAACAGAGCAGGAGGGCCATCTATGGCCAGAAATCATCAGAGGCAGCATCAGCAGTGAGGCAGAAGAAGACAGGCCAGCTGCAGTAGATCCAGTTGTGCCACCTGCTGAAAGAAGAATTGAGGACATTCTTCCAGAATTCTTGCCTTTATGGAGCAGTCTGTGGCATCAGGCCACATCTTTGAAGAAGTCTAGTGAAGAAGAGCAGCAAATTCCTCAGGATAATTCGATGGAAATGGATGCCTCCCTGTCAGGGGGAGACTGGTGCCGTTGCAGAAGATGCTCCTTTGAGGGGGAGCAATCCCAAGAGACACCAGATTTTGCAACCTCCAGCCACCAAGATCAGGAGGAAGACCAGAGAGAGTCTGAAAATTTGGATGCCAGAGAAGGGGAGACAGCTAGTTCATCAAGCTCTGATGAGGACAATAATCCACCTCCTCCAGCTACAAAGGGCAAAGAGAAAATATATAGCTCCTGAAGTACCCCTTTTAGCTGATGCACCATTTGAAAGACAGGTCAAGCAAAAGATTGTCATCAATTTAAAACCTGTGATTGAGAGGTTGGATGCTCAGGGTGAGCTGCTTTGCTCACTTCAGTCTGATGTGAACTCCATCTTTCTAAGCCAAGCTTCAGCCCGCAAGGAATTGGTTCAGATTCGCTCTGCCATGACATGGTTCCATCAGGAAATGGGGACCATGAAAAATATGCTATCTGACATCCTTCAGGCTGTTGGAACTCAGCTCCTGCTCCTCCAGCAGCTCAGGAGCCTCACTCAAGTGTACCTGAGCCCTCCGGGCAGTCAGCAGCTGCAGCACAGAAGTCCCACCAGCAGAAGGGCCAGATACAGAGTCAGGCCCATCAGGGCCAGCTAAAAGTCAGGGCCATCAGGGCCAGCTGAAGATTCAGGGCCATCAGGCCATTGTGATGGAGTCAGGGCCACCAGGGCCGGCAGTGTTGGACACCTTGTCTTCCTTGCCTGAAGAAGTGGTATTAGATCCTCCACCCATTGCTCCCACTTCTACCAACACTCCCATTCCTCCTTCCCCACTAACTCCACAGCTCCACCTGCTCCCCTCCCTTCAAAAAGCCCGATCCAGGCCCATTTCCTCTCCCACACCTTTTCCTCCTCATCCTATCACATCCTCTCCTGTTTTTTCTACTTCTCATCCTTCTTCTGTTCAAGAATTTGAGGCCCCTCCAGCATCCTCAGCTGGAGCCTCATCCTCTTCTGGTACATCTTCATTTCCAGAAGTAGGATCTCTCAATTCTGAGGCCTTTCTCAACCCCCCTGCTCCTCCCTCCTTTATCACTATTATTCCTAAGATGTCCAAATCGACTCTCCCTTTCTTGATAAATTAAGGATGAGTTTGAAGAGGTTATCCTTAGGTCTGTGCTAAAGGTAGCGACCACCTTTCCAAGACAGACTCCTCCAGTACTATCTCCAAGAAACGGAAAGCTTTCTTCCTCCACCTCTCCTCTTACCCTCCCTTGTGGTTTTCTCTTACAGTCACCCACAAGCATTCCTCTCTGTACAAAGAATATCTTCAAAGGTTGTCTTTGCCACTCTTCACAATCTTCCTTTTCTTAACCTCTCTGACCACTTAGATGTCATTCTTCCCTATACTCCTCTGTCTAAAGCCGACAAATCTAAATCTTCCGCCCCCTCCAACTGAGCCCACATCCTAAATCTCATAAAGATGTCACAATAATCGCTTTCTTCAGGCTAAGGCAGCACGGTTTCCTCCCAGGGATCACTCCTTGACCCTTTCTGAGTGGTTCCAGTTTCACCACCAGAACACCGGGCTCCTGTCATTCAGAAGCTCATCAAGCTGGTCAGGCATTTCCAAACTTCAACAACTACAGGTATCTCAACAATTTACCTGAAGTTCAGCTCAGCCAGTTCAAGAGAGCCATCAAGGTCCTAACCCACTCTGAGCAGTCTGAGGAAATCAGAGTCGATTTGCAACTCTTCATTTACCTGAAGAGATTTTCCTGCCTCAGATTCATTTCTTGATCATGGAATCTTCGGTTGTTCCATCATTTTTGAGCGTTTTGCAAGAGTTTAGGCAGAATCAAGATTCAGAAAGGCCTTCAAGTTGGTTTTCCTAGATTTCTTTTCCGGAATACCATAGAGGGTTTGTCCAAATCTGAAGTCCTTGCCCCTCTCCTCTCAGAATGTGAAAGGCTGAATGCCTCGATTGGTCCAAGCTTTACTCTCTATCTGCTCAACAGCTAGCCATCTGAATGCTGCTCAAGCCAGGGAAGGGAAAGCTCCTGTCTCTCCTGCACCTTCTTGGATATGAATTCAATCCAGCTGGTCCTTGATCCCTACAAGTTTGGGCTGAAAGATACAAAGTGTTTTTAGCTCTTCGCCAGGAACTCAAGGACAAACAGATTTTCTACCCTGTCACCATGGATCAGTTTCTTGCCTGTGCAAGTTTTGGTAAAACACTCATCATCTGCTCCTCCATGGATCCAGACGAGTATGACCTGTTTCTTACAAACAGCGCAGCCTCTATCTATCCAAGATGGCTCCATCATGGGACCATCCTTCTCCATTGAGTGTTGCCTTTAGGCAATTCTTCAAGCGTCAGGAAGAGCAGGCCTGGGAAGCTTTTCTTATTATGCCTCCCTTCTCTCTCCTGCTTATTATTTGCCTGTACCTCCTCAATCTTCATGAATGAATTGTGCTCCTTCTCCTCATTGTCTCTTATTCTTTGTCTCTTTCCTTTTGCTTTTGCTTAATGACAAAAGGGGGAATGTTTACCTACTTGTGTCTGACACATTCCTGAATCATGACTCAAGTATTTTAATTCCTGTTAATATTCAGTACTACTTAAATATTGATCATAGTTTTGTCATCACCAAAAGGGGGAGATTGATGAACAGTCCATCCCCATGTCCTTTTCATTAAGTACTTGCCTATTTTGGTGATAAACAAAACACTGTCAAAAGTTTTTCTAACCTCGTTTATCTAGCCATAAGCACAGGAATTACCCAAAGAAAGTCAAGCATTTGTGTAAGTCTTCCATACATCTTTTTTTGAAGAGCCATAATAATTCCTTCATTAACTATAACAATTTCCTCACCAGAACAACGATTTACTTGAAAGATTGAATAATCTTGCTGTGTCAAACAAGTCGATATAACGACTCTGTAAGTTATCGTAACGACTTCTTCAGAAGTTATAACGACTTGCTCATTATAACGACTCTGTAAGTTATCGTAACGACTTCTTCAGAAGTTATAACGACTTGCTCATTAAACGACTCTGTAAGTTATCGTAACGACTTCTTCAGAAGTTATAACGACTTGCTCATTATAACGACTCTTAAGTTATCGTAACGACTTCTTCAGAAGTTATAACGACTCATTATAACGACTCTGTAAGTTATCGTAACGACTTCTTCAGAAGTTATAACGCTTGCTCATTATAACGACTCTGTAAGTTATCGTAACGACTTCTTCAGAAGTTATAACGACTTGCTCATTATAACGACTCTGTAAGTTATTGTAACGACTTCTTCAGAAGTTATAACGACTTGCTCATTATAACGACTCTGTAAGTTATCGTAACGACTTCTTCAGAAGTTATAACGACTTGCTCATTATAACGACTCTGTAAGTTATCGTAACGACTTCTTCAGAAGTTATAACGACTTGCTCATTATAACGACTCTGTAAGTTATCGTAACGACTTCTTCAGAAGTTATAACGACTTGTTAATCATACGATTTCTTAGAGAGTTTTAACGACTTGCTAGTCATAACGATTCTGTAAGTCATCATAACGATTTCTTTAGAGAGTTTAAACGACTTGCTAGTCATAACGATTCTGTAAGTCATCATACGATTTCTTTAGAGAGTTTTAACGACTTGCTCGTCATAACGATTCTGTAAGTTATCGTAACTATTTCTTTAGAGAGTTTTAACGACTTGCCATGTTTCATAACGATTTCTTTTATCATCTGTTATAGAACGACTTGGTTGTGGTAACGATTTCATAAGTTATCATAATGACTTCTTATCAGTCTACAGCAACTTGATCATAACGATTCTATCAGATTTTCACAACGACTGCATAAGTCATGTTTCCATTAATTAAATGTTTTTCCTTGATTTAATCTACGTTGAATAGTCAAAGTCACATCTCGTCTGATTGCTGCCATGCACTAAATAAAGACTGAACGTATCACTGCATGGACACAGAACATATCTTCCATTCTTGTGTATTCTCTGCATGCATCTTTTAGAACGATAAAGTGTTACTCTATATTTGTGTCTATCTGCTCTGACGTTGATTGACATCTGGAGATAGTATAGCTGTCTACCATTAAAGCTCAACTTGCAGACCTTAAGGATGTATATCCTACAACACTGGACACAGAAAGACTACAAGCAAACTCAGAAGATCTTATCACTTTGCGTGTTCCAGAGAACAAAAGACTGCTGACAGGAAGCTTCCTCAAATCCTTCAGTCTAACGTACCCAAAGCCGTGAGACAACGGTCATCTCCTTGTCCTTATTCAAATAGAGATCAAATACAAGATGAAGCTCTGAAGACAAAAAGGAGAGAATTCATTTTTCAGATTCAAGTGCGGCTAGAACTCTGCAGCTTTCACGTCTTCGAAAGTTCTCTAGAGCCAAAGATTCACTCTTTTCATCTTCGCTCTTAGCTCTCTGTGCTGTGTGAAGAAAACCAAAAGGAAGAGCTAGCTTAGTTCTGAGAGAGGTGCACTCTGTGTAGATCTTCGACTCTCAGTGCTTGTAGCTTCAAATTGAGTTTTTGTAAAGCTTGATCTAGGGGCTAGTCATTTTCTTTCAAGAATTTCCTGTGTTATTCCCTTCGTGTGTGAAGGAAGACCTGGTGGTACCAGGTTTTGTGTTCCCTTCAGGGTGAAGGAAGACCAGCTGAGCTGGGTGGTTGTTGTTTGTCCATAGGGGACTGTACCCTAGTTAGTGAAATCCTGAGGGGTGCTCAGGGACTGGACGTAGGACTCCTAAGGAGAGGAGATCCGAACCAGGTAAAATTTCTGTGTTGTGTGATTGTCTTCTTTGTGTGATTGCTGTTTTTACTAACCATTACTAATCCCTTCAAGAACTCTTTATGTTTGTTCTGAGTTCAGGTTTTTATCAGCTAGGATTATTTTAAAGACCCATTCACCCCCCCCTCTGGTTAGCCAACCGGGCAACATGTTTGAGACCCCTAAATCCCGTTACACAAGAAGCCTCAAGGCCCAGTCACCGAGGGGATCCAAACCAATGAACATGTGGGCGCAGTAAGTAACCCCCAAGGCCCGGTAGGTAGGTCTCCATACACCCAGCAACCTCAGCAGCCATGGAGTAACAATAGGCAGCACCTCCCCAAGGTCAGAACCCTCCACAAGATCAGCTCCAGTACTCCCAAGTTCCTCCTCCTCAGAATGGCTATGCCCCCAGAAAACCCAATGGACCCAAAAGAGCCCAAATCCTCCTCTGCCCGAGTCTTTGGCAGATGTCTTTGCAGCCCTCATGTCCTTGAATGCCCTTAGACTCCCTCCTGAGAAGGCAAATGGAATATAGCGAACCAAACAAAGTATTATGTCTACCATCGTCATCCGGGCCACAATGTGTCGGATTGTTTTCAGTTCCGGGACATAATATATGACCTTCATGAGCAGAACCAAATTGATTGGGCAGAAATGAAAGGTTAATTCAGACATTGAGAGACCAACAGGGTCAGAGGAAACAACAGCAATAGCAGAGGCGACAGCAGCCGCAACAACAACAACAGCAGCTTCGACAACAACAACAACAGTTCCGCCCTTCCAACAACAGTATCAACAACAACAACAACAACAACAGCTGCAGCAGCCGGCAAATGACCTTGGCATAATCCGCAACCCCATGCCTCAACACCCGCCTGCTCCAAACCCCCAACCTGCTCCACCACCTCCTCCACCCGCGCATGTTAACCTAGTCATCCACCACCCACCACCAGAAGCTCAGTGGGCCTTCGACGATGAACACGAAGTGGGCCAGCTTTTGGTTATTTCCCATATCACACCCCCTGCCACCATGCCTACATCCACTGGGCCTCCCTCCTTCGCACCCACTATTGCCACCATCACCTCACTGTCCTATAACCCCCATTCATATCACCCATTATCCCTTCGTCCAGCAACATCTCTCTCTCCCCTACTCCAGTGCCATTACTAGCCAACCCCTCCATTCTTGACACCTCACCTCCTCCACTCCACCATAATCTCGCCCTGCGGAGCGAGCGGATGTTCCATCGGATGTACCCTAATGCGTCCGTATCCATGCCAGGTCAACCGGCACAACAAACCAGCACTCAACAGCAACAAGATATGAAAGAGATAGACCCGGTCCCGGGACCCAATATGACATTCTGAAGCATTTGGATCAAACCCCCACCAAAATCTCCATATTAGGGCTGATCAAAAGGTCACAGACTCACCAAGATGCCCTAAGGGCCTTCCTGCAAAGGGTCATGGTCAATGAGGACATGAGCCCCGACAACCTACCTTCAGTACTTTCTATTGTGAATAGGGACTCACTATTACCTTTTCTGATGGTGAATTAGCTGCCCTTGAAGCCAGGAAGATGCCTTTGTGTGTGACACTCACTATAAACAAGGTGGCCATTGACGCAGCACTAGTAGATACATGGGCTTCCATTAATGTATGCCCGTTGAGCACCCTAAGAGCCTGCAACATCTCAGAGCGCCAATTGCAGCCTACCCCCACCACCATAGCTGCCTACGACAATTCACGACGTGCCTGTCATGGGATTGTCACATTGCAAGCAGAGCTGGGGCCACTAGTCATGTCAATTGAATTTTATGTGTTGAACATAGATCACACTTACAAGGCCATCCTAGGGCGCCCGTGGATCGATCACTAGGGGCAGTACCTTCCACGGCACATCAATGTTTGAAATTCCCCTTCCAAGGGCAGATAGTCAAGGTTAAGAGCGTAGCAACGACCCACATAATGGAAGCAGTTGAGAGGGTATTGCCATCAGTCTGGCCATCGAATAAGCCCATTATCTCGGTGCTTGATATGAACTACCCAGGGCTTATACTTTCTCTTCTAATCGCCCAATCGAGTCCCCATCAGTAATAGCTGTCAGGAAGGATGTGACCACGAATGCAAAAGGTTGGGATATCATGTTCAGGCTCGGTTATCAATCAGGGAAAGGTTTGGGTGCTCATCTTCAAGAGAGAACCAAAACAGTGGCTAGCACAAAGAAGTTCACAAAACATGGTCTAGGATACTCAGAATGGGATGCGTTCTCATCTTCTACGCAGTCAGACTATGGCCCACTCACCTGGACATTGTATGAACATTTTGTCAGAGGGCCTGTGTAGCCTGGGTATAATACTACAGTGGAAGAGGCACCAAGGTCAGCATACCAACCCTGGAAGCACAACGACCCAACAAGAAAAGAGAGCCGAGACAGATACAGAAGCACCTGATCTTGGAGATTTGATTCATCACTAAGCTTGTTTTGAGGAACCGGAAGTCGAAAAAGAAGAGCCAGAATCAGAGGATCTCAGCCGCTTGTTCAGTGAGGATGACGAGCCACAGTCTCAGGCAGCAGCATTATCACATCACAGCCACCACACCAGCGACAGTTGCTTGGATTTGGTGAGAAAGTTGAGATAGTCAGTTCAACCGTTCAAACAAAGGAGCTCTGGCCAGGATTTTCCCGCCTCCCATTCATTTCATTTCATCCATCCTTGTGTATATTTTGATTTATTCCCTATCTCCACCCCTCATTCTCCAATTCTCCCCGACGCTGTTGAAGTGTTAATCCGCCCTTCACCTCTCTTCACCATCTTCCTTAATGGCTCGGTCCTGTCCTTTTTCCGAAGCCTCCTAATGTAATGTAGTTCTTTTCATTGTTAAAAAAAAAAACAAAAAAAAAAAAAACCCAAACAAAAAAATAAAAAAATGGTGTTCCTTTTTTTTTCGTCGGTAGTGATCCCCGTCTCCTCCTTTCCCCTTTTTTTCTTCTTCGAACGGCGATCCCCGTCTCCTCCTCTCTCCTTTCTTCGGATGGCGATCCCCGTCCTCCTTTTTCTTTTCTGACTCACCCTTCCCGCTTCCTGCCTTCAGCTGTCTGGCTCTCTCACTTTCCCCTCGACAGCGATCCCGTCACCCTCGCATTTCCCTTTGCTTCGACAACGATCCTCGTCACCCTCTGCCTCGACGGCGATCCCCGTCACCCCCCTACTCCTCCTCTCCTGCTGACGGCGATCCCCGTCACTCTCCATTTTCTCCTGGGCAGCGATCCCGGCCTTTCTCCTCATTATGTTCAAGCTGTGCTTTCACTTGACGACTGACATGGTCGTCCTAGGCGATCTGGGTGAGGGGCCTTCTGTTCCCCTGCACCGCAATTCTGCTGCCGGCACCCTGAGCTCGGGTGGCCCGCCTCTTCCTCCAGTCCTATTGGAGGACCTTTGCGGCCCTACCGCACCTTTTCCTTTCCTTTCCAATAAACCTCCGGACACTCCTCCGGAGCCTTCTGTAAATATCAAGCCTATTTTAAATTCAGGGGTAGGATCTAGCAAGTCCCCGTCCCAGTCTAGGAAGAAGAAGGGTAGTGGCATACCCAGTAGGTATCTGTTAGACCTAGTGCAAAGGTGTGGCGCTCTTCTAGCTGTCGAAGAGTTCGTCCAAGAAGCTGTAGTCCTAAACTTAGAGGATCTACGCAAAGAGGAAGGGCTAGACGATGGATCGGAGTGTATGAGATCTTGACCGAAGATGACCCATTGGAGGAAAATGATTGTGAGATAGAGGATGCTGTCGAGATGTATGCAAGCGGCATGAGAAGATTCGATGAGCCCACCTCGGCAGTAGACGAACCCCACCAAAGAGGTAAACGTGGAACAGAAGAGGACCCAAGGCTCTTGACCATAGCTTCCAGTCTCCTCCTGAAGAAGAAAAGGCACTCATAGAGATGTTAAGGGAGTTTAAGGATTCCTTTGCCTGGTCCTATGACGACATGCTCGGCATTGACCCCGAATTAGTAGACATAGGCTAATCTTAAAGCCAGGGGTAGTTGCCATTAAGCAAAAGCTAAGGAGGTTCCTCCCCCACATTGCTTTGAAAATGAAAGAGGAAATCGATACACTACACAAAGCCAAGTTCATCGTGTAGTCCTCTATCCATTGTGGGTGGCGAACATAGTCCCGGTGATGAAAAAAGACGGAAGGGTGCGCATTTGCATAGACTTTCGGGACTTGAATAGGGCATGTCCAAAGGATGATTTTCCATTACCTCACTTGGATGTCTTAATTGATAACACTGCAGGGTTCGAAACTCTATCATTTATGGATCTGTATTCAGGCTATAATCAGATTCGTCTAGCCCCGGAGGATCAAGAGAAACCTCCTTCACCACCCTATGGGAACTTATTGCTATGTGGTCATGCCGTTTGGATTGAAGAATGTCGGTGCCACCTATCAAAGGGCAATGTTAGCTATCTTCCATGACATGATTCATATTGATGTTGAGGTATACGTGGATGATATCGTGGTGGAGCCTCGGACCCGAAGAGAACACTCCTCCGTGCTTGCCAGAGTGTTTCGTCGCGCACAAGAATACCAATTGACGATGAATCCGAAAAAGTGTGTATTTGGGTTTCTTTAGGCAAGCTGCTAGGCTTCATAGTTAGCAAACGGGGGATTCAAATAGACCCGCACAAGGCCAAGGCGATAAATGAAATGCCTCCTCCCAAGAACATATCTGAGCTTCGAGGTTTGATTGGTCGGCTTCAGTTTATAAGGAGATTCATATCTTAGCACTCCGAAAGATGTCGTCCCTTCTAAGCTGTTGAAAGGAGGTGTCAATTTTGAATGGAACGCCAAGTGCCAAGAGGCCTCGATGAACTCATGAGTTATCTCATGAATCCGCCCGTGCTTCAGGCGCCTATCCGTGGGAAACCCTTAATCCTATACCTGTCAACTATTGAGGACTCCCTAGGAGTTGTCCTTGCTCAACATGATGAATCCGGCAAAGAAAGGGCTGTCTATTACCTATCTAGGCTCTTCAATCCTTCTGAACTCAAACTCACTACGATGGAGAAACATGTGCAACGCTAGTTGGGTAGTGCAGAAATTGAAGCACTACTTCCTAGCTCATAAGGTGAGTTTGATTTCTAGAATGAACCCTATTAGGTATCTCCTGGAGAAGCCAGTCCTCGCCGACAGATTGACACGCTGGCAAAGTTTCCTCTCTCAATTCGATATCACCTTATAGTTCAGAAATCCATAAAGGGTATGCCATTGCTGAGCACCTTGCTCACCTTCCTCTCCCCTACAGTGACACAGTTCAAGAGGAATTCCCCGATGAAAACCTGTCGCTCATCTCTCGCGATCCCTTCTCGTTCCACTTTATGGAGCTCTCAATTCTAGGGGACGGGGCATAGGTGCTGTTTTGCTCACCCCAGAAGGGATCACCATTCCTCTAGCCTATCAGCTCCAATTCCATGCCACCAACAATATCTCCGAGTATGAGGCTCTCACGCTGGTCTTAAGCTTGCCTACCTCTTAGGCGCGCGTCATCTCAAGATCATAGGAGACTCTCAACTCGTCCTTCCTACTTATCGCACTCGTGACCCTAAACTCAAGCCCTATCAAGATCTGGTCACACTCCTAGCCAAGCAATTCCGTCAACTCATCTACATTCATACTCCTCGCTCTCAAAATATCCTGGCCGATGCCCTTGCATCCCTGGCCTCCTCTCTCTCTTTCCCTCTCAGCCGCAGCGCTGAGACAATCACCGTTCAAAGGTTAGAAGCTCCCTCTACTCATGACCCTTGGTTCATTAACCTTAGGAGCTCTCTAGTTTTGAAGGTAGAGAGAAAAGAAGCAAATGAGTTATTGCTTGTGGAGCTAGGAGAAATGATGGAGAAGAAAGGCCATGGTACCACGAAATTGAGCAATATTGCAGAGACAATACCTTCCCCGAAGAAACTGAAGCAGGACAAGCGAGCCATCCGTAGAGCGGCATTAAGTATACCTTATTGGTGAAGTGCTCTACAGACGCGCTCTAAATGGAATGCTCCTCCGATGTTTGTCGGACGAAGAAGCTTGGAAGGTAGTGGAAGGATCCCATTCCAGGGAATGCGGAGGGCATGTCAATAGCCAAATGTTGGCTTAGAAAATTCTTAGGCAGGGCTACTACTGGCCGACCCTAGAAGAAGACTGTGCCACCTACGTTGGTAGGTGTGTCAAATGTCAGATCTATGCCGATAAAATCCATGCCCCTTCTTCCTCTTTACATCCACTATCTTCTCCTTGGCCTTTCTCCATGTGGGCCTTTGATATCATCGGGCCTCTTGGTGATCCTAATGCTCAAGTAAAACAAAAATATTTCATTCTTACTACTACTGAGTACTTCACCAAGTGGGCCGAAGCTGAAGCATTTGTAGAAATCAAAGGTTAAACCGTGTGCAGATTTATCATGAGGAACATCATCACATGGTTCGGAGTGCCATATAGCCTCGTCACCGACAATGGACCACATTTCATATCTCAAGAGCTTCAGGATCTCTGTAAGAAATTCAACATTTCCTTGCATCATTCGTTCCGTACTATCCGCAGGGCAACGGCCAGGCCGAAGCCATAAATAAAATGCATTTGAAAATTCTAAAGAAAACTGTGAGTCTAATAAATTTGCTGATTGTCCAGAGAAGTTGGTCGAGGCTCTGTGGGCCTACCGCACCTCCGTCCGCATGCCCACCGGGCAAACTCCGTTCTCACTTACATATGGGATGGAGGCGGTGTGTCCACACGAGATCCTCATTCCTTCGCTAAGGATTCAGCTAGACAAGGAACTTAATCCCGATGAACATCGGGAGGCGTTGCTTACACAGCTTGAACTCTTAGACGAACGACGTTTAGCTGCAGCCGATCATGTTCTTTCATATCAAAATAGACTCTCAAGGTCTTTTCAAAAGAAAGTGTTTGAACGCAAATTTCAACAAGGAGACATGGTTTTGAAGGGATTTTTATAAAGTTGGAGGTCCGAGGTCCAAATTGTCAGCAAACTGGGAAGGGTCGTACGTCATTAAGGAAGTGTACCCGGAAACGCATATAGGCTAGTTAATGCCGATGGTGAGGAGCTCTCTCACCCATGGAATGGGTTGTATCTTAAAGATTCTACCCCTAATGTTGATAACAACACCAATTTGCAGAAGAATGTTGTTGGCCATATGCCTCACTCCCCCTCATTGTGGTAAATGACCTCTATGTCCAGCCACACACACATAACACGGCACCTAACGTCAATTCCCCTTCGTTTATGGTGTTTCGCTGCTTAGCCCTCGTGTAGGGAACTTGACGTCAATTCTCTTCTCACTCGGACAAGGTCTAGGGGCAAAGGGGAGGCTAGCATGTAGACCAACAAGCGGTATAGATCATGTGTATGAAGTCTCAAAGAGGGACGGTCAATTCAAAGAAAAGCAAAAGGAAATGATGAAGTAACGAAAGAAAAATGATAAGAAAATAAGAGGCATGTCAAAGAGTGGCAGTACAGTTCCCCGCGGGACGCCCTTGAGCCAATCGTACGCATGCCCCCCATTCAAAAGAGCAATGACCTTAAAGTCCTTGGACAACAGGCGGATTACACATGTAACATACCCATTGCAAGTCTTACAAGCCAGTAACCCGACCCCAAGACCAAGTCTTGTCTCATTACTAATCTTCCTATTCTCCCTAAAAAGACCAAAGAACCCCTACACCCTGGTCTGTGTTGGAACATCAATATTCAAGGGGCAAGAAAATCTTAGTGAGCCAAAGATAATGCACACGCTCACATAGATATTATTCGCCAAACAAGAGATGGAAATGAGGTCCATGGCTAATTACTCAAAAAGCAAGAGGTGTTGTTATCAGAAAATCTCAAAAAAAAAAATTTCAAAAAAAAAAAATCAGAAATCTCAAAAATCCAAAAATTAGAAATCTCAAAAAAAAAAAAATCAAAATCTCAAATTTTTAAAAAATCAAAAAATAAAAAATTCCAAAAAATCAAAATTCTCAAAAAAAAAAAAATCAAAAAATCTCAAAATAAAAAAATCAAAAAGTCTCAAAAATAAAAAAATCAAAAATCAAAAAATCAAAAAAATCAAAAATCTTTAAAAGTCCAAAAAGAATGTGTGTACATACCGCTTTCCTTTAGCATGCATTGTTTATTTTCCTTTCGCCTATTTAATAAGGCTCAGCCCCTTGACAATTACAAGTCAGATTCATGTTTATTTAAGCGCAAGGGGCTGAGTCAAAGAGCAGATCTAACCTGTTTTGCTAAGTGTGCAGGGACAGGTAATTCTAAGGGACACGCAGCATTGTACTCAGTATTCTCTGTCTCTCCCGTGTTTGAATCTCATCTCACACTCGTGTCAATTGCAAACCATTCTTTCCATAAAGATTGACATAAAGTAAAATTTTCACTAAGAGATGAACAATATGTACAAAAGATAGAGGGGAGGTGGTTCACAAACTCCTCACTGTCCACCACCACTCTCCCCAGATCCCTCCTGTCTCTCTGCTAGTGGTGGCATCTCACCACCATCCCTATCACCCTAAGTGCTACCCTCAACGCGGTGGCGCCTCTCATCCTCCTCGTTCCTCCGCCGCTGGAGGAACCTGCCAAATACTGTCTAACTGAGGTGCCACTCGCCCCAGTAACACCCGTCCTACTCCTACTCCTACTCCTAGCTGCCTCTCCGAAGGTCTTCACCATACCCAGAGCTCATCAATCCTAATCTGCTGCGCCATCACCTCTGTGCGCAGTCTCACTATCTCTGTCTGGTCCGCAGGCGGCCCCTCCTGCACTCGTGTCGCCAACTCTGCCATAGCCTCTACCACCCTCTGCTCTGCTGCCTCCGCCCGGATGCGCAGCTGGTCTCTCTCGCCCCTGGCCGTGTCCATCTGCCCCTGCAGCTGATCCCGCGGTCGATGGCGGTCCTTAGCTCCCTCTCCTACAAGAAGCAATCTAGTCAGTGCCAAATGTTTATAACTTTTAAACTAGAAGGTCTACCTTACTTACCCGCTCCTCTAGGTCCCTCTGTGTCTCTTCCGCGCACCTGATTGCAGCTGCCAGTCGGTCCTCCAGATCCGACTGGGTGCTCTCCGCTACTCTCGAGGAGGAGGCACCAGTAGCTGCGACACTCCTTACTCTCTCCAACTCCCTCCGCTGCACAATAAAACGCATGTTAAACCCCCAAATCTGCTTTGAAAGTTGTTAAGTACCGAAGTCTGAGTAAGTACTTACCAGCTGCTCTGCCTCCTTCTATGCCACCATCGCGGTCCTACGTCGCTGAGAAGAGTAGGGCTCGGAGCGATGCAGTCTCGCCAGCCACGTCCACCTGCAATTCATGTCCAACTCATTAGTTCAATTCCATAAAATCAAATTCATAGAGTTGTAGTTTAGGGGTTTTACCTGGTGTCAGGCGCTCTTGTACACTTTTCCTCCGTACTTCAAGGCGTATGCCTGGAGGTACGCATCGTCCGTGGTCACGGTAGAGTTGACCGACCGCCTTGCCCCGCGCTCCCCGTTTTGAATTTGTTCCTTCACCCGCTCACGCCAATCTGTAGTGTCGTGGAGCCCCCGGAAACTCCGACCCGTCGGTGAAAACGGTCCCGGACGGGAACTCCACTGCACTCTGCCGAAGCCCGAGTGAGCGCTGGCATAGGAACAAGTGAAGAGGTAGCACCAGTTGATGCATGCACCCACACCGACCTACCAAAGTAGGGGTGGGCCTGCACCAACCAGGGCTATCCCTCGTCACTCTCCCCCAGATATGGCTGCCAAACCACCTACACAACAAAGCTCAGTCAGTCATCAAGCAATCAAATCAAATGCTAATCAAAAGAAAAAGGTTAGAGCACTTACATCCAAGTGAGGGTAGCTGTCTATGGCCTCCTACAAGCGCTCGAGCTGGTCACCAAGGCTGTGGGAGTCTCGGCGAGAATCCCAACGGTGTGCAATGGGCACGAGGCCCGGCCGTGTGAGATCCCCTCTCCCCAAGGCTGGGAGGTGTAGGTAGGTCCAGACCTGCAAAATGAGAAGCGGATTAGGCGGCAGTTTAAAACAAATCACTGTTTTATTCAAGGGTTAGGAGAAATGTACCTGGAGAAAGGGGAAGAACCCGCTCGTCGAGGTCTGCCGCTCGGAGGCGCCCAGGGTTGAACTGGTGTGCTAGAAAGGCTGCTCCCCAGGCATATCCCCCTACCTCCGCCAAGTCATCCAGAAGAGGCAGGAAGTGGCAATGGACTGCATCTCCCCTCGTCACAAACAAAAGTCTGCCAAGAAACAGGATGAGGAAACGACGCAAGTCCAGGTCCGCCTCCGCTCCTGGCTCACTCACCAACTCCCTCCGGCTAATCCTAATCAGTCTCTCGAAGTGCTCATCATCCGTCTCCCCTACTCCTTTCCCCACATCATATAACCCAAGACTCTCCTGCAGTGCTACCATGGGGACAAGGGATGACCTATGACCTACAGTTAACCCTAGCAACCGCTCAGCTAGCTCCTGGTAACACGGGTAGGTAAACCTACTAACGGGCCTCCCATAAATACTGAGCCCTGTGATCTGGCTCACGTCCTCGAGGCTGGGGATCATGTGTCCCCATGGGATACGAAGGCGGTCGCTCCGTGTCCCACCTGCTCCGCAGAGCCTGGGTGAGAGCCGGGTCCGCCCTCATTCTCCCTATCCTAAAAATCTCCCGAACCCCATCTCTCCTCCACTCTCCTCTCTGGAAAGGGGGACGGCCAAGAAAACAGCCAAAACTAGTGTCCAAGATACCCGGGCCCTCATCGCACCCTGTAGGCACAATTGAATTGTTAAAACAGTCAGTGTTTTGGTGTTTGGTTCAAGTCGCAACCCTCATAGAGGTCGCGACCTTGTCGCAACAGTGCGGTGCACCGCGACCTTATCGCGTCACCACTCTAGGCCGCGATAAGGTCGCGTCGGCATGCATCGCCGCGACATGGTCGCGGCGCCCATGACAGTCGCGACGGGTCGCGCTGATGCGTTCTCAAGACCGGACCGGCCTCCCTCCTTGTCCGAGCCCCTTTCCCATTGGCGTCACACCCTACATCTGCCCTCTAGGGGCTCCGTCTACCATTCCTACGCATGCATTCAAGGATTAGGGTCGATTTTACTTACCGATTTCATTGCCTTGGCCCTCTTCATCCTCGCCTCTTCTACGTTCATCACCGGAGCCTCCGCCTCTTCCTCCATCTCGACGTCGGCCTCCTCCTCCTCGGCCGGGGGCGCCTCCGCCCGGCGCCGGGAGCTCCGCCGCTCCGCGTGGCATTTCGCCCGTGAGGATCCTTCGCCGGTGTTTCCTCCTTCCATGTCAATTCTAGGGTGATTAGGTTGAATTAGAGAGAAATTGGAGCAAGGGAGCAAGGCAAGGTTGCGAAGATTGCAAAGGGTGATTGGAAGATTTGAGATTCAAGTTTGGGATGCTTGAAAGCAAGGAAAGGGGGAGAAGAAGGCGCCCTTTGCGTTTTGAATTGCTCGGTTCGAGTCACGACCGTGCGGAAGGTCGCGTCTATGTCGCGTCGGTTAAGGTGGCCACGACATGATCGCGACCACCCGCCTTGATGCGTTCTGAAGGCGGTCCTAAGGATTGTCGCGAGATAAACAGAGCCCATTGCTCATGCAGGAAAATTCTGTTTTATTCATTCATCAAGTCTATACATTCACTAACTCTTTCCTACAATCAAATAAATGCCAAAATTCTGCCCTAACTACCACCTGATGTTTCCGTACAATCAATCCAATCAATTCTCAAATGACCCCCGCTGCCGGCTGAATCTTCTTCAGTGCTCAAGGTATTCCTTGGTCACGTCCTCATCTTCCACTACCTCGGCTTGAAGGAGACCCAATGCACATCCTTCCCAATGGACAATGGCGCTATGCACGTCGCGCTCGTCCTACTCGTCGCCCCTCTTCCTCTCCTGAATAGGCGGGTAATGCGATAAGAGAGGAACAACCGTGCGAGCCGCACCGCATTGGAGGTAACACCGGTCTAGGTTTGTAAGTACCAGCGCTTCATGCCCAGCAGTCGCAAGGCCAGTCCGGTGCGCTGAGGAAGATGGATCATCCGATTATGCATGAAGTGCGGGCGCATTTCAAATTCAGCCACGGTCATCCTTTTGAAGTAATCACGCCATGCCTTCAGCCCTTTCAATTGAGAGGTTTTGCACCACGCCTTAGTGCTCATGCGGAGAGGCCCGCCCACAAAAGCTAACGGGTGATGAAGCATCGTTTTGCACTCCGTCGCCAAGTTCTGCATCGCCTGAAACTGAATGTGCATACCCATCCAAAGCTCGAGGGCGATGACTGAGCCGTAGAAGGGACCCCCAGTAGCTACAGAAGTCAACCCAGCATAAAGATATCCCAAGACCGCCTGGCCAATACTCATACCTTCTGAAATTAAGGCGATGATGCTGAGATTGGCGAAAGAGATGGCGTCGTCCATCGCCGGGAAAAGGATGACCCGCAAATGCAGATTGCGGCCGCCTTAGCAATGGCCGTGTGGTTCCCGGTCTTGCGCTTGCATTGAGAAGTAATCCACTGCGCAATGGGGAGGAGATGCACATGCATCCCGCAGGTCATAGAGTGCAAATCTGTCTTTTTCATGGTGATTTCTGCAAGGATGCTCCACGAGTTGATCGGCGCCACAGTATATGAGATCGCAAGCTCCTCGCCCCTCTGGTACCGTGGGAGGCCGAGCATTATCTCCATCTCCTCCTGTAAGATGGTGGCCTCGAACGTGGGGAAGTCAAATGTATGCGTCTGCGGATGCCACAGTTCCGCGAGCGCCGTGACACTATCCCACACGTGCATGATTTTGTAATATTTCTTGGAGAGGACGACACGTGGACAGTTCCCACTCCTTCAATTGCCGGATTGACGCGGGCGGTAGTAATTCAAGCATGGGCGTTAACCAGGGCACCCTGGAAAACCTCCTCTGCCCGGTAAGATCTGAGAGGAGATAGAAGAAGGGGGTTGAGAGGAAGAATGGAGTGAAGAAAGAAGAAAAACAGGGGAAAACATAGCAGAAATGCCGATTTTGGAAGAAAAGAAGATGCTTACTTGAATCTCCGGCGTGTTCATATGTGCCCCGGGATGGAGGAGAGCCGCTGGAGATCCGCATGTGACTCACGGGCTGCCTTCGGTCCGGCATATGGCGGGATATCCTCCTGGAAAGCAGAAAAGCTTCTCTTCATGGCTGCAGGAGAGAAAAGCTGAAGAACAAGTGAGGCAGGGGTTTTGCTGCAGGATTAGCCTCCCAAATCCTCCTTTTATAGAGCTTAGGTAGATGCAAACCTAGTCTAATCCCGTCTCTAGGTCTTAGGATGAGATTAGGAGAGGTTTAGGAGTCCTAGTGGTAATCTAGAAGTCCTAGATAGAGATAAACTTGAGTTTTCTGCGTTTTCAGGGCTCGGGTCGAGTCGCGACGCCGCGATATGACATGACCTGGTCGCGACATGGCGGGGTGCCGCGACTATGTCGCGGTCACCTGGGCCGCCGCCTCTCTAGCTGTTGTGTGGTTTCCTATGTCTGTGCTTAGTATATTTGTTTGTTTGATTATGTTTGTTTATATATTGTTATTTTGTGCTTATTATGTGTATTTATTGTAAAAAAAGAAAAATCAGAAACCAGAAGAAGATAGAGGTCGTCACAGGTAAGTCAGGTAAGTATTTCTTCCCTACTCCCTACATTACTATATGGTCTAGCTATTATATTATTTCAAGGACCGTTGGTTCTCATGTGCTTTGGGATTTTAGTTCCCCTTTACCAAACAGTGATAATCTAGGTGCGCATTGTCAATCGTTGGATAGCCGTTGAGTTGGGTAAGTTCGGGACGATGGATTCAGGCCTGCACTACAGTTGGGGTAGTCTCTGACCCGATCTTATTTGGGCTTAACAATATTATCCTTGATATATTTTCTATTTTCTCCTTTTCTTTGCATTCGTTTGATGATTTTTTTTATTTTAGCCCAGCATGCATCATATAGGTCTTTGAGCTTTCCTGACTCATTCCTGACTATTGATGAGCCCTTGTTGAGTGCCCAATCATCCTTCATATTTCAAACAAGAATCCAATTCCACTCCGAATCGGAAGGTTTGCCTCTGAGTGAGTTGTTCCCGTCAATTTGACAAGAATTTCCCTGTCTGGATTTTCTATCCAATTTTCATCCTATTCCTTTGATCTGTTTTGGTTGCGAACCGCTCCCAGGACAGAGTCATGAGTTACCTGCCTGGCACGCACATGTCTCTCCAAAACAAAACCTGCAGGCCAATAGGCTAGGGTACCTCTCAATCGAGGGGTTGATCGTTCTCTTATTTTCTTCTCTCGTCTAGACTTGTGCTTTTCTTTGCATTCTGCTCGAGCAGCTAACTCGGGGCTTTCACAAAAATTCCAATTGCTTGTTTAGTTAGACGGTGTCTCTTTACCTTGGCTCCCACTTTTCAGTCCGCTCCCCATCATTTCCGTTCCGCCATCACTTCGTGACACCTCCACTCCACTTCCGCTTCGTTTCCTTGCAAAGTGGAAGCCAAGGAGGGGCAATCTGTAGACACCCGTTTCTAGCTAATGGGTTGAACCACATTTCTTGTCACCTTAGTAGCCCCTAGTTGGTCACTCACCTTGAGCCCATCATTAGCCTTGTTTTGAGCCCATTGACAATTTAAATGCCTTGAAATCCCGCCCATTATCAATTTGAGATAGTCCTTGGCCATTAATACTCTTATCCTTTCATGTGGTTGGTTTGATAATTCACAATTACTCGTTTTATAGTCGCGACACATCGTAGCGCGTGTCTCGGTGTCGCATCGATGCAAGCCGCCATGATAGCCCATGCATACTCATGCACGTGGGCATACTGTCGCGACGCCCCGCCCCATCGCGTCTCCAATGTCGCGGCCTTACGATACGCCGCGACAGCAGCTGCGCATGCAGGCCTCCGCAACCACCTCCTATTTATCCTCCCATGGGTTTATCTTTATCCCTAGGAATATCTCAACCCCTTGGGCGAGATTTGGGCCCTAGGGACTCTCTTGAGGACCCCAAGGACTCTACCATATGATTTTTTTTTTTTTTTTTGGGGGGGGGGGGGGGGGCTTATCTCTCATTTGAATTATTTTCACCTTAAGGGGAATATTCTTTCTCAAAAATCTATATAAGCAAGGCCCTCTCCTCATGGACAAGAGGAGCCTCATTTTACCCCGAAGGGCTGCCGAAATCTCCTCTCACCAACACTTAGCCTCGCAGCCACCTATTCCACCATTTCCTTCACATTCCCCTCCACCAAACACCCTCATTTCACCATTTATGGAGCACGAAACGTGAGAAGGACGACTCCTGCTACTTCTTAAAGCTTTTCCACACTCATTAGGACTCCATCCACGCCAGGGAGTCGCCCTAATGGGGCTCATCTTCTCCCCCTCTCTTCCCCCTTCATTTCTACATGCATTTTTATGTTGTTTCTAGTTAGATCACACTCACTACATACCCACGTTTTTTTTACACACCCAAAGGGGTTTAAAACCACCCCAGGTGCGTTCCTACCATGATTCCCCATTTCCTCTCATTTTTAGAATAGATACTACGCTTAACATGTTCTAATAGGGCTTTTTCTTGTCTCTTCTTTGTTTTGGCAGGCACCCAGGCTTTTCCACGAGGAGCTCTCATTCTCCATCCGGCTGGAGGATGGGAAGAAGGTCCACACTCGACATCTCCCGCACATAGAGAACGCGACAGCGGAGGACGACGCGACAAGAGACGCATCAGGCGGTGGCGACGCGTTACCAGCATCTTTGTGGCAGGTAAGACTGCCGCGACACTAGGTCCACCTCCTTTCTCTTTCCATTTCCTAGTTAAGTTAGCCCGTGTCATTTTCTACTTGTTAGGCAACTTACTAGGTGCGATCACATTCCTACTTCCTATACTACTAGTTTTAGTACATGTTTGTGTTGAGGGGGGGGGGGGCACAATCCCCGTGATTACAGTGTGCACATCTCATATAGAACATAGATGACACAGCAAATTAGAGACTTATCCTCTTATACAGGAATAGTGAACTTGATAAGCATTTACCATCATTTTAGGCA
Source organism: Colocasia esculenta (assembly GCA_014218235.1). NCBI lineage: Eukaryota > Viridiplantae > Streptophyta > Magnoliopsida > Alismatales > Araceae > Colocasia > Colocasia esculenta. The sequence goes on from CM024758.1 coordinate 23,957,295, forward strand.
CTCATCACTCTTAGGAATTCAGAAGGATGAGGCCATCATATTCCAGGAAACCATGTAACACTTCTTTTTTTTGGTAATGAGGAAACCCCGCCTCATGTGGCTTTGTGGGTTCAGGGATTGGTGTTCGTGAACTCTAAGGTCAGAACTTGGTAGCTCTTACTTTCTGTGTACCCGTATTGCCCTTACCCCACTTGACCGAAAAAACTTTGGATCTACACACCTCGAGAATTACATGTAAATCAGGTAAACCCCCCCGCCCAGAAATCGAACTCGGGACCTCCTGACTATGTAACACTTCAACTGAGGAATGAGTGCTCCTGCACCTGCTATGTGACCATTGCCAGAAGCCCATCATTAGAAATGGGGCACTCATTCCCATAGGAATTAGGATGGAAGAGAAGGCTCTTTCATCATTTTGAAGACTTCTCATTGTAAAAACAACACAAGATTCAAAGATCCTTTTCTATTTTCATTCTGGTGATTAAGACAAACTAGTCCTATTGGAAATGTAAGCATTGACACCACAGACATACACGCATATATCCAATATCATGGCAAAATGACTTCACCGGCTTTCATTCTTCAAACCATCAATAGTGTCAAGACATATACATCAATTCTAATCTTTGCTTAAGACAACCATATGAAGATCTTGGATCTATTCTTTAGGATAGTAATCACAGTGTCAGAAAATCCAGGAAGGCGCCAAGACATGAATCTCATTTTTCAAAGTAAAAATCCCAAGGAGCATACGCTTTCTGATGCCTAAATGTATCTTGTTATGAGGGCGCACAGAGCAATAATGTGGCTATAATATTGAATAAATACTCATAAATCGATCGGTGCATGGATAACAGGTTCGGGGTAGGGGGCTCGGCTGAAGAACAGAAATGACATATAAGTATAGTAGAGGAAATTCCCGTAAGGGCAAGATTCTTAGTCGATTACCTCCCTCCCGGGATGGAATGGGATCTCCGGCTCTCCCATGATCTCGACGGAAACACTCCAGCCACTATACGATTGCCAACACGCAAATCAAACACAAGCTTCAATAAAAAAAAACGAGAATAATTCTCAAAAGAGGCTACACTAGGAATAACTTCTGAATCATCTCACTTGGTAAAAGTCACATAGGAGAAGATCAGGACTGCTCCTGGCGACGGTCGAGATGATCGGACGGAGGGAGGCGGCAGCGGCACGGCCGGGAACAGGCGATGTCGATGTCGACAGTGGCGGCGACAGTGACGGCCACGACAGTAGGCGATGGCCATGGCCACGGTAGCAGGCGTCTGCGAGAGAGCAGAGTTCTCAGGCGAGAGGGCATCTGCACGTGTCTAGCGTGAGAGGGAACCGGGGTAAGGGGAAATTAGGGCTGTAGTGACCGATTTTACGACTGATACATATCAGTCGCAAATAGAGACCGATTAGTGACTAACGTAAGTTTGATCGCTATTGTTTTTGGTCGCAGTAATGGGACCGATTACTCTGGTCGCTATTCAGTCGCTATATGCTATAAAATAGAGACCAATATGATCGATCGCAAATGCGGTCGCAATATTGGTCGCTATATCCGCTAATCTTTGTAGTGGATCATATAGTAGATTTGCACTAATAGTGAAATCTTGAGATTGTTATCTTGAAGACTGGACATAAAAGATTGAGTGGCTCAGCTCCGAATAAAATAAAATTATTATATCCATTTCTGTGATTATTTTTCTGTGTGTGTGCATTCAACGAATTTGATTAACATCCATTCAACACCCCTTCCTCCCTTTAGATCTCTATAACATGGATCAACAGGTTTTTCTCTATCAATAATCTCATAGTCAACTCCGACTGCTATTTAGTTTCCATACTTTTATCTACTTCTATGTCCAAGATGACTCTGTTGTGGCATGATTTGGGAGCTACCTGGCCTTCTATGGTCTCATAGTGATCGATAATCTCTCGTGCATCCAAAGTTGGGGTGAGGTGATTGTGAGTAGCTCGAAGATATGAGGTTCATTCGCAAGTCTGCTTTGTATGTGCATCTTCCAAGTTACGGTCATCTTTCAGCTGCAAGTTAAACCTACTACGTCTATCTACTAGAGCACGCCTTAGACTCACTATAACGACCCATGGTTCAAGTTTCACTTTCACCTTTGTTCTATTGATCCTGCCTATGTATTGACTTGTTATGTGACTGTTGTAATAGGGTTTTCTGTCTATCTTCCTGCACCTTGTGAAGTTATTTGGTCTCTAGTTCCTATCTTATATTTCCTAGTGTTGTAGCATCGGGAAAATTTCAGTAAAAAAACAACCTTTAGGACAAGTTAATATTAAATGCGACTTGTTGGAAAATGAGTCAAAGACTCATTATTACATGTATAAATAATAGATTATAACTTTAATCTTATGGTTACTAATTCAGAATGATTATAGATATAATCGAATAGTTACTGAACCTTTGTTCAGTAATCGGAACGATTATAACACCAATCAGATGGTTAGAGAATATTTGTTCAGTAATCAAAACGATTATAATACCAATAAGAAGGTTATTGAACTTTTGTTCAGTAATCGAAACGATTTTAACACCAATCGGTAGGTTACTGAACATTTGTTCAGTAATCGTAACACTTATAACGCCAATCCGATAAATACTAAACCTTTGTTCAGTAATCGGAAGGACCTTTAAAATTGTTCAAGAATCGGTGTAACTCTTGAACATCAATCGATTGGAAGCTCTTGTCCTCCAATCAGGGTAGGATTGCATGGAGTTTTCAATTTGTGGAAATATGAGTGGAAAATAGGAAACTCTTAAGATAGAATTACAGTAGGATTCTGATACTTTCCCATTAAAGTTGGCATAGATTTATGGAAACTCCAAGCGTGATAGAACTCTGCCTTGGGGTTTGGAAACCCAACCTACAGAATCTAATAATCCTAAACCTATTATGAGACACAGACTTGCTCTCTAATACTTTCCCATTAGAGTTGAGCTAGACTTATAAGCATACCAAGCATGGTAGGATTCCGACCATGAGATTAGGAAACTCAAAACTCGGATTCGAGTAACCCTAACCCTATATAAACTTTCGTACGGCCTCTTGCCTAATCTATGCATCTTTCTTCATTGTTGGACATGGGAAGAACACCCAAGAGCAAGGAGGAAGATCCTAAGTCTGACCTTGAGGAGTTCTTCATCCTCACACTGTTGCTGCAACCGGTAGGAATCTGGAAGTTAAAGTAGATCAAAGGTAGGTAATCTCAAGCTCAAACCTAACAAGTTCTATACCCTCTGAAAGCTCTACAAGTCGACTTTCATGTATCTCAATTCTACCCAATTTTCGTCATGTCCGTATAGAGTACTGGTTTTTTTCTATTATTACACAGAGGTAGGACTTTCTTATTCATCCCCATTCTCACACATCTCTAGATCCTTTGGATCCTAACTAAAGCCATAGAACTGTTCTACCATTAGTTTCCAAAAATTTACCATTGATAGTTTGGTCTATTTTCTTTCAAAGGCTGTTATTTTCACTATAAAGACCTTTGAAATAGACGACATTTGTTCCTAACATGATTCTTTTAAAGCCTTCTAGAAAACAATTCTATCGCTGGCCTATCTAGTATCACATCGATTGTTTGAATAGTATCAAATAGATTAGTCTGTAGCTCATCAATTGGTTGAACAGGTTTGTCTAGCTAGGGTATCAATAGGTCTGTAGCGCATTGATTGGACGTGCATGCAAACTAAAACTATCTAAACCATATAGAAAAGCTTTAAGTACGTGAAAGTTATCCTAACTACTCCTAAATCTCTTGATTTCCTTTCTTATCATGTGATTGTCAGAATTCTCTCGTGATGATCTTCCTTATCAATTGTGAACTATAAACTTATGCCTTAAAAATAAATGAACTCATGTAAATAGCATCATGTTTATGTTATCATCTATCATGTCTTCAGTATTGTTTTCCATAAGGTACTATCCAGAGTATCACAGATATCATGAGACACTTCCCTTCTCATCTATTCTTTATTGTGTGATATGTACACCTGAAACAAGCCATTAACATGATAGAAAGCAAATGGAAATTGTATTGTTGAATTTTAGAAAAACTCTCTTTTGACTACTGTTATGCAAAAACCATGTCCTCATGTGTAACCGCACAGGATCCGAATTACCAGTTACCCACTAGTAACATGAACCCTGATCTGCCACCCACGAGCCGAAGCTCGGAAGGGTTAAGGGAATGTCTGAGGAGAACATATAAGAAGTGCACAAACCACAAGAAGAGAAAAACTATATAAACCACTATATATAACATCATGGTACACTCAGAGCTGATCCAACAAAAGAAAAGAGTACAACAAGTGCGTACACAAAAGGACGACTCCCAGCAGTTAAGCAAGACCAACACCAGAGTGACTCGGCTCCTCAGCACCTGGAGCCAATGACGAACCACCTGAAAGGGAAGGGAGTGAGTCTCAAGAAGATACCCAGTAGGCACAATGTAACACCCCAAAATAATATTTATTAAAAATTGAGAAAAAGGTGATGATTTTTTGTGTGTTAAACATAATCACTTTCATGAGATATAATTACCTTTAATTTAGGATTAACTTTATATTATTAATAAAATTCTAGTGTTTTCTTTAGAGGTGTGCACTCCGACAAAGCGTCACCAGAATTCGGTAATGAAATTAGAATCCAAAAACACCATAATTTCAAGAAAAATGTGCTGATTCTAGAAACATAAATATCCTGAATTGTTGATGCACGGATATCAAGATCAGGTCAACACAATGATTTTTGGGGTAATTTTTGCTGGATGAAAAATTAATTCCAAAAAATTAAACTAAAATCACTATAATTTGTAAAACCTTTTAATTAGCTTATGATTGAAATTTCAACTTGATTGGACATCATTTGAATACCAAAATATAAGGATCAAGGGGCCAGGTGAATTATCTCCCCATTTACGTAACCTATTTTTTTATTTGAATATTTGCTTACGTAGTCTTGGTTATGTAAGACCCTTTTTCACTTGGTGTAAGTGGTTTACACGTATCATAATACGTGTTTGAAGAGTAAACCCCATGGTAAACGTGGCTATGCTGTAAGAAAAATGGAGTTTACCGCCAGGTGTATGGCTACATGCCATATATGCACAGAACATGTACATCTACTTATACCCTTCTTTGCACACTCTCATGAAAGTTTACCCACCTGTTCGTCCTTCCACACTACTGTTGTTGTTGCCTCTATTGCTGCTGCTACTGCTACAACTGTTGCTGCTACTACTGCTACGACTACTACGGCTACTACTGCCATTGTTGTTGTTGCCTTTGCTGTAGTTGCTACTGCTATGACTCCTGCTGCTGCTACTGCTACAACTGCTACTATCGGTTCCTTTATCAAGGAGAAGAGTAGGATTTCCCTTCCTCTTATCTCCTACTTCTGTTAAAACCTTGGAGTTTAAGCGTCTACCATGATCTTACCTTGGAGTTATATATATACAAAACCTTCCTTTCATAAGTTTTCCCATGCCACCCATGTTGTAATGATTTTCTCTTTGTTCTATTCTTTTCGCATGAAAGATGTGACAAGAAATGTATACAAGATCCACAGATGTTGTTTGCTCCTTCATGGAATAGTAGAAACTCTTAGAAGAGTCCCTTAAGTTGTTTTTGAACCATACCAAAAGATTGACGTACGGCTTTCGACAGACAGAACCTAGCTGTCGATAGGTACCTTGCTTCTAGAAACCAGAAACCAGAACCACCAGTGGATATCGACAGACAGAACACATCTGTCGACAACCATCTGTCGACAACTACCAATAGCTGTCGACAGCTAAAGGCCAAATTCTAGAATGCAGTTCTGGATGGACCAGTAGCTGTCGACAGCCACCTTATGGCTGTTAACAACCACTAGTCTGTGATTTTAACAAGAACCATTCCTTTCCCAATCAAAGGTGACACACTTTTGTATTGTCCAAACAAGTTGTTTTCCTCATTATCTTGGATTCTAAACTATTATACAACTGAGAGGAATCATTTAATCATCATCTACATCCAACTATGGATTATTCTTGGATATTTCCAAGTATGATTTTTTCCTACACAACTACATCTTCTTGATATCATTAGCATTGACTCATAAAACCTGTTATATGTGAGAATTTAAGTACCTATATACCTTACTTGAATGTTTAGCAGAATTGAAATGTGATGACAACCTTGGTCTTTGGACTTAATGGAAATAAATGCTTGTGCAAATGGGGCTAATCCAGTCCCGGGAGGAGCATCAGAATTCGTTTACTAGTCGTATGGAATGATAATGGATCTACTAGATGTTTGACATTGCATCATACGTGCTTGATTGGTCATCTTTTATTCAGCCATGAGTTGAATATGTATTCACTACTTGAAACAGAATATGGTTACTATACTAATTTCTTCTCTGTACAAGCTTTATTCAGTACTCTTTTTCCATGAATGTTATCTACCTATATGAGTTTATAATCATCCTTGATATTCATTACTGCCACCAGTCAAGTATGTTGCTTGAACTCTTTGAATGTCATAATCTTTTTGATAAGAAGGGTGAATTCTACTGGGCACAATTGCTCATTAAATATTACTCTTTCAGGTGAACAGGAAGAACCTAGCTCTCAAGGGGGCTGTGCTGAGCGGGACGACCAATCTCTGGAGTCCGATAGAATATCTTTTGAGGACTGTAGTTATAGATGGAAATATTATTAGGTTTTTTTTAAGCTTTCTTTTCCACTCCTCCAGTGGAGTTTAATGAGGAGTGCTTTGTAAACATTCTACTATAATAAAGATATATGTTTATACACACACGTTTCTACTTCTTAAAGTCTGTTTTCTATCATTTTCCAATAAATAGTTGCTATTGGGATGTGACAGGTAAATTGGCATCAAAGCTTTAGGTTCCGTAAACCTAGGTAATGACCAGTGAGTTAGGGTAGAAATCTTGGATTAGTTATGAAGGTAATAGAAACTTTTGTATATGTATATACACTTAATTTGTTATTTGTTACAGAATGGAAATTAATGCTTAAAACCGGTTACTGACTGCAATGGAACTACTCCGACATGATGTGGAGTTATATGCTCAGGCCTAGAGAGAAGCACATATGCAAGTGAAAGAGTAAGTATTGAAGCTAACCACTGACGCATTTCTGTCAGGGAATCCCCGTGCTTCCTTAGAGTCTATGACTCAAATAATGAACAATTTGGATAGCCTGAAGTAAGGATAGGACATGTTGCTACATCAAATTGAAGGATATTGGGAGGTGATATCTGATGCAGCAAGGGAACTGTATCATGGGCCTGAGGGAGATCAGTAGCCATCTGTGGAATCTGTCACACTTACATGAAGGAAGCTAGGAAGTTTAGGAACTTACTTTTGTTAACCTCTCCTTTTGTTAAATAGTGAGTTGTATGTATAACTCCCCATGTATATATGTAATGAGAGGTTAAGGATGATGATGATGATGATGTAAATGTTTCAGGTTATTAATGAAAAGTATGTATGTTATGTGGTAAAAGAAAGTTTGTATGTGATGAATGTATGTATTGGTTTGAGTGATTATTTAATGTATGAATTGTTGGATGTCTCAAATATTTCTCTAAAATAGTCATGGAAGGAGGTCATGCAAACTGAAAAAGATGGAAAGCACCATGCATGACTTGACACGAGTAATGAGGACAGTGGCCAAAACATACTCATAATGGAACAAATCTATTTAAAGACTTCCGAAGTTTAGATCCTCCAGATTTGCAGGTAGCACGGATCCTCACGAAGCAGAAAATGGATAAAAGATATTGAAAGAATTTTTAGAGCAATCCAATGGTCAGAGGAGGATAAGATATGTTTGGCAACATTTCAGTTAGATTGCGATGCTCGAGCCTGGTGGGAGACTGTTGAGTCCACTCTAGAGGATCCAAATCAGATAGGTTGGGAAGAATCGTTGAGATGTTTAATGAGCAGTATTTCTCTGAAGTGGTTCAACAGAAAAAGGCTACTGAGTTTGCTAAATTAAACAACTCAGAATGTCGGTGTCTGAATATGAGGCGCAGTTTGCTCGATTGTCTAATACGCTTCTCATCTAGTAGCCATAGAAAAATGAAGGCAAAAAGGTTTATGAATGGCTTACATCCAAACTTCATTACTCAGCTAACGCCCCACTTAATTACAACGTACTCTGAAATGGTTAAGAGGGCCTTGGCTCGGGAAGCTGCAAACAAAATTGTGGAAAGGATTAGAGGGAAGTCTGGTGAAAGCTCTTCCACAACTGATCGTAAAAGGAAGTTTGAGTCAGGAAATGCCCCTAAAGTACAACAGTCCACCAAGAAAATAGGAAAAGCTCCAGTTGGAAATAAAGATGTTTGTCGACATTGTCATCTCAGTGGACACAAAACTAGAACTGTTGGCGAGGTTGGGTGCCTGCCTCCGATGTGGAAGCAATCAACATCAATTCCTGAATGTCCTATGATGAAGAATGTACCAGCAACTCGAAATCCCCGAGCCAAACAAGGACATCTACAAGCTATTCAGGAAGTGGAACCAGTATCTCCGCAAGAAGGCAGACTTATTGAAGGTACACTTTTAGTGAACTCCAAACTCGCATATGTTTTATTTGATTTAGGAGCTACTCATTCCTTGTCAGTCAAGAGTTTTCTAGATCCTTAGAGATGCCATCAGTTCTACTACCTGTAAAACTAGAAGTGGGTACTCCTCTTAGTGAGGGTAAGAAACTCGAAAAATATTACCCTACCAGTAAAATTTTAATTGAAGAACAGATTTTTTCGGGTGATTTGATATGCCTTGAGATGTGGGAATATGACATAATCCTTGGGGCAGATTGGTTGTCTAAACACCATGGGAATTTGGATTGTCAGTTAAGGCAAGTAACCTTCTTGGGTAAGGAAGTTTCCTCCATAACTTTTGATAAACCTCGTGTAAGAAGTATACCCATAATATCGGCAGTTAAAGCATGCAAGTTAGTACAAAATGGATGTCAAGGATATCTGGCCTCCGTGACAATAATGAACCAGAATACTATAGGGTTGAAGGATATTCCGGTAGTAAAAGATTTTCCTGATATATTTTTTGAGGAACTACCTACATTACCACCTAGTAGAGAAGTGAATTTCTCAATTGAATTGGTTCCGAAAGCCACACCAATTTTAAGAACACCTTATCGAATGTCAGTGGAAGAATTGAAAGAATTAAAAAGGCAATTGATGGAACTAATGGAAAAGGGATTCATTATACCCAGTACATCACCTTGGGGTGCTTCAGTACTGTTTGTTAAGAAGAAGGATGGGACTTTGCGTGTAACACCCCGATGCGAATATCGGAGCAGAATTACAATTATTAATAGTACAGAGCAAGAAAAAATACAAACCATTGCTTAATTAGAATAATAGCAAACAACCTCAAATTTCATTAACATTCCATCAAATCATGACCTAACTATTACATCAACTGGTTAGAGCCAAACTAGGGCCCAGAGTACTTTGTTGAAATTCAAACTAATACATAAAGACTGACTGATTCACTAACTCATAACTATACTAACTAGCTACTAAGCAGATGGTTGCCGAAAAAGGGTCACTCATGGACGTCGTCCTTGTTCCCATCCATGGGAGTGTGGTCATCATCCGACGTGCCTGAAACACAATGAATAAATACACAGGATGAGCGATTAACACCCAGTAGGACTTAATATCTCATGAGAACAAGCATGCTTAAAGTAATTAATGTCTTTAGGAGGCAGGATACGAGAACACGTTGTCATGTATAGTTAAGAGAATGATGTAACAAGAGAACGTGAAACATTAACTCATTTTCGAGAGTATAACATCACAAGAATTGACATATCACGAGATAGCAAGTAAACTAGTCATGATAGCAAGTATGGGTCGGTATTTCTTTCAACCCCGAGTTCAAGTAACAAACATTGATTGATTGATTGTCATAGATTAAATCTTGCGTGTCATGTGTTAGGTGTATGCCATCACCCAGATCATTAGACCCTCGCGAGTTATAGCCTTTCAGATGCTCCTCCTAAGGACCAGATCGGGCCCTTATAATGTTGCCTAGCATAGTCATGTATTTATCTTAGACAATCACAAAATGGCCAAGAGAGTACCAAGAATAGATGAGAGTAGTAGACGAACAGATGAGAGTATATAGTGAAAGTGAACAGATGAGAATAACGAGATAGTAGATGAGAAAATGGTATATTCGTAAAACATCGTTAAACACACGATAGTAACGGTTGCACGGTATGAGGTCGAGTACTGGCAATCTGGTGGAAGTCACAACCGCCCACGAGCCATGTCATGAACACGGGCTCGGTGGTTCTGTGTGATCACAAGATAAAAAGAGAACACACTAAGGCCATGGATCTTACTGATCCCTAAGGTGTAACGAGTTTTGAGGGTACAACCAGCTCGTCGGCTAAGGATGTGCGCCAAAGCCAAGAAGACTTACGGACGCCATGACAAGGAGTCCCTGGCCAAGTCGAGAGTATTCCCGATGGAGATGTGGTCCATGTCAAGAGAAGTGTGTAGAAACCAAGTGTCCGTCGTGCCTCGAGTGCTCGAAGGCCGAGGGAAGCGGTAACGGTGTAAAAATCATGCGAATAAAATGAAAACAATGTCAACGATAAATTAAGGGAATTTAGTAATTAATTTCACTTAATTACCGGATACATTATTGAGTAACTTAACAAGGTTTCAATGGCAAACATTCATGTATAGTGTGTGCATGTGTAAGATAATCATGCGAGCAAGAATAGTTGTGCACACGGCTTTTAAATTAAATAAAATCTTGAGATTAATACCCAATATTGTTTAACATGTCGTTACTGTTCATAACAGTATTTAATCAGGGTTTAACAGGGTTCATGAGGCATGATTAGTAGGGTTATACGTTTAAGTTCAGGTTCTGGCTGCATCACTGTTGTCGTGACGGGTTTGGCCGTCACGTTAAGAGCGCGATGGGTTTGGCCGTCACGTTAAGGACGCGACGGGTTTGGCCGTCACGTTAAGAACGCGACGGGTTTGGCCATCACATTAAGAATGTGACGGGGTTGGGCGTCACGTTAAGAACGCGACGTATCGGGCCGTCGCGACATCAGAAGACCGCCCGAGCCCAAAAAAGGGGGTTTTGCCCTTTTTTTCAGGTAGACGTATATAATTTAAAGCTACTCTAAAATCCATATAAAATCGTAGAAAGCTCCAAAAATCATGAAACTAGTTTTAAATGAAAGTAGACTCATATATATCAACATGTATGATTAATTTGAAAATAGACAAGGTTTAGGCTTGCTTTGATCGGGTTACATTTTGGTGACCTAAACCTATGCAGTCAAGGTTCAACGAATTAATTAGCAAGGGATACATGATGAAAATTAGGCAAACTAACGGCGTTTGAAAGCTAACACGATGTAGTATTTATGAGAATTTTCTCATGGCATGGGATCATGTGTGCACGAGGTTTGAAAACAAACATGAAGGGTCGGGTTCATGGATCTGATAGGGATTCAAGGAATTAATTCTCCCTCATGGGAGATCAAAATAGAGCGGAACAAAAGGGATTTTGCAAAGGATCATGAAGTCTACCTAGATTAATTTTTACTCGAATTTAGCTTGAGAGATTACCTACCTTTGCTCGTAGTAAGATAAACCCTAGTTTGGTGACGAGAAATGAACGAGAAAAAGCCAAGCTCCAGCCCCTCTCCTCCAAGTTCTTCCTCTAGATCGCCTCCTCCTCGTCTCCAGAGCTCCAGCCACGGTTAGGGCTTGGTAGGGACGAGATTAATGTGTTTTGATGGCTATAGAGTCCTAACATGCCTAAAACTCCTCCTTTCCCATTAAACTCCGAATTTCCATCTTTATCTTCCACTTTCCCTCCTTTATCTTCTAATTAGGGTTGGGAAAAGAGCCAATTTCGTGGTCAAGGGTTTAGGTTGGGGTAAGGACTCTTATTTTGGATATTTATGAGTATTTAGTATTTATCTTAACCATTTACTATTTATTAGTTAATTAAATCCGAAATTGGGATATTTAATTCCCATCCCATGATGGGCTCCACTTTATTAGGCCCAATCTATTAGATTTGGATCATTAGTTTAACCCACTACTAATTTTGCTTAATGGTATTGGCTAAATTCCTTTTATTTCTCTCAATTTCTATTTATTCTCTCTTTATTCGATTAAATCAATTTATCTTATTTATTTAAAAATAAAATTTTATTTTATTTGGATTTTAAAAATCAAGGGTGCTACATCCTCCCCCTCTTAAAAGAATTTGGTCCTCAAATTCATATGATCCTGAGAGGAAGAGTAACTTACTGAATAATTCTGGGTAATTCCGTCGCATTAACGCTTCGGGTTCCCACGTGCCTTCCTCGACTTCGTGGTTTCTCCAGAGAATCTTGACCACAGATATGGGTCGGTTCCGAAGTTGTTGAATCTTCTTGTCCAAAATCTTCACCGGCTTTTCTTCATAGGTCAGTCTCTGTTCAATCTGATATCGTCAAAACTGATCACATGGGATGGATCGTACACATACTTCCTCAGCATTGACACGTGAAAGACGTTGTGTACACTGGAGAACTGAGGTGGTAATGCTAGACGATATACCACCTCGCCAACTCTATCCAGCACTTCAAATGGACCTATGAACCTTGGTTTCAGCTTGCCTTTCATTCCAAGCCTTTAAAATCCTCGGGTCGGGATACCTTAAGCATCACATGATCTCCGGCTTGAAATTCTAAGTTCCTTCTTCTCTTATCTGCATAGCTTTTCTGCCTGGACTGAGCTACCTTAATTCTGTCTCTGATAATTTGTATATCTCTGTTGGTATTTTGTACCATGTCTGGTCCCAGCCATTGCTGTTCACCTACCTCATTCCAACACACTGGCGATCTACAGCTTCTGCCGTACAGTGCTTTAAATGGTGTCATCTTAATGCTCGCCTGATAGCTGTTGTTGTAGGCAAATTCAATTAGGGACAGCTGTTCATTCCAATAACCTTCAAAATCTATAGTGCAGACACGAAGCATGTCTTCCACAATCTGATTTGTCCTTTCTGTCTATCCATCCGTCTGTGGGTGGAAAGCAGTACTGAAATTGAGTTTAGTACCCAACGCTGTATGAAGTCCCTTCCAGAATCTAGAAGTGAATCTGGGATCACTGTCTAAGACAATGGATACTAGGACTCCATGCAATCTTACTATCTCCTTTACATACAAGGCTGCTAACACATCAACACTCTAGGTACTTTTGATTGCTAGAAAATGCGCAGACTTGGTAAGTCGGTCCATAATGACCCAGATACCATCAAGTCCACCACGAGTTCGGGGTAAACCCATGATGAAATCCATTCCGATACTTTCCCACTTCTATTCCGGTATGTCCAGGGGTCTAAGTACCCCCACAAGACGACGGTGTTCAGCTTTCACTTGTTGACAAGTGAGGCAATGCGCGGCATGCTCAGCCACATCACGCTTCATGTTGGGCCACCAAAATGACATTTTCATGTCCTGGTACATCTTGGTTGCTCCTGGGTGAATGATATACCTTGTCTTATGGGCTTCATCCATTAACTTTCTCTTCAGATCTTCCTTGTCAGGCACACATGTCCTGGCTTGGAATAATATTCTTCCATCTTCAGCGATGGAGAAGTCTGGTTTGTCTGCTATGGTCTCCCTGACTCGGATCAAGAATGGGTCATTATCCTGCTGCTTTCTGATCTCGACAAAGATGTCAGGTTGAGCTCTAAGATTGGCAACTAACATCTTATCACTTCTCTTCTCAATGTTCAGATCCAGACTGGCGAATTGTTCAAGTAATTGCATCTCGCCCATGACTAAACAAGATAAAGATGCTACTGGCTTCCTACTAAGTGCATCAACTACTGCATTACCTTTTCGGTGATATTGAATGTTGAAATCAAAGTCCTTCAGATACTCCAGCCATCTCCTTTGTCTCATATTAAGCTCCTTCTAAGAAAACAAATACTTCAGACTCTTGTGTCGGAGTAGACAATAAATTGATCCCCATATAGGTAATGCCTCCAGATCTTGAGTGCAAAACCACTGCAGCTAATTCTAAGTCATGGACTGGGTAGTTGACTTCGTGTGGCTTCAACTACCTTGAAGAATACGCTATGACCTGTTCGTTCTGCATTAATACGCAGCCTAGACCGATTCCAGATGTATCAGTGTAGACTGAGAATCATTCGCCCTCGACTGATAATGCGAGGACAGGTGTAGATGTCAATAATTGCTTGAGTGTCTGAAAGCTCTTATCGCACTCCTTGCTCCAGACGTAGGGGTTCTCTTCCGCGTAAGATGCGTAAGAGGTATAGCTATCTTGGAGAAGTCTTTTATGAACCGTCTGTAATAACCAGCCAGTCCAAGAAAGCTTCTTATCTCTGTGACATTGGTCGGCCTTTCCCAGTTCAGCACAGCTTCTACTTTGGAAGGATTGACAGCGATACCATCCTTGGAAATAACGTGGCCTAGGAATGACACCTCCTCGAGCCAGAATTCACACTTGCTCAATTTGGTGTAGAGCTTGTTGTCCCGCAGAATCTGCAGAGCAATCCTTAGATGCTCCTCATGCTCTTCCTTGGTCTTGGAATATATGAGAATATCATCAATAAAAACCACGACAAACTTTTCGAGGTAGGGCCGATAGATGTTGTTTATTAGTTGCATGAAAGTTGTAGGAGCATTGGTTAGTCCAAAGGGCATGACTATAAATTCGTAATGACTGTACCTACTCCTGAAAGCCGTTTTGTATATGTCTGCATCTTTAATCCTCATTTGATGATATCCCGATCTAAGGTCAATCTTAGAAAAATATTTGGCTCCTGATATTTGATCAAATAATTCATCGACACGAGGCAGAGGTACTTGTTCTTGATAGTGAGATTATTCAGCTGCCTGTAGTCAATGAATAACCTCATAGATCCGTCCTTCTTCTTGACGAACAACACTGGTGCTCCTAAGGAGAAGTACTCGGTCTGATAAATCCTTTCTCCAGCAGTTCCATCAATTGCTCCTTTAATTCTTTCAATTCAGCGGGGGACATCCTGTAAGGTTGGCGTGATACCGGTGCAGCTCCAGGTACGAGATCAATTGAGAAATTCACATATCTCTCGGGTGGAATGCCTGGCAGCTCATCGGGAAACACATCGGGATATTCTTGCACTATATGAATGTCTGATATCTTAGTTGATTTCTTCTCAACTACAATTGCGGCAAGAAATACCACACAACCCTTTCTTATCATGTTTTGTGCCTTAATATTAGAGACGAGAGACAATGTCTCTTGTGTCTACGTCCCGTGAAGGTCAGCTTAGGAATTCACTAAAAGTAATCTTCCCTCTTCTACAATCAACACAAGCCCCATAAGTAGATAGCCAATCGGCTCCCAGAATAACATCGTAGCCCTCCATGGGCATACAGATTAGGTCAGCTCTAAGGTTAAGTTCACCAATCTTAACATCAGCTAAAGGAAAATATTTATTTAATTGAGCCTTTTCCCCAGTGGTGTCGTGACAGGTAGTTCAAATTCCATAGATGCAAGTTTTTCCTTTAAGGTGTCAGCGAATGCTTGTGATATGAAAGAATGTGTTGCGCCAGTATCAAACAAAACAAAAGCTGACTGAGAGAAAATGGTAAAGTACCTTCTATAACTCCACCTTCCTCGGTGGTCTCTACCTCTTGCAAGGCCTGCAGTCGGTCGGGCTTATTTTGTCCCATCAGACGCTTCTCCTTCTCCTGCTCCTTTAACACAGTGCACTCAGAAATGCGGTGATTACGATTTCCGCATCGTAGGCAAGCACCTGCTTTTCTCCAGCATTCAGCGGCAGTGTGACCAGGCTTGTCAAAATGTTCACAATTGGTCTTGTTGGTGTTTGGGGGTGTAGGTATCTTGGGCTTTCTTTCCTGGTTCGACCCTCCAGTGATGTTGAACGGCCGCTTCTTGCCATTTGTGGGCTTGCTTGAGGAACCCGATGCTCGTTCCTTCTTGACCAATCTACCTTTGATGCGATCAGTGAGATCAGTCGCATCTTCCAACAATTGAGCCTTCTTAACCATTTCAGCATATGTCTGAATGTCAATAGGAGCAAGTTGAGTATATAAGAAGGCTTAAGCCCATTAAGGAAGCGCCTTGCCTTCATATTTTCGGTGCTGACCAGGTGATTGGCATACCGGGCCAATCGAGAAAACTGCGCTTCATATTCAGTGACTGTAAGGTGCCTCTGCTTTAATGCGGTAAATTCCGATGCTTTCCTCTCTTGGACTCTTTCAGAGAAATACTTGGAATTGAAGTGTTCCTTAAATTCCTCCCAAGTAAATGTGTGTTTGCCCTGGTGGCTTCAACGGACTCCCATCACGCACGGGCGTCCCGGTCCAGCTGAAAGGTTACAAGTAACAGCTTGTCACCATCTGCGCATTGCATGATGCGTAAAATGCGCTCTATCTCCTTGAGCCAATTCTCCACCTCGTCAGGATCAGTGGTCCCACTGAAACGAGGTGGATTTAAGTTGCGGAAGTTCTTGTGTAGTTCACCAGCTCCTTGGTTATTGTTGTTATTAGCTCCAGCAGCCTGGAGCAATGCCTGAGTAAGTTGTTGGATTGTGTGTTGCATGTCACGGAGTTGAGCACGCTCCGCTGCCATTGCTAGTGTTTAAGTTCCTTCAAAAGAGAATTTTAAATGTAAGTCATTGAGTTTGCACTAAGTTTGTGCGTGTGTGCGTTTATTTTATCTTATTACCCTTGGTTCTACCCATCTCACATGGGTATGAAATTTAGACTCTAAGTCAAGGCAGGCCAAACCTAGATCGTCCTATACTTAAGAACAACCTTGGCTCTGATACCACAAAACTTTAACGCCCCGACGTGGAATATCGGAGCAGAATTATAGTTATTAAATAGTACAGAGCAAGAAAATAAATACAAACCATTGCTCAATTAGAATAATAGCAAACAACCTCAAATTTCATTAACATTCCATCAAATCATGACCTAACTATTACATCAACTGGTCAGAGCCAAACTAGGGCCCAGAGTACTTTGTTGAAATTCAAACTATACATCAAGACTGACTGACTCACTAACTCATAACTATACTAACTAGATACTAAGCAGATGGTTGCCGAAAAAGGGTCACTTCTGGACGTCGTCCTCGTTCCCATCCATGTGAGTGTGGTCATCATCCGACTCGCATGAAATACACAGGTTGAACGAATAACGCCCAGTAGGACTTAATATCTCATGAGAACAAGCATGCTTAAAGTAATTAATGTCTTTAGGAGGCAGGATATGAGAACAAGTTGTCATGTATAGTCAAGAGAATGATGTAACAAGAGAACGTGAAACATTAACTCATTTACGAGAGTATAACATCACAAGAATTGGCCATATCACGAGATAGCAAGTAAACTAGTCATGATAGCAAGTATGGGTCGGTATTTCTTTCAACCCCGAGTTCAAGTAACAAACAATTGATTGATTGATTGTCATAGATTAAATCTTGCGTGTCATGCGTTAGGTGTATGCCATCACCTAGATCATTAGACCCTCACGAGTTATAGCCTTTCAGGTGCTCCTCCCAAGGACCAGATCCGGCCCTTATAATGTTGCCTAGCATAGTCATGTATTTATCTTAGACAATCACAAAATGGCCAAGAGAGTACCAAGAATAGATGAGAGTAGTAGACGAACAGATGAGAGTATAGAGTGAAAGTGAACAGATGAGAATAACGAGATAGTAGATGAGAAAAGGGTATATTCGTAAAACATCGTTAAACACACGATAGTAACGGTTGCACAGTACGATGTCGGGTACCGACAGTCTGGTGGAAGTCACAACCGCCCACGAGCCATGTCATGAACCCCGGTGGTCCGGTGTGATCACAAGATAAAAAGAGAACACACTAAGGCCATGGATCGTACTGATCCCTAAGGTGTAACGGGTTTTGAGGGTACAACCAGCTCGTCGGCTAAGGACGTGCTCCAAAGCCAAGAAGACTTACGGAGGCCTTGTCAAGGAGTCCTGGCCCAGTCAAGAGTATTCCCGATGGAGAGGTGGTCCAAGTCAAGAGAAGTGTGTAGAAACCAAGTGTCCGTTGTGCCTCGAGTGCTCGAAGGCTGAGGGAAGCGATAACGGTGTAAAAATCATGCGAATAAAATGAAAACAATGTCAACAATAAAATAAGGGAATTTATTAAATACTTTCACTTAATTACCAGATACATTATTGAGTATCTGAACAAGGTTTGAATGGCAAACATTCATGTATAGTGTGTGCATGTGTAAGATAATCATGCGAGCAAGAATAGTTGTGCACACGGCTTTTTAATTAAATAAAATCTTGAGATTAATACCCAATATTGTTTAACATGTCGTTACTGTTCATAGCAGTATTTAATCAAGGTTAAACAGGGTTCATGAGGCATGATTAGTAGGGTTATACGTTTAAGTTCAGGTTCTGGCTGCATCACTGTTGTCGTGACGGGTTTGGCCGTCACGTTAAGGACGCGACGAGTTTGGCCGTCACGTTAAGAACACGACGGGTTTGTCCGTCACGTTAAGAACACGACGGGGTTGAGCGTCACGTTAAGAATGCGACGTATCGGGCCGTCGCGACATCAGAAGACCGCCCGAGCCCAGAAAAGGGGGTTTTGCCTTTTTTTTCAGGTAGGCGTATATGATACAGAGCTACTCTAAAATCCATATAAAATCGTAGAAAGCTCCAAAAATTATGAAACTAGTTTTAAATGAAAGTACACTCATATATCTATCAACATATATGATTAATTTGAAAATAGACAAGGTTTAGACATGCTTTGATCAGGTTACATTTCGGTGACCTAAACCCGCGCAATCAATGTTCAATGAATTAATTAGCAATGGATACATGATGAAAATTAGGCAAACTAGGGGCGTTTGAAAGTAACACGATGTAGTATTTATGAGAGTTTTCTCATGGCATGGGATCATGTGTGCACGAGGTTTGAAAACAAACATGAAGGGTCGGGTTCATGAATCTGATAGGGATTCAATGAATTAATTCTCCCTCATGGGAGATCGAAATAGAGCAAAACCAAAGGGATTTTGTAAAGGATCATGAAGTCTACCTAGAGTAATTTTTACTCGAATTTAGCTTGAGAGATTGCCTACCTTTGCTCGTAGTAAGATAAACCCTAGTTTGGTGACGAGAAATGAAGGAGAAAAAGCCAAGCTCCAGCCCCTCTCCTCCAAGTTCTTCCTCTAGATCGCTTCCTCCTCGTCTCCAGCGCTCCAGCCACGGTTAGGGCTTGGGTAAGGACGAGATTAGGGTATTTTGATGGCTAATAGAGTCCTAACATGCCTAAAACTCCTCCTTTCTCATCAAACTCCGAATTTCCATCTTTATCTTCCACTTTCCCTCCTTTATCTTCTAATTGGGGTTGGGAAGAGAGCCAATTTCGTGGCAAGGGTTTAGGTTGGGGTAAGGACTCTTATTTTGGATATTTATGAGTTATTTAGTATTTATCTTAACGCTTTACTATTTATTAGTTAATTAAATCTGAAATTGGGATAATTAATTCCCATCCCATGATGAGCTCCACTTTATTAGGCCAATCTATTAGATTTGGATCATTAGTTTAACCCACTACTAATTTTGCTTAATGGTATTTGCTAAATTCCTTTTATTTCTCTCAATTTCTATTTATTCTCCCTTTATTCGATTAAATCAATTTATCTTATTTATTTAAAAATAAATTTTTATTTTATTTGGATTTTAAAAATCAAGGGTGCTACATTGCGGTTATGCATAGACTAAAGACAGTTGAATCAGTTAACTATTAAAAATAAATACCCACTTCCTAGGATTGATGATCTATTTGATCAACTGTTTGGAGCCCAAAATTTTTCAAAGATTGATCTTAGATCCGGGTATCATCAATGGTAATTCAAGAAGAAGACATTCATAAAACAGCTTTTCGAAGCAGATATGGGCATTACGAATTTGTAGTGATGCCGTAAGGACTGACTAATGCACATGCCGCTTTCATGCGACTAATGAATGATGTATTCAGGTCATATTTGGATCAATTTGTGGTTGTATTCATTGATGATAAATTGATTTATTCTAAGAGTATGGAAGAACATGAAGCACACCTTCAGGTCACTCTGTAGCTGCTACGAGATCATAAGTTGTATGCAAAATTTAGTAAATGTGAATTTTGGTTGGAACAAGTAACATTCTTAGGACATGTCATTTCTAGAGAAGGATTGTCAGTAGACTCCTCCAAAATTGAAGCTAT
Organism: Colocasia esculenta; assembly: GCA_014218235.1. Classification (NCBI taxonomy): domain Eukaryota; kingdom Viridiplantae; phylum Streptophyta; class Magnoliopsida; order Alismatales; family Araceae; genus Colocasia; species Colocasia esculenta. The sequence continues at coordinate 23,977,652 of CM024758.1, forward strand.
TCAGAGGTGGGAGCAGCCTAAAAGCATTACTGAAATTAGAAGTTTTCTGGGTATGGCTAGTTATTACCGGCGATTTGTTAGAGATTTCTCCAGAATTGCTTCACCTCTTACACAATTAACCCGGAAGGGAACTACATTTGAATGGAATGAGAATTGTGAATATGCATTTCAGAGATTGAAAGAGTGCTTATCATCCGCACCAGTTCTGGCCTTACCAGTGGAAGGAAGAACCTTTGAAGTCTACACCGATGCATCATATGTCGGGTAGGATGTGTTTTGATACAAGAAGGAAAAGTTATTGTCTATGAATCTAGACAACTGAAGAACATGAGAAAAATTATCTGGTACATGATTTGGAATTAGCAGCGGTAATTTTGCTCTAAAGCTTTGGAGACACTATTTGTATGATAATCAATTTATAGTGTACTCCGATCATAAAAGTTTGAAATATTTATTCTCACAGAAAGAGTTGAATATGAGACAAAGAAGATGGGTGGAATATATCAAGGATTATGATTTTAAGATTAGTACCATCCTGGAAAAGGCAATATTATAGCTGATGCTCTCAGTAGGAACCCCATGGCAGAAATATTTCATTTACAAGTCAAATAATGAAAACTTTTGAAGAATTCTCCACATTAAATTGAAGGCTAAACCACAAGAAGATAAGGTTATGATAGATAACTTGATAGTTCACTCTGATCTTTTGAGGCAACTTGGTGAACAACAAGACAATGAACCACATTGGTAGAAATTAGAGAAAAACTGAATTCCAGACTTGACTTTAATGAAGATTCTCATGGAAATCTTCAGTTTCGAAATAGATTATGCATACCAGATAATTCAGAAATTAAGAAACAAGTATTAGAGGAAGTTTATCGGGCACATTATACCATCCATCTGGGAGCTGTCAAGATGTACCAAGATCTAAAGAAAAATTTCTGGTGGTGTAACATGAAGAAAGATATTGTGGATTTTATTGCTAAATGCTTAATATGTCAGAAAATCAAGGCTAAACACCAGAAACCAGCAGGAAAGCTAAAACCCTTTGAGATACCGGAGTGGAAATGGGATAGTATTGGCATGGACTTTATTGTGGGACTACCCAGAATACGTAATGGATATGATGCGATATGGGTGATAATTGACCTACTCACAAAGTCAACTCATTTCCTGGCTATTAAGACAAAATGGTCTGTCAATGTGTTAGCGGCCTTGTACTTAAAAGAAACTGTTCAGCTACATGGAATTCCAAAGGATATCATTTCTGACAGAGATGCAAGATTTACTTCACACTTTTGGAGGGAACTACAAAATGCACTGGGGACCAAGTTGAAATTTAGTACGACATTTCATCCTCAAACTGATAGACAGACAGAACGGGTGAATCAAATTATTGAGGATATGTGTCGTGCCTGTGTTTTAGAATTTGGAAACGACTAGAGTAACCATTTATCAATCATGGAATTTGCTTATAACGACAGTTATCAATCTACCATTCAAATGGCACCATTTGAAGCTTTATATGGCCGACAATGCAGATCACCAATATGTTGGATTGAATTGAAGGAATCACACATCCTTGGACCTGAAATGATACAAGAAACTACATAAATTATAAAGTTGGTACAAGATCGAATGAAAGCCGCTCAAGATCGACAGAAGAGTTATGCTGATCGACGAAGAAGAGAGCAGGAATTTCAACAAGGAGATCGTGTTTTTCTTAAAGTATCACCCCGAAGAGGAATCAAGAGATTTGGAGTTAAAGGGAAGTAGTCCACGATACATTGGACCATTTGAGATATTAAGGAGAGTTGGGGAAATGACGCATCAGCTAGCATTACCGCCGTAGTTGTCCAATGTACATGACATCTTCCATGTGTCAATGTTACGGAAATATGTTTATGATCCATAACATGTTATTGAATATCAAAATCTGGAATTACAAGGAAACCTAGTGTATGAAGAGAAACCTGTGCAAATCCTCGACCGAAAGATTAAGCAACTTCGGAATAAGGAAGTTCCATTATTAAAGATTCAGTGGAATAAGCGAGGACAAGAAGAAGAAACATGGGAACTAGAAGATGCTATCAAAACCAAGTATCCAGAGTTGTTTACAGGTTAGTAACACTTATTGTTAAGTTCTTATTAGTTAAATTTGGAGGACCAATTTTTTTTTTAGTGGGGAAGAATTGTAACACCCCAAAATAATTTATAAAATTGAGAAAAATGTGATGATTTTTGTGTGTTAAACATAATCACTTTCATGAGATATAATTACCTTTACTTTAGGATTAACTTTACATTATTAATATAATTCTAGTGTAGTCTTTAGAGGTGCGCACTCCGACAGGGCGTCACCAGAATTTGGTAACGGAATTAGAATCCAAAAATATCATAATTTCTATAAAAATGTGTTGATTCTAGAAACATAAATATCCTAAATTGTTGATGCACGATATCAAGATTAAATCGACATAATGATTTTTGGGTAATTTTTGTTGGATAAAAAATTAATTCTAAAAAATTAAAATAAAATCACTATAATTTGTAAAACCTTTTAATTAGCTTATGATTGAAATTTCAACTTGATTGGACATCATTTGGATACAAAAATATAAGGATCAAGGGGCCAGGTGAATTATCTACCCACTTATGTAACCTTTTTTTTTTTGAATATTTGCTTACGTAGTCTTGGCTACGTAAGACCCTTTTTCACTTGGTGTAAGTGGTTTACACGTATCATAATACGTGTTTGAAGAGTAAACCCCATGGTAAACGTGGCTATGCTGTAAGAAAATTGGAGTTTACCGAGACAGGTGTATGGCTACGTGCCATACATGCACAGAACATGCACATCTACTTATACCCTTCTTTGCACACTCGTGAAAGTTTACCCACCTGTTCATCCTTCCACACTGTTGCTGTTGTTGCTTCTACTGCTACAATTGTCGCTGCTACTACTGCTACGACTACTACTGCCATTGTTGTTGTTGCCTTTGTTGTAGCTGCTACTGCTACGACTCCTCCTGCTGCTACTTCTACAACTGCTACTGTCGGTTCCTTTTTCAAGGAGAAGAGTAGGATTTCCCTTCCTCTTATCTCCTCCTTCTGTTAAAACCTTGGAGTTTAAGCGTCTACCATGATCTTACCTTGACTTGTATTCAAAAAAACCACCAGGAATGTTTTCTTTTCCCACTGTGAACATGTTTTAGATGATACTCATGTCTTGTTCATGTACACTTAATGAGAACTTTCTACTAGATGCAAGGAAGATTCTCTTAAAGGAGTTATATATATACAAAACCTTCCTTTCATAAGTTGTACCATGCCACCCATGTTGTAAATATTTTCTCTTTGTTCTATTCCTTTTCCTCATGAAAGATGTGACAAGAAATGTATACAAGATCCACAAGATGTTGTTTGCTCCTTCATGGAATAGTAGAAACTCTTAGAAGAGTCCCTTAAGTTGTTTTTAAACCGTACTAGAAACATTGACCTACGGCTATCGAAAGACAGAACCTAGCTATCGACAGGTACCTTGCTTCCAGAACCAAGAAACTAGAACCACCAGTGGATGTCGACAGACAGAACACATCTGTCGACAACTACCAATAGTTGTCGACAGATAAAGGCCAAATTCCAGAATGCAATTCTGGATGGACCAGTAGCTGTCGATAGCCACCTTATGGCTGTCGACAACCACAAGTCTGTGATTTTAACAAGAACCATTCCATTCCTAATCAAAGGTGACACACATTTGTATTGTCCAAACAAGTTGTTTTCCTCATTTTCTTGGATTCTAAACTATTATACCACTGAGAAGAATCATTTAATCATCATCTACATCCAACTATAGACTATTCTTGGATATTTCCAAGTATGATTGTTTCCTACACGACTACATCTTCCTGATATCATTAGCATTGACTCATAAAACCAGTTATATGTGAAATTTAAGTACCTATATACCTTACTTGAATTGAAATGTGATGACAACTTTGGATCTTTGGACTTAATTGAAATAAATGTCTATGCAATGGGGCTGATCCAGTCCCGGGAGGAGCACCGGAATTCGTTTACTGGCCATACAGAATGATAATGGATCTACTGGATGTTTGGCATTGCATCATACTTCCTTGATTGGTCATCATTTTATTCAATCATGAGTTGAATATGTATTCACTACTTGAAACAAAATATGGTTACTATACTGATTTCTTCTCTCTGTACAAGCTTTATCCAGTACTCTTTTTCCATGCATGTTATCTACCTATATGAGTTTATAATCATCCTTGACATTCATTACTTCCACCAGTCAAGTATGTTGCTTGAAATCTTTGAATGTCATAATCTTTTTGATAAGAAGGGTGAATTCTACTGGGCACAATTGCTCATTAAATCTTACTCTTTCAGGTGAACAGGAAGAACCTAGCTCTTAAGGGGGTGTGCTGAGCGGGACGACCAATCTCTGGAGTTCGATAGAATATCTTTTGAGGACTGTAGTTATAGATGGAAATGTTATTAGGTTTTTTTTTAAGTTTTATTTTCGACTCCTCCTGTGGACTTTAATGAGGAGTGCTTTGTAAACATTCCACTATAATAAAGACAAATGTTTATATACACAAGTTTCTACTTCTTAAAGTCTATTTTCTGTCATTTTCCAGTAAATAGTTGCTTATTGGGACGTGACAGACACTAACCCCACTGGTAAAATAGTACAAAAAGTGCAAGAAAGTAAACTACGCTGAAGTAACACAGCTCTAAAAACACACAGAAACTAGTGGCGAGACGCCCAACTCCTCACAGAAGCGCGTCAATAGATTGAAACCTCGCAGGCTCAATAGTATACGACTCAACACAAGAACAGTCACACCCACACAAGAAAGTAGGACCAACTAGGGCCTGTGGCTTGGCGCCTTGACACCACAGAGTCTGCAAACCCTAGCCTCGTGTGCACACTCAGACACTCTCCATCGCATTTGGTCCTCGACCGGTTTTCCCCTATGCCAGACTCAAACACTGGAGAAGGGGCCCCACGGAAACCAGCTCGTAACCACCACAAGAGGCACACTCTAGACGGAGTCGCACTCGACGGCCAGGCTCATCGGCGAAACAACTCAATCCCAGTCATCCAGATGGAGCCCAGCTCAACGCCCAGGAAGAACACAACACAAACACAAGCACAGCAAAGCACAACACACGCATAGACAGAGATGCTCTCGATGTCTAGCACATCGTGCTAGGAGGTAGACACCACGTGTTCAGGGGTAGGATCCCTACCTCATGATGCCCAAAAACACCAAGAAAAACCCCAAAATCACATCGTTTCTCCAAGCACACCCCGCGAGGCTGAAACCACAAATGCGCGGCCTCCTCGCCCGATCCAAGGTCGCCACGAGCACCACAACCTCCCCACGAGCTTCCATCGGTTGTCAGAAGTAGCGGAGTAGGAGAGAGGTGAAGGTGGTGGTATCGAAAGGGGAAAAAAAGTTGAAATGGAGGGCCTTGGGTTGCCACATAAAATAGACCCGGTCCAAGTTGACGTCAACTTAGGTTGCCGTCAACCGAACCGCCTTGAACATAATGGCAACATCTATTGCTATCAAGTTCCGAACTCGGAAAACTCTCGAAATCTGGATAGATGGCAACATCTGTTGCCGCCAAGACACTGTTGACGGCACAACCCTTATAACGATCTGACCTCCCAGACCATCGCCAGGGACCCCAAAGGTCGTGTCGCCACCCACGGATCCGAAGACCCGAAGGATTAGAATTTAGTTCAATGAGATAAGCAATGGATTCAAATAAGTGTAACAAGAAAGTGCGTACATAATAAGAGAAATATGTACAACTTGTCTCAAATAAAAGTACAAGTACAGAAGAAAAGTGCAGTCCTTAAGGGGCATACCCCGAGGACTTGCAAAAAGGCAACTCTCAACTCACACCAGTACAAAAGTCTCATGCTCACAAACTCACATTGCTGGAACCGCACGGCGTAACAAACCGCCACCTCAATCGGCCGGCAACGAACTCTTGCGACAGCGAGCACCTACCTGAAGAAAGTAGGGGGTGAGCCTCGCGAACAAGGCCCATTAGGGATAACCAGTCCCTTACCAGCTAGAGCAACAGAAACTCCAAAGAACGCAGAAGCAACTACACTAGAAAGCTATAACTAAAGAACCAATTAAACACTAGCTACAACTAACAGGGGAAAGCAGAGTAACGCCATGACCAACAACCAGGGTCGGGCCACACATGACTCCCACAAAACCAAAGGAGTTGGACACGATGCGGAAACAAACCTCAGCACACACATGCTGAGACAACGAGCTCACAGAACACCGGAGCGACCACGTGAGACTAGAGTCTCACCACACAAGCACATCCATCCCAGACCTCTATGAAGTCAGGAAGTCACACAGATAGGTGCCAGCACGAACGACACCGAGCAACCACATGAGAAGGACGTCTCACCACAAGCACGGCAACCTCAAACCTCGACAAGGTCGAAGACCCACAATAGAACCACTCTGAACCCTGGACACACCACAAGGTCAAGAAACCACACACGCTAGTGCCACCACGGACGGCACCAAGGAACGAACTACAGAACAATGATCGGGGCCTGCACAAGGCACACCGAGAGAACACGCAATGCAGAAGCCACCAAAAGCACAGCCAACAGGACCTAACGATGCCCACAGAAACTAGACACGGCCAGGCTATAACCGCCGTGCAAGATAGGACAACAGATCACACTTAGAAACACCGTGAGGAAACAACATCACAACAATAACAACCAAGCCACCGCCACTGGCAGCTAAGAGGAGGACACATTGGCCACTCCCTCTGCTCACCAGTCGGCTCCTGCCTACAACCTCCCAGGAAGAGTGAGGCCAGTGAGCCACCACAAAGAACACCACTCAACAACAACAACCGCAGCCTGGACAAGCTACGGCCCCACGCCTGGCACCGCGACGTGGCTCCGGAACCAACGCCGAGAGAGGCAGTGAGAAAGGACTAGCTGATCTACGCCGAAAGAAAAACCAAACCACCTCGGCGTCCCAGACTCAGCTAAGAGAGCTCTGCAAACAACGCTATGCCGCTGTCACCTACCGTTTTCCCCTTAGCTCCAGAGTCTTTAACTCGAGCACTCCCGCCACCTGGAGAACTCCCTCAACGGGCATGTGGGGATGGGGTGTCCAGGTAACATTAAGAACCTCTAAACAGGACAAGCTGTAAGGCCCTCGAATTTCCGTCGCATTATTTGTAATTGTGTGTGTATATTTATGCTGATGTATGTATATACATATTTACGTACGTATTAATTAGTATAATTACGTGTGCATGTGTTTATACTAGATGTAAATAAATGTATGTATTGATGGTGATAGTATGGATAGGCTACCATATACATATTGCATGTATATATGCATGGCATGCATAGTTTTCTGCATGTTTTAGGGTTCTGGCCGAAGGCCAGATTGGCGTCAATACCAGGACGTCGAGGAGGTGTCAGCGTCCACCCATGGACGCCAACACTAATCCCAGCGTCTAACGATGTGGACGCCGAATTCTTTGACCTGCATGCGTTGCAGAGCCAGAAATTCTGGAAACAAGGTAGCTCACCCATTGGGGAGCTGTCCCCAACGGCTCTGAGGGCCATCTTGTCACCCTGTGAGTGGGAGAGAGGCCTCCCTTATGTCTGAACCTGGATCTGCCTTCCCCAACCCTCTCTTCACCTTTGCAAGAGAAAAACCAGAGGAGAAAACCCTAGCTTCTGAGCTGTGAGAAAATCCCCACTTTGCACCCAAGAATCTGACCCTCTGAAGCTGGATCCGGCCATCTCCCCCGACAAGAAGCTAGCTGGACTGAAGGAGGAGACCTCCCCGACGTTTCCTTGCTGCGGAGATCATCTAGGAGCTCGGAGGAAGGAGATCTTGGAGGACGGTTTGCACCTTCTTGGGACTGCCCAAGGAGGGCTTCACCAGC